>WAAE01023851.1:707025-911267 GCA_013400495.1 Nicator chloris
GCCCGCCCGCGGGGAGAGCAGCGCCGCGGGCCCCGCGCGCACCGGCCCCGCCGAGCCCGACCCCGGGCGGCCGCGGCTGCTATGCGGCTTCGCGGCGCACAGCCTGCACCGGGTAAGGGGGACGCGCCGCCGCACCGGTCCCACGGATGGGATCGGCACCGAGAACGGGACCCCCGCCGCGGCCGTGGCCGGGATCGGGAGTCGGGGGCTGGGCGGTACCGGGGCCAGCGACCGGAGCCCAGGACCAGTCGCCTCTCTGAGATGGCTGGGCCCTCCGCTGCCGGTTCTGGGCGGGAGCGCCGCGCCCCCTCCCCTCGCGGCCGGTTACCGGTCGCCTCCCCGACGCGGGGCTAGGGTTCCTCCCCCGCGGCCGTTCCCGGCCTTGACTGTCCGTTCTCCCCGGGCGCTGTTGTCCGGGCTGGGCAGAGCCCCGTGGCCCCGCCCTGTGGTCCCCCTAGGCCCGCGGTCTCCCGGGGTCCGGACGGCGGAGGGGCCAGGCCGGGCCGACCCAGGCTCGCCTCTCCATGTCGGAGGCGGCCGTTTCCCCCAGTTCGCGGGACCAGGGCTCTTTCGGGCCCCGCCGCCTCCGTGTCCGGTCCTTCTGAGGGCCTCCGGAGCCACGTGCCGCCGGGAGCGAGGCTGGGCTCGGTTTCGGGGTGGGACTCCTGTCCGCCTGGGGGTCCCTCCCGCGGCGTCCCCAGCCCCGTCGGTCTCTGGGGACGGCACCCACCGGGCCCGGCCTCCCTGTCCTTCTCCTCTTCCTCACTGCCTCCACGACAACCCCGGAGCCTTTCCCAGCAGTGCCGGGAGCCCGCCTGGGGGTGTCCGGCCGCGGCCAGCCCAACCCCGGTATCGGCACAAAGGCCCGTCCATCACACCCCCGCTGCCTATTTTTAGCTGCTGTCGTTCCCGAGCACCTGCCCCGGGGACGCGGGTGACGCCGCCCCGAATCCCTCGCGGGACCTCCGTCACCGCCCCACGGTGGGGACGCACCGGGCCCCTTGGCCCCGAGCGGCCGGAGGGACAAAGGGGCACGGCTCAAGGTCACCGTGGCTGCTGGGCCAGGGTGCCACGGGGCCCTGGCTGTGGCCTCACCACTCCAGCTTCCCTGTGGAGAAGTGGCAGCGTGGCTCCGGCGCCGCCACGGCCCGCAGTGCTCGAGGAGGCAGCTCCACACCTGGTGCTGGCACCGAGTCACTCGGGGAGTCGTGGCCAGGCAGAGCCACAGCGGCGGCGAGGACCACGTGCCCGGGTCGGTCTCGCTCCGGTTCTCTCGTGGATGGCGCAGGGGACGGGGTTCAGGCCAGGAGCGCCTCCGCGGCTGGTGAGCGGCTGCTCCGGGGCGGGGAGTGTCCCTGCCGCGACCTCTCCTCCGTGGGGGAGAGACGGCGATGATCAGAGGAGAGGAAACTGAGGCACGGACAGTGCTGGCCCGCTTTTGCCGCGCCTCTGCTGGCTCCCGGGGGAGGCAGTGGCTGCTGAGGTGCCATGGTGGTGGCGACGTGTCCGTCCATAGCGTGAGCCGAGCCCGGCCGGGCCGGGAGCGGATGCTGCCGCGGCGAGGCGTGGGGGAAGCAGCTCCCGCCCGACCGTCCGCGGCCCCGGCCCACACTGGCAGCAGGTTCCTCTTTCCAGAATGCGCGGGATCGTGGCGTAGCTGCCGGCCCCTGCGCGCTGCCGGCTGTCCTGGCCCCGCAGCCCCTGGGTCCGGCCCCATGGTCAGTCCCCGTGAGGGTCCTGGCGTGTGTGCGCTGCACGGGCCCCTGGGCAGCTGAAACGAGATTTGTCCGTACACGGCACAACCGCGGTGCTGCGGTGAGCTCCCTCCCTGCCCTCAGTGCAGGCGGGGTCACGACTGGGAACTGGCTGGCCGCGGGGGCTGCTGGCCACACCAGGGCTTGGGAGCTCAGTGCTAGAAGGGGTCCAGACTAGGGTGCTGGGGCATGGGGGTTCCACGGGGCCCAGCTGTAATGTGCTGATCCTCTAAGTGTTTTCCACTGGGGCAAAGAAGAGACGAGCTGCTTGAAGGCTCACGTTGCCTCGG
The DNA here is from genome assembly GCA_013400495.1 of Nicator chloris. Lineage (NCBI taxonomy): Eukaryota > Metazoa > Chordata > Aves > Passeriformes > Pycnonotidae > Nicator > Nicator chloris. The sequence goes on from WAAE01023851.1 coordinate 709,070, forward strand.
AGGGCCCCCAGTCCCCAGGGAAGGGGAGCAAGGAGGCTCTGGGGGTGGTTGGCAGAGCCTGTTTCCCAGGGTTTCAAGGCTCTGCCTGTCCATTCTCTAGGATCTGCCCCGGGGTGCTTTGGGGCCCCCCCACTGTGCTGTGCAGACCCCAGTGCTGCCCATGCCCCAGTGCCATCACAATGAGCCCAGCGCTCCCCATGCTATGTGTCCCTGGTGGGGATGTGCCTTGTCCCCTGTGGGGGACCCGGTGGACATCTCTCCCCAGGGCCTGTTATCTTTGGGCGCGGGTCCACCGGTATCCGCTGCCTGCAGGGCCGGGCAGGGCTATCGGGTCTGGCAGGCCCCTTCCCCCTCCAGCAGCAGGCCCTACCGCCCTATCTCATTAGCTCGAGATTAATGAGGCTCCTGCGCTGTCTTTAACTCCTTCCTGCTCGCCAGCTCCTGCCCACAGCTCCACTGACCCTCTGCTCTACTTCTCCCACAGGTTTGCGCCGACGCCTGCCAGACACCGATCCGGCTGAGGATTAGGGATAGCGGCCGTCAGCAGGGGACCCTGAGGCTGCCGCCCCCAGAAAGTGCCAGGTCCGCAAGGGAAGGGGTGATGCACCATCCTGCAGCTGCTGCCTGCTGAGCCTGAGGAGGAGTTTTGGAGCCTGCCTGGGACGCTTCCCCTGACGACAGCAGCACCCCAATCCCAACGGGCAGCACCAAGCCTGCAACACGCCGTAGCCCTCAAGCCAAGGAGACATCGGGCCAAGCCTGAAAGGGGTCAAGGGGCACGTCCTTCTTTCCTGACCCAGTGTCAGTTCTTGCCCTGACACCCCGACGGCACTGCCCTCACCCCTCGGCAGCCCCTTCCAGGGCTGCCCCCCCTGGTGCTGCCCAGCTTTGGCCCCCAGCCCCGCTGGAGCGCGGCAGCCTGCCGGGCGCTGCCCCCCGGGCACTGCCCCCTGGGTGCATCGCCCCCCGCCCTCCCGGGGACCCCCCGCCCGCCGGCAGAGCCATGAAGCTGCAGGCGGTGATGGAGAACCTGCAGCGGCAGCAGCGCGCACGGCTGCAGCAGGCGCTGGAAGCGCGGCAGCAGGAGCTGCAGCAGCAGCCGCTACGCTCCACATCCCCCCCGGCACAGCCCTCACAGTCCCCGGGGCTGCCCCCTGCCAGCACCCCAGCCCGGGGCCGTGGGCAGGATCCAGCCCCAGCGCCCTCGGAGGAGGGAGCAGAGCCTGAGAGCGCGCACATCCAGCGGGCACAGATGGCCGCCCTAGCTGCCATGCGGGCGGCTGCCGCCGGCCTCAGCCACTCGCCCAGCCCGGGGCTGTCGGATGAGAGCCAGGCCTCCGAGGAGGAGGAAGAGGAGGAGCGCGGCGAGGAGGAGGAAGATGGCGGCGGGTACCAGCAGGAGATGGGCTCCGAGGAGGAGGAGGACCTGTGAGTGTACTGGGACAGTTCAGATGGGTTTAGGGAAGGGGAAGGGAAGCGGCACAACACTAGTGGGTTTGGGCACAGCGTGCTGGGGAGACTGCGGGGATCCTGTAGCTTGGGGCACATTGTGGATTAGAGCTATCAGGATATCAGAGCAGGAGGTCTTGAGAGCAGTGGCTCAGCTCTGTGGCTGTGATTCCTCGTGCTGGGTTGGCACATCCCATCTCTGCTCAGCAGCCACGTGGGGCTGTGACAGAGGACCCCGGGCTGGCGTTTAATTATGCAGGACCCTTGGCTGCCTCCAGCGTGCATCCTCTCAGGGCAGGGCCAGGCCAGGAGCCATCTGGCAGAGCTCCATGATGGAGCTGCTCCTGAGATGCTGGGGGCTGGCCGTGCCCCGCAGAGCTGCCCTCGCCAATGGGCTATACTGGGGCTCCACTGTGTGCTGGGTGGGTGGGTCGCAGTCCTGCAGCTGGGGAGGGCCTGTGGGGTGGGCAGGAGAGAGGGATGGGCCTTGGGAACCAGCGTGGGGCCAAACCTCTCCTCTCCCCCTGGTTCCAGAAAGGGCAAATGGGATGAAGATGACTTTGAAGAGGACCTGGGTGAGGAGGAAGAGGAAGAAGAAGAGGAGGAGGAAGAGGAAGACTATGAGGAAGAAGACGACATGGGAGAGGAAGGGCTCAGCTCAGCAGAGGCAGTGCGGGCAGGTGCGGGATCCCTGCTGCTCCGCAAGCCCCCAGCACCCCAGCACTACCGGGGGGAGCCACCACGGCTGCCAGGGGGACAGGAGCGGCTGCCCCCCGGCCTGGGCCACACTCAGCCCCCGCCACCAGCACCTGACCACGGCGACTGGACCTACGAGGAGCAGTTCAAGCAGGTATGTGCCCACCGAGACACGCGTGTCCCTGCCGTGCCGTCCCTCTCCCTGCTCCTGCGCACCCGTGTGTCCTCGCGAGCGTGGGGAGATGCCTCCGGCAGTGCCGCCTCCAGCAGTGTTCTCGGATCCAGCTGCTGTCGTTAGGAATGCGTGGGATTTCTCTGGGGTTTTAGTGCTGGGCTCAGTCTCAGCCCCTCCCTGGTTGGGTGGCTCCGAGTGGATCCTGTGTCTGGGTTGTTCTGGCACAGGCAGACAACGTGATTGGGTTTGCTGCAGGAATCTGGGAGGGTTCTTGCTGAAAATTACGAAAAAATCACCCCAAACTTGGAAATCTGATGGGTCTCTTGGTTTTCCTCTTCTCCACTCTCCCCAAGCCATTTTCAATGGGGACCTGTCTGTCTTCCATCACCGTCACTACAGAGGTGATGCCTGGCAGGACAACTCCAGCCCCATGGATGCTTGGTGGGGGGCAGAGCTGCCCCCCTGCTGCTGCCAAAACGCCATGAAAGGCTGAAACCAGGGAGAAAGCACCTGGCTGCCCCCTTCATTGCCTTCCCCAGGCAACAAGGCCAGCATATTCCCAATCTCCCAGTGCCAGAGCTGGCTGCAGTCTGCTCTCGCTGATAGAAGAAAACGTGCTTCAGCCAGGGCTCCCTGGGGGCTGCCCGGCACCTTTGATGTGTGTTTAAATACGGTGGAGTTTGGAGCTGGGGGAAGGGGCAGGACCAGGAGCAGCAGATGGGACCCAGATGGAGTGGCCAGGGCATGGTGGCCTTTCAGGAGGGATGCGACCACCTCTGCCCCTTCACATTCAGGAGGCTGTCGCATCCCTTCCAAAATGGGGGAAGGGGCTGCCAGGATCTGCCGGCACATCTGGATGTGGGCAGGCTCAGAACTGGGCTAGCAGAGGGAGCACCAGCAAGCATGGAGCATGTGGCCATGCTCCTGGTGCTGCCTGCCTGTGGGGATGGAGGGATGCTCCTGTCCAGCTGTAGGGATGGAGGGATGCTCCGGCCCTGCACATCCCTCGTGCCACTGCACCCAAGCCACCTTCTCTTCTTGTGGTTTCTCTCACTTGTGCTTCCTGCTGCCGGGGAGCGAGGGGCCAGGGCCATGAACTCGTAGCTGTGAAAAGGCTTTTCAATACCGCAGCTCTGATCTTCCTGTTTGTCAGTGTGTCAGTGCCGCGGTCCAGACTGTAGCCTCTGCCAGGTCCCCTATCACAGCCACAGCGTGTGGGAACACCAGCCTCATTCCCAGCTCTTCCCCTGCCCCCCAAGCTGTGCCTCCTCTCCCTGAGTACCCCCTCTCACTCCATGTGGCTTCCCGGATTCACTGGGAAGAGCCCGGCTCGGTGGTGAATCGTGGAAGCAGCCGGAGGGGGTTGAAAAGCTTCCGTGGGCGGAGGAGCGGAGGCGACGCGCCGGGCCCGGAGAGGCTTTCCCTGGCACGTCAGCCCGTGCGACCGCGCTTGGATCGCGGCCGCTGGACTGGGGCCAGGGGGTTGCTAGCGCAGCCGGTGCTGGCCGGGAGCTCCTCCTGGCTGGCCTCCAGCGCGTGCCGCCGGGCTCCATCCCAGCCCAGCTGGCGCAGCCTGGGAAGGAGCAGCAGGAATGTAAACAGCGAGGGCAGCACGGGGCAGGGGATGCCGTACCCCATCCCCGCTCCTCGCTCGGGCAGAGGCGCCTTAGGGGGGAACCCCGGCAGCTCCGGGATGCCAGACCACAGCAGGGTCCCTGCGTGGGTGAGCCAGCAGGGATGTGGTGCTGTGTGTGGCTGTGCCAGTGTTCTGCCTGCCTGCTCTGTGAGGAATGGGCTCTTTTGGGGTTCCCTTTTGTTTTTGCCAAGGAGCTCCTCAGCACCGGCAGCATCCCTGCTCTCCCACCAGCTCTGATGCTTCCTCAGCTGTCCAGTTCTCCCTACTGGGAGTTTGGATCCAGTTCGGATTCAGCTTTGGTTGTGCTGGTGCCACCGGCGTACTTGGCCCGTGGCTCTCTGTCCTTGAGAACACTGTCCTCACCGGGCAGTGCCGCTATCCAAGCCCCCGTGCTTGTGTCCACACCCTAACCCTGGCAGCCAGAGGCTGCCCCCATCCTCCACTGCCAGGTTTTATTGACCCATCTGGGACAGATTCCTGTGAACTGGTGCTTGGCTGAGCTGTGGGGGGCCGGAGGGAGGAGGAGGGGGCCCAGTTCAAGGGAGGAGGAAGGGGAGGGCGTGAGGAAGAGTTATGGAGGTGAGGGAGGTTAGGGAGCCGGCGCGTGGCACCTCCCCGTCCCCAGGGACGGCTACTGCACAGGCAGAGGTCAGCTCAGCCTGACCCGGGCGCTGCCGGCGCGGGCAGCAGAACAAAGGAGCCCCCAGCACAACGGGGAACTCGGGGGCAGCAGTTGCCGAGGGCACTGTGACTTCTCGGGGTGGGGGGAAAAGGGGGAATTTTCTGTGTGGGAAGACGCTCCCCATTAGAAATGGTTAAAAATCCAGCAAGCTCCTGCCAGCAAGGGGCTGCTGGGGGTAAAACTGCTCTGAGTTCTGTACCCCAGCACTGTGGGGGCTCTGCTGCTGCTGCCCCCCAGGATCCCTCCTCTGATCTTTCTGTTTCATTATTGCTATTGCTGCTCCCCACTAATACCGGGAGTGGGAGCCCCTGGAGCTGGAGTTTTCTGGCCTCTACCTCTTTTGGACTTTGTTGTGCTGCTGGCGCTCCCTCAGGCACGGGCACCCTGCACACCACTACCCCGTCCCACATCGCATGAGCTCGAGCAATCCATCTCCCTGTGTTCATCTGGCTGCAGCAGCCACCACTCTCCCTCTGGGGTTCTCCATTTTGGGTGCTCCCTTTTGGGGTGTCCTGCAGTGGCTGCCTCAGGCTGGTGCTCAACCCTCTGTTTCTGCTTCAGGAAGGATTTAAGAAGTGCCAGTGGGAAGCTGTACCAGCCGGGGGGGTTTTAGGGGCTGCTGGTGCTTTAGTGGGGCAAGAGGTTTCTTGTGTTGGGAACATCTGAGCCACGCCGGTGGCACACGGGCGCAAAAACCTCAGCCCTTATCTCACGCGGTGCAGTGCACCCCGAGATACGGCGTTTCAAAGTGCAGTGGTGGGGGAAAAATAAACCGAAAGCAACTCAGCGACCTCGGTAGGGCTGCGGGGGTGGACGAAACCGGACCCCCCTCCGCCCCGACCAGCCCCGCGCACGTGGCTGGTGGAGCTGGGATTTTCCAGGAGAGTCTGGTGGAGCAGAGAGCCCATACCTCCTCTGAATCCCCAGGAGCTGGTTAAGGCGTGAGGGATCCCCTCTGAACCCCTTTCTCCCGTGGATTATTCTCCTTTTCAAAGCCCAAAGCCAGCTGGGGGCGTGGGGCCTGAGCAGGGGCCCTGTGGCCTCTTAACGAGGGCAGGAGGGTCCATTTACTTTCTTTAAAATATTGATTAGAGCTTTATTGCATTAGCCAGCCGAGCGGATGAGCCGCCCCCGGGCAGGGCGGGGGGCCCCTGCACGGGGAAGGGGGACCTGAGTGTCATCACACGGCCAGGGGCCACTGCCCCCCACCCAGAGGCAGTTTGGCTCTCAGATAAGGGGGAGTGCCCTGGGGCCCCCGGTTGGGCGCTGCTGTGCCGGGGAGGTGATTGCAGTGCCTGGCTAGGCCAGCAGCAGATAACGCAGGCAAGAGGGGACCTGAGCAGGACAGGACTTTGGGGGCAGTGGGGGAGTCACCAGTGGACACCTCCTGGGAAAAGGGCTGTGTCCTCCCCCCTCGCCCCACACTCAGCCGTCGCCCCTCTCGCCCTGCACCACTGCCCAGCCTGCTGAGGGGTGCTCCCAGCCAGGGATCCGGCACAGTAATTGGCTCATAGTGCTCAGAGAGCATTCCCGGGGCTGTAATCCCACCAGATCCCTGGTCAGAGGTCAGGGACTTCTCGGCGAGAGCGGCTTAGCTGCCGAGTGCCTCCCCCAGCCAGACGCCTGGGTGCTCACAGGTGCTGGTCCTGGCATCTGAGCACCCGTGAAGCCTTTTCTCCAAACAAGACCCTCGATGATTAGTGAGGTTGGGGGACAGGGGACACATCCTTCCTGCTGCAGGTGCCCAGCTAGTGCCTCTACCCAGCTGGACCGTACCTGCGACACCCTTTGTCTCGGGAGCTGGGCTGGCTCCCCACAGCCTGGGCATCACCTGCTTGTGTCCTCCCGAAGCCCCATTTCCCCTATGCCTTGACTCCCCCAGAGCATCATTTCCCCCCACCCCTGGCCCCCCCAGAGCCCTGTTCCCTTCACGCCCCAGCCCCCCGGGCTGACTCAAGGGCTGCGGAGGTGGCGGCCGCCTCCCCTCTCGGCACAGCTGAACTAACAGGGTTTATTTAAAAGGGAAAAAAAAAAGAAAAGAGCGGCGCAGGGAGCAGGGCCTTTGTCAGCAGAGCCCCCCGCCCCCACCGCAGCGTTGGGCAAGGGCAGCGTTGCTCCATCACCCTATTTCTGGCCCAAACCGCAGGAGAAATGGCAGCTGGTCCCAGAGCCCAGCCGGACGTGCTGCAATCAGGGGCCAGGGCGGGGGGTGGTTTGGGGCCAGGGGGGCCCCCTGCTCTGAGCCCCTGGGACAGCCAGACTGGGGGCTCAGGGTGCAGCTCCTGGCCGAGCTCCTGACCCGCTCCCTGACCCTTCCCATCGGTCGCTTAATCTGCCTGTGCCTGGGTTGCTGCTCTGGCTGGAGCTTGGGATAATCCACCCCGTGCTGGGGCTGCTGGAGGCCTGGGCTCCCCCCAAGGAGAGTCCCCTGCTCCCCACACGTCCCACGGGGAGGGTGTGGCCGTGTCACTTCTGTGGCAGCAGTCCTTTGGGAAAGGACTTCCCTGCCCCTCAACAGCAGCTGGCTCAGGGTCTCACCCTGGTACAGGTGGCAGTGGGAGCACCCAGGCAGGTACCAGCCCTAAACCCCTTCAGCAAAGGGCTTCACCTCCTGCCTCCATTTCCCCATCTGCCCACATCCACTGTGGAGCCTCCAACTTGGGCACCAGTGCCTGATTTGTGGAGATTCCAGCACCAGGGACATGCTGTCCCACACTGCCACCTGCTCGGGTGCCACAGTGGGATGAGGTCTGTCACTCTGGTGCCATCACCGTGCTCACCACCACCCCCTCCTCTCAGTGCGAGGAAACTGTGAGGTTTCGGCGGTGCTAGAGCAGCTCAGCGGTGATGGTTCCCGGGGCTGACAGCCCACAGCTGGCTCCTGTCAACCCCATCTGCGGCTGCTGGACCCCTTCCAGCTCCTCCAGCAGCTCCACGGTGAGGTTCCCAGGCGTTCCGTGCACCCTGGCCCTGCCCACGGGACCCCTGGGACCCCCACCGAGGTGCCGACAGAGGGCAGAGGTGCAGGACCTCGCATTTCAGGAACAGATTTGCAATTAGCCAAATCCCAGCGGGCGGTGGAAGCCCCGGTGACTCATCTGCCGGGGCTTACCGCGATCCCCTTCTAAGACGATCATTTACATATGGTGGAATTTAAACCCCTGTCTTGGCTTCCAGGCCTCACTGCTGCCGCTGCTGCCACCACACCAGGGTCAGGTCCTGAGTGAGGGTCTTGCCCCTCCAGCCCTCAAGGGCTTCACCCTAGGAGGCTTGGGGGTCACACAGGAGGGACAGCCCGAGCTGGGGGCTCACCAGGTGCCCCAAGAGGTTGAGTTGGCTGCTCTGGCCGCATTTCCCCAGCTCAGTGCTGCGTAGCTGGTTCTCAGCTGCCCTCCCTGGGTCTGCCTGGTGGCAGGAGCTAGCTTCGTGTCCTTCATTGGACGAGCTTTCTCAACAGCGCCTGACTCCACTGGATTAATATTTGTACAAGGTCCGGTGTGATAGCAAGCATGTGTCAAGGGCATGCACCAGCATGCACACGGCAAGGGCCGGGAGAGCTGCCGCTGCCGGGCTGGCTCCCATCCAGCCAGCGGCTTGGCTTGCCCGAGGCAACAGCCCCAGCACCCCAGTTGCCCCTCCGTGACCCCACACCACCCTGTGCCACCCCACGTCCACATTCAGACACGGAACTAGTTTTGATTCCAGCCAGAGCCTGGCACGCTGCCACCCAGCAGTGAACTGCCATTGGAAACGCCACGGCAGCAGGAATTGCTTCCTCCTCTGCGGGAAGGGAACAAACAGCAGCGGCAGAGCCGTGTCCCGGGAGCCGGTGTCAGCCCGGCCCGCGGCAGGGACACGGATCCTGGGAGCTGCCGGCTGGCTGGGCACAGCGGCCCGTGCCGTGGTGGGGAGGGCGGCCGACAGTGCACGGACAATGGGGGGTCAGGGAGGTTAAACGGTGACTAATTCTTCCATTCAGCGTCCCCTCCACCGCTCGGGGGACACCCGCCGTGCCGCGACACCCGCCCTACCGTGACACCGCCCGCGTACCCCCAGGGTCACCCACAGGACTCCTTCCCCCAGCCTGTGTGGGGAGGAGGTGGGCACCGGGGGCTCGGGTGGTCTGCGGGTCCCCCAGACTCGCGGGCCGATGGCGGGGGATCGGGACGGGGTTTGTCACTGAGCCGCGGGAGCACCGATGGATCCTTTGCCCACCGGGTCCCCCGGCCCGAGGAGGAGGCACTGGTGCAAAGAGGCACCTGCGGTCGGGCCGTGTCCCCCGCGGAGGGGACAATGCTGGGAACTGGTGTGAACAATGGTGCCGACGGGAAGCTCCCGGGCCCCCTCCCCAGCTGCCCCCGCGGAAGCGGCCCCCCAGCCCAGCCATGCTCCGGCGGCAGGAATCCCGCCGGGCCGGTCAGTGGAGTCACCGCCGGCCTTGGCCATGTGGGCGAGGCTCCCGCCAGCACATCCCCCACGAGCAAGGTGTTGGGAGATTTCGGGGAGGGGGCACACACGTCCCTGCCCCCAGCACCCCCTTCCCACCGGGGACTGTGCCCTGGGGGGCTCGCAAGGGATTAGGGATGGGCACAACCAGGGGTGACCTGTACCTAAGCCGAGCGCTTTATCTGCATAGGAATCTGCTCCGGGGCTGGACGCTCCCTTTGCCCTTCACCGGGAGGGATTGGCCCCAGCAAACCCTGCACCCCACGCCGGGGAGGCCGTGCCTGGAGAGGGGCTGCGGCCTCGGGCACCTCCAGCCCTGAGTCAGCCATCGCCTGACGGGAAATCACGTCCCCAGCGCCTCCGAAACGCCGCGGCCCGGGGCCCTCGCAATCCTTGGCTCTGGTTTTTACAAATTACTTTCTTTTTCTGAATAAGTGCCCTCTCCGACCCCACTGCGGGTCCCGGCGTGCCAGAGGCCGGGGGCTGTGTATGAGCTGGGAGTGGGACGGGAAACGCGCCATAAATGTGTTTATTCTTCGTTAAGGAACTCGTTAGTGTGCGCGGGCTCTTCCCCAGCCCAGCCTGGCCCCTCGGGCTGTCCGCGGGACAAAGGGATGCATCCCCGGGGGCTGCCAGAGGAAGGAAGGAAAGAAAAGGAGAGAAGTAGCCCCTCAGCGTGTCACCGCTGGTCCTGCTACCTGCCGAGACAGGGTGGGCTCTCCCCGCCGCTGCCTGCGTTGTGTTTTTTCCTTAAATACAGGAATTTGGGGGAGTTTAGCCCTTGGAAGGTGGAGGCTGCCACCAGCCCCCATCCCTGCTGCATTGGCCCTCGGGTCCCCGGTCCCGGCTCACGTCACGGTGTGCACGTCCCAAACCGGTTTTGGAGAGAAGGAGGAAAACCGAGAGTGTTGCCACTTCCTGGCGATGGAAAAGAAACTTGAAAATTAATCCCCGAGGCCTGAGAACCCGGAACCGAGCGGGGGGAAGGGGAGGTGTTTTTAACTCGGACGCGGGATGCAGGGACACGGACTCTTCCATGACGCTTCATGGGGCAGACAAGGGACTCCTGCCGAAGGGGAGATTTGCCTGGCACCAGCATGACCCCCGGCATTCCCGGAGCCTTGAGAAATGGCGCTTCCCCTCCTGCTTATAATTGCCCCCCTTGCCTCAGCTCGGGGGGAGGTTGGACCCCCGGCACACACCGCGCCCGTGCCGAGGGCTCTCCCGCATTCCTGGCATTGCCAAGGGGCCGCCTCCCGCCCGCCCTTTGAAAGCCATAGGGTTGGGATTTTCCTGTAATCTGGTTTGAAACATTAATCCGGTCATCCACACCAAACGCCGGGCCGGCATCCTGCCGGGGCGCTGGGCCGGGGTCAGGGCCACCCGCCCACCGCCTGCCTAATTCCGCCTCCACTTAATTATAGATCTGCTGGCAACGGCCATCTGGCTCCGTGTCCTCAGCCGGCCGGGGGCTGGGGCCGAGGGGGCTGCACTGCAGCCAGGTGGGCTGGACACTGTGGCCAGAGCCACCCGTGCTGCTGGCATCAAGCATTCACCCTAGGGTGGGTCAGCACTGGGAGCACTGGGTGTGTGGAGTCAGATCCCCCAGCCCAGGGGACTCTAAGGGGGGTGAGGGGCATCTCCCGCTGTCCCCAGCCAGGCTTGGGTGGCTGTGCTGCAGCGTCCCCTGGCACTGCACCCTGCCATGGGGACCCCATGGTAAGAGGATATTCCTGGGGCAGCTGCGTTATGGATTAAGTCGTTTCCACTTCCCTAATTACGAAACATAAATGTATTGACTCAGCGGCACAGGGCGGCCTTGCCTACGGCTCCTGCCTGCCGGTACCTTTGCACCGAGCACCGAGACGCTGCACGTCCCTGCGAGGACCTGGCTTTGAGCTGAGCAGAAACCAGGGTTGAGAGCAGGAGGCAGGGCACGAGCACAGGGCAGGGATCACACCAAGCAGGCACAAGACTCAGCACCTGCAGATTTCGATGCAGCAGTGCCAGCAGCCGCCAGCCTGTGCCAAGCTCAGCTGCGCACTGGGTTTTGCACGCTGCCGAAACCAGAACGTTTCTGTTCCTCAATTTGCATTCTGAGCCCCGCTGTCCCAGCTGTCCTGCGCTGCCGTTGGGGCTCACAGGGCACTGGCTGCTTTGCTGTTGGCTGCGGATGGCGTCAATGCAAGGAAATCCTGCGAGGGGCTGCTGGGAGCCACTCGTCTCTGTCCCCTTCCATGTCCTGCCTGTGCTCGGGGGTGAGGGGGAGCAGGGGTGGTAAGGTAGTACAGGGGCAGCTTGGCAGGTGGCACTCTGTTACATACCACAGTGCACACCAGGCACGTCCCTGCCGTGGCTGGGCATGTCCTCGCCCCACAGTGCTGCCGGATGAGCACTTTGGGCAGGTGCCCATCTCTGGCAGTTGGTCCTGCTGGCAGTGACAGAGCTAAACCAGGGTTTGGGGGGTCCCAAGGGGAGCCTGTTTCTCTGCTTGGCACTGCAGTGGTCAGTGAGCAGCTGCTAAGTGCAGCGAAGCTGTTGAAGTCTCGCCGGTAACTGTCAGCAGCAGCTTGTGCAACATCCTTTGCCCGGCAGCTGTGGCGGGTGTGCCGGCAGGGCTGTGAGGTCACCGGGCAAGAACGGGAATCCCTCTGCCCACCATCCCTGGGGACCCCCATGGCTTCATCCCACTTGGGCAAGGGTGAGAGTGGCTGCAGCCAGCTGAGCTTGGCATGGGACCACCAGGGCTGGTGGAAGGCCGGCACACGGGGAAGCCGCCTGCTGCAGCCACTAATCCCCCTGTCTTGGCCGGCCACGCTCTCCTCAGCTGACGGTTAATTTTCTTTCATCCTCTTAAACGCGTCCATTCCCCTCGGGACTGAGCCTGGGGCGGAGGGGATCATGACCCCGAGGGTCTTGGCAGTGAATGAAGCAGCGTGTTTGGCACCTCCCCAGGATGGCTCCGCACCTCGCAGGATTGGGTGCTGGGGAAGCCCTTTCTCTGTGTGTGGCTTTCGGAGCTGCTCAAGGAAATGGGGGAGGCTGGATTGGCACCGGCCCAACATCCCTCAGCTGGCACAAGTAGCCCAGTGCAGCTCAGTCCCAAAAATCACGGGGATGCTGCTGTGCCATGGCTCACTCCCCCTGCACCACTCCCACAGCAGACCCCTTGCTGGGGGGCTGCGGTGCGAGAGGGGCTCTGAGGGTCTCTGCCAGTGGTGCTGGTGGCTCCTGCCCTTGCCCTGGGGGTGTGCAAGGGGCTGGTCGAGCCTGCAGAGTTTCCCAGGGCAACTGGGGGGGTTTATGGCCCTGCTTATCATGCGGCCCCATTGATCCCTTTGATCAGCGCCGGCGGGTGAGTCCGGCCCTGCAGGATCCGGATCCTCCTGCAGGGCTGCAGGAGGAGAGGGCTCAAGCCCCTCACTTACAGCCCACCTGTCCACCTGCCCACAGTCCTGGTGCCACAGGGTGTAGCTATGGAGGGAGTGGGCACACTGGTGACCCAGTGACCGGCAGTGGTGGCCTCCCAGTGCATGCCTGGAGTATTATGGGGGGGTATTTATAGGCCCCTCCCGGCCCCACTGGCAGTTGTTCAGAGTTGTCATTGAGAAAAGCGGAGCAAGCACCCGTGTTGGTGTCTGGGCAACGCCTGCCCCCACAGCCCCTGCTCCAACACCCTTCCCGGGATGGGGGGGATTATCCACCAGCCTCCAGGCAGAAACAGCGCTGGGCTTCAGGAGAGGCCGCGTGGCGTGGCGTGACGTGGTGTGGTGTGTGCCTCCGGCGTGCTGGGCGCTCCAACCGGCCGATCCTGCGCCATAAATCAGGCAGGAATGTGCCGAGCTGGTGGGGTGGGGGGTCCCGGCTGGAGATGCCCCAAGCAGAGCTGGTGATTGAGGTGCAGCGTGTCAGAGCCTGCCTTTCCCAGTGCAGGACACATCCCTGCAGGGCCATGGCACACAAGCTCATGTCAAGGCACGCGAGGCACTGGCTCCCACCACTGGCTCCTGGCCGTGGCTCTCTGTGGCACCTAGAGCGTGGAGGGACCGTGCTGAAGCGTTGCTGTGCTGAGCAGGCAGTGGATGTTAAAAATAACTGGGATCAGCATTCCGGGAGGAGCCGGGGCCCAGCATGATGTTGGCAGCCTGGGAGCCACTCCGGCCGTGATCCCAGCACCAGCATCCCTGAGCTGAGCTCCTAGCGGGCAGGGAATGGCACAATGGGGCACGGACAAAGGTCAGCCCAAGCTGCAGGAACCCCCTGGACCCATGCAAGGACCCTCGAGCCATTTGGTGTCCTTTGAGCCACACAGCTGCTGCAGTGGAAGCTGGGGGTCTCGGGTTGGGAGGACATGCAGGTTAAGGGGGATTCTGAGCATCTCTCTCCTCTGGTTATGCAGTTGTATGAGCTGGATGGTGACCCCAGGAGGAAGGAGTTCCTGGATGACCTCTTCAGCTTCATGCAGAAGCGGGGTGAGTTCCCAGCTGCACGCCCACCTTGTGCCCACTCTGTGCCCACCCTGCTTCACCACACCCACCTTGCCCCCCCCAGGGCTGGGGGCTCATTTCCTTGCCCCTCATTAGTGCCCCGAGGTCACGGCTCTGGCTGAGCCGCTGGTTAATCTTTAACCCCTCAGCACAGCGGGGTCAAACCTGCTGGGCTTGATCCAGTGCCTGCGGCCCCCCCCTCGCCCCCCTCTCTTTACCCATCACACCCAGACCTGCAGCCCCTCCCTACACTACACCCCTGGCTGTGCGCCCCCTCTGCCCATGCCCTGGGTTATTTGCAGGGGGCAAAGACCCTTGCTGTGCCCTCTCTCTGCCCAGAGAGAGAGACCACGGTGGGGGGGCCAGGGGTGGGAAGGGCTGAAAGCCAAGCGTGCTCCTGCTCGAGGGTCCAGTTCCTGCGTGGAAAACAGCGCTGGAAGTGCTGACACAGGGCTGGCTCCGGCCCTTTGTCAGACAGTGCTGGGAAGGCACGTGTGTCTGCACAGGGGGGCTGGGGCTGCTGGCTGGGTCCCCCAGGGTTCCCCTGGCTCTGTCCTGTCCCCTGGCTGTGTCCCCTGGGGTCTCCTTGGCTGTGTCCCCTGCGATCCCCCCACCTTCATCCCCTGGGGTCACCCCACCTGCATCCTTTGGGGTCCTCCAGAGCCCCCTCACCACAGGGCTGGGAGGGGAGGGACCCTGATGAGGGAGCAAGTGCTGCCAGCTGCCTCCTCGTGCTGGAGGGATGAGCCCCCCGACTCACAGGAGACCCTCACAGCCAGATTGTGCCGCCCCCGTTATAAATAACTCGCGTTGCTGGGTGCTGGCTCAGCCCGAGGAACCGGCTCGGCCACGACGGGGCTGTGGCTGGAAACTGCGAGTTTCTGTTTCCTTTGTTCGGGGCTGATCTCAGCGGGAGGGCCCGGGGGGAAGAAGGGAACAGTGGAATGGGAGGAAGGAGCAGGAGCCCCCCAACCCCTCCACTGCCCCGCAGGGGTCTCGGTGGCTGCACTCCCACTCCGGGTGAGAAAGCAGCACCCCAGACCCGCTCTCTCCTCCCACCGCTCCCCAGGGACCCCCGTGAACCGGATCCCCATCATGGCCAAGCAGGTGCTGGACCTGTACATGTTGTACACGCTGGTGACCGAGAAGGGGGGTCTGGTGGAGGTCATCAACAAGAAGCTGTGGCGGGAGATCACCAAGGGGCTGAGCCTGCCCACCTCCATCACCAGCGCGGCCTTCACCCTGCGCACCCAGTGAGCGGGGGCTCGGAGGGGAGGGGAGGGGAGAGGGGCGAGTCCTTTGGGGGTCCCTCTGCCCTGTGCAGGGGACGGGGGCTCAGCACAGCCCTGTGTGGGAGCAATGGGGAGGGAGCAATGGGGTGGCACACGGGAAAGGGTACCCAGCCACTGTGTCACCCTCACCATCCCTGCCCGTGTCCCATCCGGCTGCAGGTACATGAAGTACCTCTACCCCTACGAGTGTGAGAAGCGTGGGCTGAGCAACCCCAACGAGCTGCAGGCGGCCATCGACAGCAACCGGCGGGAGGGCCGGCGGCAGGGCTTCGGCGGCTCCCTCTTTGCCTACTCGCCTGGCGGCACCCACGGCCTCCTCTCCTCGCCCAAGCTGCCAGTGCCGGCGCTGGGGCTGGCGTCTGCCACCAACGGCGGGGCCATCACACCGGGCAAGAAGATCAAGAAAGGTAATGATTGTTCTGAGGTCTGCCTGCTCCGGGGTTCAGCTGCTGCAGGGTCCAGATGCCACGGGGTCCGGTTGCAAGCTGAGCCCCCTCCTGGCCCTGGGCATAATGGGGAGAGCTGGGGGAAGTGGGCAGGGGGGTGATGCTCCTCTCCCCTCCTTGGGCTCCAGGACTCAGCCCGGGGACCCTGATTCCAATCACCCATCTCTGACCTTTGGAGGGACGGACAGCAGGGCACCAAACTGTTGTGCCAGGGCTGGGGACACCCTGGGGTGGTGGCACTCACCTACCCCCGTGTCCCCATCCCTGACACCTGCTCCCCTGGCAGAGGAGGACTCTCCCATCCCCATCTCCATGCCCAGCCGGCTGCCAGTCTCACTGGCCGGGCACCCGGTGGTGGCGGCGCAGGCGGCCGCGGTGCAGGTGGCGGCAGCCGCCCAGGCCGCGGCGCTGGAGCAGCTGCGGGAGAAGCTGGAGTCGGGAGAGCCCCCAGAGAAGAAGCTGGCGCTGGTGACGGATGAGCAGCAGCGGCTGATGCAGCGAGCGCTGCAGCAGAACCTCCTGGCCATGACGGCCCAGCTGCCCATGAGCATCCGCATCAACAGCCAGGGCACGCGCTCGCCAGGTCAGTGCCGGCCCCGGCCGCCCGCCCCGGCCGAGCTCCCGGCCCCGGCGGGCTCCGTAACGCGGCTCTCCCCGGCAGAGAACCGCCCGGACGCCGCTGCCGCCAGCAGCAACGGCACCAACAGCATCAGCATGTCCGTGGAGATCAACGGGATCGTCTACACAGGTGAGGGGCTCCCCCAGGCCCCAATGCCGTGGGTGGGGGCTGCCACGGGCCACATTCCCGCCGCCTTCCACCCCGTTCCATGGCATGGCCACAGCACCCGCGGCTCAGCTTTGCTCTCTCCCCAGGTGTGCTGTTCGCCCAGACGCCCGGCCCTTCCTCCTCCTCTTCCTCCTCCTCCTCCTCTGCCTACAGCAAAGGCAACAGCGGCAGCAGCCGGAGCAGCGGCAGCAGCGGGGTGGGGAGTGGCAGTGGCGGCGGTGGGAACGTGCCCCCCGCCCCGGCCGGCCTGGCCGTGCCCCCCAGCTCTACCTCCAACAGCGCTTCGCCTTAACACCCTGGAGCCTCGGGCCCCTCATGGCACCGGCGGCCGTGGGGGGATGGGGTCACACCGGGGGTCACCGGGGTCTTCTGGGGTCTCGCCGGGGTCTCACCCGAGGTCTTGCCAGGGTCTCTCTGGGGTCTCAACAGGATTTCACCGGGATCTCACCAGGGTTTCATTGAGATCTCACCTGGGTCTCATTGGGGTCTCACCAAGGATCTCGCCCGAGGTCTTGCCAGGGTTTCTCCAGGGTCCCATCAGGGTCTCGATGGACTCTGCCCTTGTTCTCGTGTTGTTGGATTTTCCTTTTCCAGGCAGAAAAGCTTTAGCCCGGGGGGTTTTGCCGGAGCCGCCGGCTGTCCGGCTGCGCCGCTCCGGGACCGTTTACCTCACTCACATCACACTTTGCACTGTACATTTATTATTATTATTATTATAATTATTATTATTTTTTAACTCGTGTTACCTCCAGACAGACGCACGGACGCCTGCCGACGCGAGCTCTAGCGAAACCCCCCGGAATTCTAAAGGAAAAGAAAAAAACCAAAAATCCTGAAAAAAAATTGGAAATAGGGAGATACTTTATTCATTTCCATCCTTTTCCCTCCTTTGTTTTGGGAACTCCACTCTCTGCAGGATTTTAAGAGGTTGTTTTTGATTGTTTTGTTGTAAATAGCTTCTATTTTATTCTCTAAAAAAAAAAAAAAGAAATCAAACTTTTAACATGCAAATGATATATATTAGCCTTCATCAGGGAAAATGGGAGCTTGGAAAAAAGTTGGAATCTCCTTTCTCCTCTCCTTATCGGTGGTTGGGTCCAGCTCTGCTCCTTCCCCCACCGGCAAATCCTAATTTTTATTCCTCCCCCTGCATAAAACTACTGTTTAAAGCCAGTTTGGGCTTATTTCCTCTAAAAACAAGCAGGATCCAGAGGATGGGGATGCTCGGAGCTGCAGGACGCTCCGGAGCTCACGGAGAACCCAAAGGACCTGAGGATTTATTTTAAGCCTCACAATCTCTGGTTTTTTTACTATTTCTCCCCTCCCCACCCCCCCCAAAAATATCACCCACATCTGCGTGAGACACAATCCAACCCGATACCGAAACCCCCTCACCCCCCTCGGTATCTCCGTTCTCAGGTTCCCACCTGGAGCACAGGGTTTTTCTCCCTTCCCCAGGTGCCCCCGGGGGGGGTCCAGGCTGGTGGGACCTCCCTCCCCCCACCTTTATTTTTAATTTCACTCGGGGAAGTGGCGATCTCAGGGGATTTGGGGTTTTTCCAGCTGGTTTTTTGTTGTTCTCAGCTGGTTTTTTTTTTTCCATGCTGGAATCCCCTTGGTGGCTCCGTGGGGGGGTCTTGGTGGCTCCATGGACCCTTTTTGGGGGGGCCTGGGAGGGTCCGTCCAGCTCCTGCTGCTGTTGGGGTCCAGCCCAGCTCCCCATAAGGAGAAATTCCAAGGGGGAATTTTCATGCCCAGGGCGGGCTTAGATGTTCTTAGCGATTTTTTTGCATTGTACAGTCACTATTTTGGGTTGTTTTGGGTTTTTTTTAATTATTTTCCCTCCCCTCCTTTCCCTGCCCCCCCCTTTATTTTTGTTTTTGAGAGCGGGTGACTTTCCACTTTATTTTTCTTTTTTGCATATCGATTTAAAAATAATAAAAAAGAGCCTAAATCCGTTTTTTGGGGGGGGGTTGGGAAGAAAAGTAAACTAAAGGAGCGGCCCCAGCTGCAGCCGCCCCCTTCCCCCCAGCGTTGCATATCTTAACTCAGGTAAAAAAGGAAAACGAGAAAAGAAAAAAAACCACAAAAGACAAAAAAAAAAAAGAAAAAAAGGAATAAAAAAATAAACCACATTCTACCTCTGAGCGCGGCGGCCTCGGGCGCACCCGGGGCCCCGGTGAAAGATTTCAGTTTTGCAAAACATTCAGGTATTGAGACTTTTTGATTATTATTAAAAAAAAAATTTAAAAATTAAAAAAAAGATAAAATAAACTTAAAAAACACTGAAAGTTTACATTTTATAACATTATTATACAGATTGTATTTAAGCGTCAGAATATTTAAGACAATTGTAACCCTGTAAAGTGAAGAAATATTAAAAAAAAAAAAAAAAAAGTTGTGTTGTTTGGGGTTTCTGGCCCTGGGGGGACCCAGGGGTACCCACAGGACTGTAGGGCGTCCATAGGATTTCCTTATGGATTTGGGATAACCCTGTGGGACTGTGGGGTGTCAACACACCCTGGTTGTTGATAGGGGTGTGATAGGGTGATGATAGGATTATGGGATGTGCATGGGGTCCCCATAGGGCTGTGAGGTGTCCAAGGGCACCCACACAGCTGAGGGGTGCTCATGGGGTTCCACGAAGCTATGGGGTCCCTATAGGATGTGGGGAGTCCATAGGGTTATGGGATATCCACAGGGTACCCACAAAGCTGTGGGGTGTCCATTGGATTGGGAGGTATCCAGAAGCACCCTTAGGTCTGTGGGATGCTCTTGGGGTTCCCACGAAGCTATGGGGTTCCTATAGGATGTGGGGTGTCCATGGGGTCCCTGTAGGGCTGTGGGGGGTCCATAGGGTTACGGGGTATCCACGTGCACACACGGTATCCTGGGTCACCCATCCAGCGCCGACAGGGGCGGGCCCTGCTGAGCTTCCTGCCGCGTGCGCAGCTGCCGCCCCGCGCGGCCGCGGCGGCGCCGCCGCTGATTGGTCAACGCCGGGCAGGGGAGGCGGCGCTCTGGGCTGCGGCCGCGCTCTCTGTGGCCCTGGCGGACCGCGAAGATGGCGGCGCCCATGGAGGTGGCGCTGGTGTCGGACGCGGCGGGGCCGCTCTGCAACTGCTCGGTCTGGGAGCTGCACTCGGGCTCAGCCCTGCCTGGGTACCGCGGCGGCAACAGCGGCCCGCGCGGGCTGGCGCTGCTGGGCGGCGAGCACCTGCTGGGGGCCCAGCTCGGCAAGAGCTACATCAACGTTTGGGAGCTCCAGAGGAAGGTACCGGCGCGGCGGGCGGGCCCGGGCGGCCTCGGCTCGGGGGACGCCCCCGGGCCTCGCGGGGGAACTTCGGGCCCCGTGGGGGAAGTGACGAGGCCACCCTCCCTGCGGACCCCCCGGCCCTGTGATGAGGAGCCCCTTCGTCCACAGAGGCCCCCCAAATCCATGGACAGACACCCCCATGGCCTCTCTCTCCACAGAGACCCTCCCATGGCCCCTCTTTTCATGGAGACTCCCCTCTGTGGTCAGACACTCCTTCATGGCCGAATTCTCTGCAGAGACCCCCATGGCTCCTCTCTCCACAGAGACCCCCCTGTCCCCAGTTAGACCTTGGAGCTTCTCCTCCCTCCATTCCGACCCCCATCACCACGGGCAGGTGCCCCCCATCCCTCTCTTCAGAGACCCCCACAGAGATCCCCCTTAGCCCCCATGTCGGGGGGCCCTGCTTGCAGCCCCTTCCCCTCTCTGAGCCCTCGCTGTGCTCTCTCTGTCCCAGGACCAGCTGCAGCAGAAGATCATCTGTCCCGGGCCTGTGACCTGCCTGACGGCCTCTCCCAACGGGCTCTACATCCTGGCGGGGGTCGCCGAGAGCATCTACCTGTGGGAGGTACAGAGGTGCTGGGGTGCTTGGGGCCACGCAGACTCACACCCTGGACAATCAGGGAGTGTCCACATCAATGTCTGTAAATCCTGATCCTGGGGTGCCACAGCTGGCAAAGGCTGTGCTGCCTGCAGCCCATGGGGCAGTTCATCAAAGTAAAAGTGGGAGGAATTCTGGGAGAGCCTTCACTCTGCCTCCTTCTCCTCTTTCCAAGCATCTCTGATGCCTCAGGGGTCGGGCGTTGCTCCTACAAGGCAGCAGCACAGGGCCTGCTTTTCCTTCAGCACTTCTCCCAAATTTTAGCTGTGTATTTGTGTGTGCCCAAGGTGCCAGCAGCCACTGCTGTTCTCTGGTCATTGTCCTGCTGGTTAATTACTGTTGGATTACTTGGGATTACGCTGTATTCCCAGCACACCACTGAGCAAATAAAAGCAGTAGCTTGTCCTGAGCCTGGGATTAAACCCCAGGATGCCTTACCTGGAGAGCTCCCCGTGCCAGGGGAGGTTTGAGCCTCATGGTGTGGGTGGCTCTACCTGAACCTATCAGTTTGTACCAATGTGCTTGTAGCAGTGCTGGAATAAAATCCCTGAGGCTGAGCCTGCAGTGGGAGCTGCTGCCTGTGATGCTCCAAGCTGGGTCCTGCTCCAGCTCCTGTCACGCACAGATGTGTTCCAGAGTATGGCACTGTCCCCCTGGTACATTAGAGAGGCTCCATGGAAACCATCATGGAGCTGGAACCAGCCCCTGGAGCCCTGATTTTGTGCTGTCTGTGAAACCCCTTAAATTGAGGTTTGGTGTGAGTTTTTGGTGTAATTCAGACCATGGGAAGAAGCAGGCTCTTATTTTATTTGAAGCTTTTTCTCTTCCTGGTTCCCTCTCCATCTGCAGTGTTGGCTTTTAACAAGAAACGCTCCGGGTTTGGGGAATTCCTTGTCCACACTAAAGCTTCTGCTGGCCCAGGACCACGAGCCACCCCTGGGGTATCCTGCAGCTGTCATAACCCCACTGCCACCTCCTGAGGAGCTCAGGAGGAGGGAAGAAGCCATCAAAATAATATGAATATTAAGAGTGAACAAGAAGTCTTTACTGCATACTTGCGACTTGACCAGAGGAACAGCTCTGGCATCACTGGATTCCAGAGTTAATGTGCCAGAACCTCTTCTACTGCCATGTGCTGAATTTCCCTGTGGTCCTGAGTGCAGGCTGTTGAGGTGCAGCTGCACCTCAGTGGTGTCAGTCACTGTCCCGAGGTGCCAACAGAACCCACCCTTCTCCCCTCACTGCACCAAGGGCAGGGCACCACGTTATCCCAAGACATCCTTGACACCCTCCTGCCCTTCCCCTCACTCCAGGTGTCCAACGGGAACCTCCTTGCCATCCTGAACCGACACTACCAGGACCTCACGTGCCTCTGCTTCACTGACGACAGCAGCCACTTCCTCTCAGGGGCCAAGGACTGCCTGGCCCTGGTGTGGAACCTCTACAAGTAAGGGGGCTGGGGGGCACAGGGATTTTGGAGCAGGAGATCCCTCTAAGCTCACAGCTGCATCTGTGCCCTCCTTGCAGGCAGGGAGCCTTTCCTTGGGGTCTCACCTGGGCTTCTTGGGAACAGACATATGGCTCTGACTTCTTTCCCTGGGTGACACAGAGGGGATTGTGCCCTTTGCTGAGGGTCTTTGTCCCTTTGGGATAGGGATCTCAGCCTCGGTATCCATGTGCCATGGCTGCCAGCAGCTCCCGTGTCCCACTTGCTCCCTGCAGCCAGGAGAGGCGTTCCCAGTGGGAGCAGAGCCTGGCCCAGCTCCCCATGGGGCTCTGTCCTTGGCTGACCCGCCTGTCTCTGCTCTCCCCTCAGCGTGTTGCAGGCAGAGCCCTCCCAGATCCCTGACCCCCGGCACGTCTGGTCCCGGCACAGCCTCCCCATCACCGACCTGTGCTGCGGCTTCGGAGGGCCCCTGGCACGGGCTGCCACCGCCTCCCTCGACCAGACAGCCAAGGTGAGGCTCATTTCGGAGGTGCCAGACCCTGCAGGGTCAAAGCCGGGCTCCTGCCAGGTAGCAGGAAGCTGTCCCTGTCCCCAAGCTGTCCCAGAGCTTTGCCGGGTTGCAGTGGCTTAAATTCTTGGCTGTCTCTGCAATGACTCAGAGCTGCCAGACCTGGGTTCTGCCTCTCCAACAACAGCAGTTTCTCTGCACCTGCCCCCAGGCTGGACTGCTGCAGTCCCTGTTGTCCTGGGAATGTCGGGGTCAGCTCCTCTGTTTCCCATTGCTGATGTCCACAGGGAGCAGAGCAGGCTGGAGCCTGTGGGGCAGGGGATGCCCTGGGGCCAGGACAGCCAGAGAGAGGGTTCAGGGCTGCTTTGAAGCTGCTTGGGAAACTTCTCTCCTGCTCACAGAGAGTCTGGTTGTGGGTTCTGCCTTGGTTCTGCCTGGCACTCAGTTTCCCAGCCACAGCCAGGAGGGAATGCTGGGGTGGAATGCCAGTGTGGGATGCCAGGATGTCAGTGTTCCTCCAGTCCTGCCATTAACATTCTCATCCCTGATTCTCCTGTCCCCTCTCACTCCAGCTCTGGGAAATCTCATCTGGGGAGCTCCTGCTTTCCGTGCTCTTCGACGTGGGGATCATGGCTGTGACTCTGGACCTCTCTGAGTACCACATGTTCTGCGGGGGCATGGACGGGTCCATCTTCCAGGTCGATCTCTGCGCCTGGGTGAGTGTGTGGGACTGCAGGTGTGCCCTGTCACCCCAAGCCACTGTCACCTCCCCACTGGGACTGGTGTGACCTGGCAGGGCACAGGAGGACCTGGTTCCCCTGTGTCTCCTCTGCCCCCTCCAGACATGGTGATAAATTCAGCCTTCCTGAATTTTAACCCCTTTCCCTTCCTTCATTTCTGCAGCCAGTGCAGAGAGACCAGACCTTCCAGACAGAGCAGGAGAACGGGAAGGTCTTTAAAGGGCACAGGTGAGGAACCAGACATACCTGCCAGCCATCATCTGCCCACCTCACCAGCTTCTGGCAGTCCTGGGTCATCCTGAGTTTAAAAATCCTCTTCCCCATTCCAGGAACCAGGTGACATGTCTGTCGGTCTCCACAGACGGCAGCCTCCTGCTCTCGGGCTCTCACGACGAAACTGTCCGGCTGTGGGACATCCAGAGCAAGCAGTGCCTGAAGACGATGAATCACAAAGGTAGGAATGTCCTTATCTTCAGGATCCTCACTGCCAGAGGCCGCTGCTGTCTCACCTGTGCTGCCCTGGGCACTGCAGGTGTGTTTCTGCCCCTTGCTTCACGCCCTGGGAGGGGCAGAGGCGTTGGAGGGAGCCTCGGCTATCTGGAGCGGTGCCGTGACCTTGCCCCATGTGTTAACAACACCCTGTGCACTGTCGGGAGTGAGTCATGGATTTCACCCTGTCGCTGAGGCCACACGGGATCCTCCTCCTTGTTTTCCCAAGGGAGCAGTCACCCCACATACACCCCAACTGTGTCTGGAGAGGAGACAGATCTGTGACCCCAGCAATGAGCGCCCGTGAGCTCATGGGGCCTGAAGTGAATCCCATATGAGCAGCCGTCTGGGATTTCAGTCTGATGGCTCCAGTAAATTGCAGGAGCAGCAGCTGGGTGCCTCAGCTACCTCAGAGCAGTGGGAGATTTACCCCTCCTGTTGCTAATTGTGTTCCTCCCTCAGCTGTGGTGGTTTCTGGCCCCTGGTGCCGCAGTGACCGGTGGAGCTGCCTTGGGCATGGCCCAAACCCCTCCCAAAGGTGATGGTGGGGAAAGCCAGACCCTCTGTGGTGGTTGAGCTGCTGCCTCAGGGCAGTCTCTGGAAGGCAGGCTGCCTGCAGACCCTTTTCCTCTTTCCTTTGGCTGCCAAGGACCATCCCTAATTGGGACCCACTGCAGCGCCCGTCCAGCCTGGCGCCGCTGGCACTAGAGGGTGAAAACAGACCAAATGGAGCTGTGAGTCATCCGAGGAGGGGGGGCCGGGCTTTGGCTGTGAGCCGGGCATTTGAGTCCTCCTGAGGCTGCAGGGAAGAATGGATGGACCAGGCTCTTCCCAGGGGGAGCAGGACCAGGCTGACCCTGAGCTGTGGGTGCTCTGCAGCCTCTCCTGGCTCCCTGCTGGCTGTGGGCAGGGATTTGGTTTCCCTGGCAGCCTTGGCACTGGCATGACTGCACTGTGTTGCGTGTGCTCAGGAATGGGCTGGGAGCCCAGCACCCTCAAGCTGTGCCCTACGTCTGGAGTCCCCACAGGGCCCTGCAGCCTCCCAGTGTGGGGGAATCTGCTGCCCCAACCCAGCCCCCTCTCTGTGGATCCCTGTCCCCCTTTGGCCTCTCCAAGCAGTGGCGTGAGCCCCCTAGCAAGGTCTGTCCCTGCTGCCCCTCCAGTGTGTCCTGCTCCCTCCCCAAGGCAGAGGTGACAGGGCTCTGACATGGTGATGTGACAGCAGCCTTTGGCCCAGTGTCCTCGGGACAGCACAGTCCCTCCACTTGCCGGGCACGGGGGTGGCTGTGGGCACGCAGGACCCGCTGCCCTCCCCTTAACACTGCTGCAAATAAATCCAAGGAGCTGGAGTGTGGCTCAAGGCCAGGCAAGCAGGCTGGCTATGGGGGGCTGTGTCACCAAGAGTGGCTTGGCCTTGGTGGGGCCAGAGCGGGTGGACTTTGAGAAGTCAGGCTGCTGCTCCTGGGTAATGAGCTGTGGCAGTGCTGGAGGGGCAGGGCTGCTCCCAGTCACTCTGTGTGGCTGGCCCCACTCTGGGGGGAAGCAGGAGACCTGTGGGATGAGGCTGGGAGCCAGTGCTGCCCCCAAATCCCTCCAGGCCTCAATTCCCATCCTGTCACACGAGCTCCTTGTCTCTGCAAACACAGCATGGCACAGACCATCCCCGAGGGCTCAGTCCTGCAAGGCCATCCCAGGACGCTGCTGGCAGCTCTGTCTTGGAAGCTGGGTCATTTATTTCCCCCCATCCTTCCCATGCCCAGGCTGGCCCAGGGTCACTCACTGCCTGCTACCCCAGGCCTTGGGGCAAGGTGATCTGGTACAGGACTTGCATCTGCACTGGGGCCCCAGAGTGGCTGTGGGGGCTGTGTCTGGGTGGTGACCAGGTTTGGGGAACTCTGGATTCATTCCTGAGATTTTCTCCTCTCCGCCTTTCCTCTTGAACTGCTCCATGAGCTGCCAGTGCAGTGGGAATCTCACTGATGGGCACTTGCTTCAGGAGCACAAATGTCTGGTCTTCACCGAGGGAGTGAAGCCATCAGAGTTGGCCAGGAGCAGCTTTGGGGCCAGGCACTCAGCAGAGCCACTGCTCTGCTGGTGGGACCCAACCTTGAATGCTGGGAGGATCAGATTTAGGAGCAGGCTCTGGAGGGGTAGATGATAGTGACAGAGCCCTTGTCCATGCCAGAGCTGCTTGTGTCTGTCTGCTCTGCAGAGACCAGAATCCCCCAGCAGCTCTGAGCCTCCCTAGGCCCTGCCATGTCCCCTCGCTCACCCTGCAACCTTCTCCACAGCACTGGCAGCCTCCTCTCAGGTGCATATGGACCATCTTCACCTTTGCCTTGGGCTGTGGTAGTGATGGCTGAGCTGCTCTGCCCACTGGAGGGTGCTGGGGGCTGCTGTGCCTGACAGGGTGTGGGGGACAGGGATGGGAGCTCACAGCGAGCTGGGAGGGGGCGGCAGCAGCCATGGGTAAATGCGGTAATTAACGCTCTCGCTCTCGTCAGCTCTGCCGTTGAGAGCGTGTGATGGATCGTGGCAGCACAGAGCTGCTGATGGATGGTGGCTCAGGGTGGGGGGAGGCCGGGCTCTGCTCCCCCGGGGGTACCAGTTGGCCCGGAGAGCTGCAGCCCCAGGCAGGGAGAGCTGCTGGGGAGGGTGGACAATCCTGGCCACTGTGCCAGGGTCATACTCGCTGTCCTCGGGGCTGCCCGAGGCCCCTGCCTCTCAAACCCACCAGGGTCCAGCCTGACCTGTCCCCTCTGTCCTGACACAGGGCCGGTGACAAACGCCTTCATCGTGCTGGCCCCTGCCAACATGTTCAACCCTGACGGGAAGCCCAGCGTGCCCCTGCCCAAGTTCAGCAGGCACCTGCACGGCACCGAGAGCAGCGACGAGCCGGGCACTGAGGGGGTGACGCTGCGCCTGGGGCTGCACCAGCAGGTACTGGGGCCGAGTGGGTGGTTGGGGAGGGGAGGCAGGCATCCGGGAGGGGTTGTGCCAGACCAAAGCTTCTCCTCCAGCTGGTGAATCCTGTTCCTGCTCCCTCCCGCTTCCTCCCCATCCTGGCTGCTGCAGTCATTTGTCCTCCCAGCTCTGTGCTGCAGCGTGGGCTGGCTCCGCTGTCCCACCATTTCCTTGGTGCCAGCATGGCTGTGCCCAGCCAGGGAGGGTCACACACCGTCGGTGTCCCGCCCATGCCAGCCTCTCTGCCAGTGGTGCCAGAGCTGCTCTGCTCTGCCAGCATCTGCCTCTGGACAAGTGACAGTGACAGTCCTGCCAGAGCAGATGGATAAGCTCCCTGTTGGCTTGGTGGCAGCAGGCCAAGGGGCTGTTTGCCTGGCAGAGGGGACAGCAGGATCACCCAGAGTCACTCCTATGGGGAGAGGGTCTATGTCTGCTCTGCCAACCCCTCCATTCTGGTCCCTGCAGGAGCCTGGGCAGAGCTACCTGGAGAAGGCGGAGAGGATGTACTCACAGATGTACTCAACGAGGGAAAAGGTGAGAGCTGCTCCCAGGCTGGGAGTTGGGTACAGCTGGAGATCCTTGTCAGCTGATCTCAGAGGCCCTGAGCAAGTTGGGAATGGGGAAAAGAGCCCTGAAATCTGCGGTGACATGGGCAGGAGGGCTGCACTTTGAGGAGGAAGAGGGAGGGGACCGAAGGGTTTGGGGTTTACTGCTGGGGAAGGAGCAGCAGCCTGTGCCTGTCAGAGCTGAGGCCCTGACACTTGTCTGTTGCGTTTTTATGTCACAGAACCTGGTGGGAGACCAGGAGCACCTGACGATCCAGGTGAGCGAGCTGGAGGAGGAGGTGAGCAACCTCCGGAAAATCAACAAGGACCTCTTTGACTTCTCCACTCGCATCATCACCAAACCAGCCAAGTGAAGAGGCTCCCCCCGCCCTCGCACCCCTCCGCCTCCCCCTGTCCGGCTCCTGGGGAAGAACCCGCCCTCCCTCGGGCACCGCCCAGCCGGCTGCGAGCACCCGGCTCACCTTCCCCTGACACGGCACACGCCGCCGCCTTCGCCTGCTCCGTGAGACGGGACTGAGACCGGCGCGGGGACCGCGAGGGGACAGCACAGGGACCGTGTTCACTCCGATTCGGGGCCCGGGGGCACTCGGGCGGCCGCTGCAGGAGGAGCGTCGCCGCCTCCTTGGAGGGCTCAGGATGCAGCTCCTGCTCATTCCCCATCTCTTCCCCTGCCCCTTTTTTGTTTCTTTTTGTTACTTGACCCTGCAGTGCAGACAGAAAAGTGTATTTCTCTCAATACCGGTTTGAGATTGGAGTTTGGAGACCCCCTTCTGCCCACCCTGTCCTGGGGATTGCTGCTCAGTGCCACTGGACCCGTGCTCTGGACAGCAGGGGCTTGAGCAGCTCCTGCTCTGGGGGAGCAGTGAGGGGGGCTGCTGCAACAGGTGGGGGGTCCCTGGCTACCAGGGCTGAGGATGGGGCTCCTGCTCCTTCTGGCAGGCAGGGCCTGGGGTGTCCCTGGGCTTGGAGCACAGGTGGTGGTTTTGGGGCGCAGGGTCACTCTGGGGAGGGGCGGGGGGGACCAGCAAGGTGCTATTTCCAATCTCGTCAGTCAGCAATTTATATATATTTGGATCCAACGACTCTGTTTTCACGGTGTTTGGGGACTCAGCTTTTTGTATTGTCACAGCATGGCAGCGGGGGTTGTGGGTTTTGTTTAGGTTTATTTTTTACATAAAAGATTTGTTTTTTATAGTGAAAAATGCCTGCGTTGGTTTCTTTAACAACCCTTGCGTGGCCACAGACGTTGACCACCTATCACTGCATCCCTGGGGCTGCACACTGGGAGTGGGAAAGTGTTTCCTTTTCCCCAAACTGCCCAGTTGCCTTTGCCCCAAGGGTCCCTCCCTGTCCCTACCGGGGTGTCGAGGTGTCCCCTGGCCCTCCCTCTGTGTTGTCCCTGCCCCATTCAATACACCAAGTGCAGATGATTTCAAGTGCATTTTAAAACGGGAGCATCTGAGCATCCCCAGCTCCCGCCAGTTCCCAAGAAGATGCTTTTAGCTTAATCACTGGAGTCTGTTCCTTTCCCTTTCTCTCCTGCTCCTCCTCTTCCTCCCAACACTTTGGATCAGCATTCATCGGCTGCAGCAGGGACTGTCGCCCGGAGCCAGGGGCTGCAGTGGGGCAAGAGGTGGGAGCACATCCCTGCTGCAGGGAGCCCTCTGAGACCCCCAGGGATGCAGCCCCCAGCCAAGCCCAGACCCCCATGCTCCCTCCCTGTCATCCCAGACTTTCCCTGTGCCCTCAGTGGGGTTCCTGTTGGGGTGCTGCACTTAGAGCAGAAGGGAGGATGGGGCTTCCCAGAGAGCTCCCTCTGTGCTGTGCCTGGTGTTTGAGGGGGCTTTTTCATTCCAAGATCCTGCTGCCCCTCCTGAGTGGACAGTGGGGGCTGTCCTGTGTTTATCCCTGTGAGAAGGAGCAGCCAGGGGCCCCATGGTCAGGGTCGTGCTCAAGGGAGACCAACATGCCATGACCCTCCGTGCTCTGGCAGGATTTGTGCTGCCCTCCCTGCAGGTTCGGCTCCGCAGGGGAATTCATTAGCTGTGACTCATTACATTTATCGATATTACATGAATCGATATTTTTTGCCAGATGGATTTTGGCTCCGTCTTTCATTTTTCCTTATTAATTTAGCGTGGCTCCGGCCCTGGTTGCTGGTGTTTGTGTGCCGGTGGCAAGGACCCTTGGGCTGGGTTGAGCCTCAGTTTCCCTGGTGAGGATGAGGAGGGTGATCCTGCTTCCCCTTCCTCAGCAGAGGAAGGCTGTGCCGCTGCTGCCCTTCACTCCTTCCCCATGCGAATCGCTCGACCCTGGAACCACCCAGCCTCGGGACCCCCCGATATTGAAGCCCTGGGACAGCCCAGCCTCGGGACCCCCCGATATTGAAGCTGTGCCTCAGATTGTGGCGGGATAGAGGGATCGGAGTGGGGGCCTTTACCGGGATGGAGGCGGCAGTTCACGGCTCGGAGTCCGGCTCGGGGACCGACCCGAGGGGGTTTTCGTCGGGGGCCAGAGGAGGTG
Organism: Nicator chloris; assembly: GCA_013400495.1. Lineage (NCBI taxonomy): Eukaryota > Metazoa > Chordata > Aves > Passeriformes > Pycnonotidae > Nicator > Nicator chloris. The sequence goes on from WAAE01023851.1 coordinate 738,317, forward strand.
GATGAGGAAGAGGAGGAACATCCCGGTGGTCCAGAGGTAGTCGGGACCACCCTCGGATAAGCGGGCGTCTCTGTGCCGGGGGACCCCAGGGTCGCAGCCTTCGGACGGCAGCACCGCGCGGGTGGGGGCCCCCTTTGCTGCGGGGTGCAGGGAGGGGGGGACCCGCGCCGTGCGTGGGCGTGGACGGGGCGGCTGCGGGCGGGTCCGGCGCTGCGTGGGCCGGGTCCGGCGTGACCCACCGCGCACCGGGGGCTGCGGGGCCTCGGCGCTACCCGGGGAGGGGGAACCCCCGGCGGAGCGCAGAGCGGCGGGGCCGGTGCGGGGCCGGTGCGGGGTGCATGGCGGGGCTGAGGGCGCTTTGGCTGCTGGCGGCGGCGCTGGTGGCGGCGGGGGGACACCCGCATCCCTGCCGCGTCCCGGCTCCCTCCGGCCCCGGCCTCGGTCCCGGCCCCGGACCCACTGTGCGCCTCGGGGCGCTGCTGCCGCCCGCGCCCGCCCGCGCCCGGCTCNTGGCGCGGTGGCTGTGCGGGGCGCTGGCGGGGCGCGGCGTGGCCGCCGTCCTGGCGCTGCCCCGCTCCCGCCGGGAGCTGCTCCAGGTCGACTTCCTCGCCGCCGCCCTCCAGGTCCCCTTCGTCAGCATCCTGGACACCCGCTGGCCGCTGCCTTTCCGAGCGCAGGTGAGACCCGCAGCGCCGGCACTGCACGGGGACGCAGCTCCCGTCCCCGCTCCCGTCCCTGCTCGCCGGCTCCGTCCTTGCTCCTGTCCTGATCCCCGTCCCGGATCCATACCAGCTCTATTCCGATCCCCGTTTCGACTCCATACCGGCTTTGTTCCGCGGGTCCTCCTCCCGGCTCTGACTTGCCTCCGATCCTGGTCCCGACTCCGATTCCAGCTCCAATTCCGAATTCCAACCACTCATCCTTTCTGCATCCCGACTACCTCCAGGCTCCATCCCGGCTCTGTTCTCCCTCTGTCTTCTCTCCCACCCCGGCCCCATCCCATCCTCATTCCCACCTCCATCCTGCCTCTACCCCAGCTTCATCCTGTGCCCCATCCTGGCTCTGTCTCCCATCACGGCTCTATTCCAGCCCCCTCCTGGCCCTCATTCCAGCCCTATCCTGGCTCTATCCCAGCTCCCATCTCAGCTCTCTCCTGGCCACTTGCCTGGCTCTATCCCAAATCCAATTCCAGCTTTCACTCCAAGGTAAGTTCCCTGGTTCCTCTGGAAGCTCTGCAGCCCTCAGCCCCAGTCCCCAGTCCATTCTGTCTCCAGAAGGGCTCTGCGATGTGTCCTGGCAGTGGATCTCAGACAGGAACTGGGCAGGGGATGGGCAGGGAGTGTGGGATGACCTCAGGGCAGGTGGGCCCATGTCTGGTGCTGCCTCTGGGCTGTTCCCGCAGGCGGGGGCACAGCCACGACCTTTGTGTGTTGGCAGAGCCCCTTCCACTTCCACATGGACCGGCAGAGCTCACCGGAGACACTGGTGGATGTGCTGGTGAGCATCCTGCAGGCCAACAACTGGCAGGAGACCAGCCTGGTGCTCTGCCACCCCTGGGACATTGACGGCTTCCTTGACCTCTGGGCCCAACGTTCCCAGCTCTTCCTCCGCACTGTCCTGGACCTGGGCTACCTGGACGAGCCCAGGGTCACCCGCTACCTGCAGCAGCACGGGGACCGTGTCAGGACCCTCTCCAGCCCAGTGCTGATGCTGGGCTGTGACCTGCACCGTGCTCGACTCGTCTTCCAGGCGGCCAAGGAGTTGGGGCTGCCACCGCAGGAATTCCACTGGATGCTGGGCTTCCCGCTCAGCGCCAGTGAGCTGCAGACCGAGGGCCTGCCCCCAGGGCTGCTGGCCTTTGGGGAGGTCAACCGGCCACCACTGGAGCTCTTCGTGCAGGACATGGTGGGACTGGTGTCCCAGGCCATTGTTCGTGCTGCCCGTGGCCGCCCCGACCCCGCAGAGCTGCAGACCGTGGGCAACTGCCATGAGAGGCACCGGCCAGGCGGCAAGTCCCCAGGGCTCCTCCTTGCCCGGTAAGGGGGGCTCCTCTTTTCCCCCATCCTGGCTCTGTGGTATTGGGGTGCATGGGAGGATGGGGTAAGAGCAGAGCCAGGGGACCCCTGGGCTCAGTGCAGTGCTGTCCATGGCGTGTGCAGCCACCACCATGGGGCTCAGACCCCCAGGACACGGCTAGCGCTGCACAGGGGGGACTTGTCACTTCAGATCTCCTTAACACTGCCCGAGCACGGTCACTCTATAAATATTAATAACACTTGGCCCTAGCAGCACAGCAAGCTGCGGGGCACTGCAGAGGGGCCAGATCCTGCTGCTCTTCCTTGACCTTGTCCCTGCCTGGGTCAGGCACGTCCTGCTCCCAGATCCCAGCTTCATCCCTTGGTCCCAGCTGACCCAGCAGACTGGAGCAGTGAAACCCTTTCCTTGGCAGGTTCCTGGCCAACACGTCCTTCTACGGCCAGACGGGGCTGGTGCGCGTGGAGAACACAGCATTGGTGAGGCCGGAGCAGCAGTTCCGCGTCTGGAGTCTGCGTAGAGACTTGCAGGGGGTCCCCACCTGGATGACAGTGGGGACCTGGAGCCACGGCAAGCTGGAGCTGGAAGAAGGCGTGTGGCAGAGCCAGCGGCAGCGCAAGAGCCCCAGCGAGGCGGCTGAGGGGACCCGCACACGGCTGCGGGTGGTGACGTTGGTGGAGCATCCCTTTGTCTTCACCAGGGACGTGGATGAGGAAGGGAACTGCCCAGCCGGGCAGCTCTGCCTGGACCCTGGCACAAACGACTCGGCTGTGCTGGATGCCCTCTTTGAGAAGATTGGCAGTGGCAACGGCTCAGTGCCACGGGCGTACAAGAAATGCTGCTATGGGTACTGCATTGACCTGCTGGAGAAGCTGGCCGAGGACATGGCCTTTGATTTCGAGCTCTACATCGTGGGTGATGGGAAATACGGGGCTTGGAAGAATGGGCGCTGGACGGGACTGGTGGGGGACCTGCTCAGTGGCACAGCCCACATGGCTGTCACCTCCTTCAGCATCAACTCGGTGCGGAGCAAAGTCATTGACTTCACCAGCCCCTTCTTCTCCACCAGCCTGGGTATCCTGGTGAGGACCAAGGACACGGCGTCACCCATCGGGGCCTTCATGTGGCCCCTGCACTGGACGATGTGGGTGGGCATCTTCGTGGCGCTGCACATGACTGCACTCTTCCTCACCCTCTACGAGTGGAAGAGCCCCTATGGAATGACCCCCCACGGCCGCAACCGCATGAAGATCTTCTCCTACTCCTCAGCCCTCAACCTCTGCTACGCCATCCTCTTTGGGCGCACTGTCTCCAGCAAGACGCCCAAGTGCTGCACCGGCCGCTTCCTCATGAACCTCTGGGCCATCTTCTGCCTCCTGGTGCTCTCCAGCTACACGGCCAACCTGGCAGCTGTCATGGTGGGGGACAAGACCTTCGAGGAGCTCTCAGGCATCCATGACCCAAAGGTGAGTGAGTGTCCAGCTGCTTCAGATGGGCTGGGAAAGGGCTGAAGACCGGGAAGGAGCTGAGGGGGGTCCTGTCCTTCCTTCTGCACATTCCTCCTTCTCCAGCCCCAATCCTCTTACGCCCCTCCTACGAGTGCAGGGCTCTGAGACCCGCAGAAAGCTTTGTGTGTGTATCCCACTGGTGTTTAATCCCAGCCTCAGCTCCAGGGCAGGGGGAAGTGGGCTGAGTTTGTGCTGAGGCTGCTCTTGAGGAAGCTCTTTCCCAGACACCTCCAAGAGCTGCTGCACCTCTGGGGCTTCCCAGACACCCTGCTTGGGACTCAGGGCTGGGGACACATCCCCAGGGAGTGGGGACACATTCCTGGGGGCAGGGGTGCTGATGCTCTGGTGCCTCCTTCCAGCTCCATCACCCCTCACAGGGCTTCCGCTTTGGCACAGTGTGGGAGAGCAGTGCTGAGGAGTACATCAAGAAGAGCTTCCCTGAGATGCACGAGTACATGCGGCGCTACAACGTCCCCACCACCCCCGACGGCGTCACCATGCTCAAGTGAGGGGCAGGGAGAGCATGAGGGGGTCCCCCCGACCTTTTACCCCTCCCAGGGCATCTTCTGCTCCAGCCCTGGAGCTTGTGCACCCCCCACTCCACGCACACAAGCCCCCCACCTCTGGGAGGGGCGTCAGGCTGGGGAGACGCTAGGCAAGGGGGGAGCAGCCCCTCCCTGAGCATCCCCCCATGCTGGTACAGGACAGAGCCCGCCAAGCTCAATGCCTTTATCATGGACAAGTCGCTGCTGGATTATGAGGTCTCCATCGACTCTGACTGCAAACTGCTCACTGTGGGCAAACCCTTTGCCATTGAAGGTTTGAGGGGGCTGTGGTGGGCAGGGGGTTCTGCTGTGTGTGTGTGATCGGGCTGGGGTCGTGCCCTGCCACAACCACACAGGGTGAGGAGGTGCCCTGGTGGGCACTGGGGGCTGTACCTCCCGTCCCAGCAGTGCCCCTCTCCCCCCCTCACCGGGGCCAGGCTACGGCATCGGCCTCCCCCAGAACTCGCCGCTGACCTCCAATGTCTCCGAGTTCATCAGCCGCTACAAGTCCTCAGGGTTCATCGACCTCCTGCACGACAAGTGGTACAAGATGGTGCCCTGCGGCAAACGCGTCTTCGCCGTCACTGAGGTGCGGCGGCCCCTCGGCTCGGGGGGGCTCTGGGGTCTGACATCCCCCGAAGCCCAGCCCACACCTCCTGCTGCCCACAGACCCTGCAGATGGGCATCTACCACTTCTCGGGACTGTTTGTGCTGCTGTGCATCGGGCTGAGCGGCTCCCTCCTCACCTCGCTGGGCGAGCACGTCTTCTACCGCCTCGTCCTGCCCCGCATCCGGCGCAAGAAGAAATTCAACTACTGGCTGCACACGAGCCAGGTGAGGCCAGGAGAAGGGGCTCACACAGCACCCCAAAGACCCCTAACCCCATGTCGCTGCTCCCTCTTAAACTGCACCACCTCTGCCCTTCTCCAGCCCCAGACCATCAACCCCTATTTAACCCCTGAACCATCACCTCCACACCATCATCCTCCAATTATCCCAGGCCTGTTAACCTCCAGACTATCACCCTCCAACTCACTCTTGCCATGTTCCCCAAAGAAAATCCATCGGGCTCTGAATATGGGCACGGAGGAGCAGAAGAGCCAGCAGCTGAAGTTGGAGCAGAGGTACAGCTGGGACTGGGAGCCTGCCCCGCCCTTCTCCTCCTCCCTGTGGACAGCCAGAGTTCTAGGGGGCTGCAGAGGGACCCCACAGCAGCAAGATCCCAATTCAGCCCTCCCCACACAGGTGCGAGCCCCAGCCGAGGCCGGCACCGGCGGCAGCACAGCCCTGGAGCGCCCTGCGGAAGGAGGCGCGGCGGGTGCGCTTCCAGCTGGACAAAGCCCGCCCCGAGGCTGAGGGGTCCCCGTGGCACCCGGGGAACGGGCGGCCACCGCAGGCCCTGGACAGAGCGGCCGGTGAGAACGAGCTCCGGCAGCTGGAGGAGAAGATCCAGGAGATGCGGGACCAGCTACGCGCGGCGCTGCTGAGGAAGAGCGAGCTGGTGTCCGTGCTGGGCACCACCAAGGGCGGCCGGCCACTGCCCGCCCCGCTGGCCACCGAGGAAAACCGGGAGGAGAGGTGAGGTGGGGGGCAGGGACCCCCCCAAAACATCCCAGGACAGGCTGCTCTTCCGGGGCGGAGCAGGCCATCCGCTCCTCCGGCTGAGAGAGGGAGTGGGAAGGAAAAAAGGGAGGGGGGATGTCCTGGGGCTGCCCCAGCTCTGGTGCCTTTGTCTCTTCCCTCCATCCCTTTTGCTGGCAGTGAGGGTTTGACGGGCCGGAAAGCTCTTTTTAGGGGGTTGAGTGCTCCTCGCAGTGCCTGGACAAAGCTCAGCCCCGCGCCCCCACTCTGTGTTTTTACACTACATAAATAAAGATGACGAAGGAAGACGAAGTCTGCTTTTCCTCTTCCCCAAATGCAGCCAGGGCTGGCTGAGAGTAACCCTTCTCCTTCCCCTCCTTCCGCCGCAGGCCCAGCTCAGCCCCGCTGCAGGACGGCCGTGATTAGGAGGAGGAGGCAGAGGAAGCTCCCAAATGGATGTGGCAGGAGGACAGGCGGAGACCAGAACCTCCCTCTGGAGAAGCAGCTCCAGGGCGGCAAAACCGGGCTGATCCCAGAGCCACCGCAAAGCAGAACCGGAGCCTTCCTCGGGTGGAGGGTGAGAGATGGAGACGCCACGCGAGGAGGGGGACAGGCTACGGCTCAGGGCTCTGCCCGCCCCCGAGGATAAGGAATAGCTTCCCATCCACTACAGCCGGCTGTGGAAGGAGCCGGAGCCCTGCAGCCCCTCCCCTAGCACGGAGGCTGCCCAGCACCACCGAGCATGGCCGGGACAGGGTTGATGCTCGGCCCTCTGCCCTGCCACCGCACCTGCACACTGTAAGGGGACAGATGGTGACACCCCAGGACGGCAGGAGGAGACACCCCCAGGACTGAGTATCCACCTCGCTGAACCCCCTGCCCCCAGGACTCCCACACGTCAGCCCAGCACAGCCGTGGGCAGGGCATGGGGCAGCGCTGCAGGAGCTGTTAAGAGATAATATTTATTATTATATACAAACACATTTTGTACATTAATTAAATAGAATGAACTCTACTCTTCATTCATCAAATCATTTGGTTTGGTGTCCCCCCTTCCCCTCCCACCTACTCCTCGGAAAAGCCTATGGTCATTCCCAGCACCCCAGAGGCTGGGAGCCAGTTGGCCACGAGGCCCCCTCTCAGGAGTGCTGGCAGCAGCAAGATTTGACCTGCTGGTCACAGCAGGGTCCCCCCTGCCCTGGAGCAGCACCATGGCTGCTCCACGTAAAAAGGAAAAACAAAAAGGGGGCACCCAGGTGGGAAAGGCAGAGGGGTGAAGAGGGGGCTCTGAGCCCCCTGTGTTGACAAGCTAACACTGAAACGCATGGAGCCCTCTGAGAGACATGGACTCCAGACACTGCTCAGCCATAGGGGGACAACGCTGAACTCGGGGACATCTATGCAGGGAGCCAGCTGTCCCCAAGAGATAAGTGCCCACATGTCCCTGCCCTGTCCCACCACCGTTCTCCCAGAGCTTCATCTCACCTCACTCTGCTCCACCTGCCTGCACAAACCCTCCTTCCAGCACATCCTGGAATGGATCTGGCCCCTCTGCAGGGGTCCACAGGCAGCCCCCCAGCTCAGCCTCTTGGTAGAGCGGTCAGGCTCTGCCAGCCTCACCTCCACTGCCAGGGAAACATGGGAAAACCAGCTGAAATGTCTTGGCTTTAGTATTTTGGTTTTTTGCGAAACCAGCTCATGCAACAAGTCCAGGCATGAGGAGCCACTCTCTCCTCTGGGATGGGGCTGATCCTAAACACAAACGTGTCCCATGGGAGGGACAAGGCACTGGAAAGCAGCTGCCTCACCCAGAGCAGAGCTGTGCAGGACAGAGCTGCTGCCCTCACCCCACACCTCTCCAGACACCCAGTACAGCACTCCAAGCATCACTCATGGCTCCTGGCATGGCAGCTCCCACCTGGACACAGCACCTTCCACCTCCCAACCCACCCACCAAGGGAAGTTTAAGGACAGAAAAAAGGGGGCTGAACTGCAGCTTTCTGCTTTGGTTGTGCCCTGGCCTAGGCAGACTTTGTGCCTGGGGAAGGGAAAAGCTCATCCTCCCCTCAGGAGCAGGAAAGGTGACCACGATTCAACCCTGTGGCTCTCCCACAGGGGCTGGACACACTCTGCCTGTTCTATTTGCTTCTACTCTAACCACAAAACTGCCATGCCTGTGGCCTGTCCCAGGTCAGCTCCCACCTGGGATCAGCACCTGGACTGCAAACATAGCTGCAGGGGCAAAGCCAGGGACTGGGGACAAGGAAAAGGCAGGGAACGAGCGGGGCAGGGTGGGAACAGGTGGCTGGCTAACCTGCGGCCTCAGAGGAGACCTGGAGCCATGTGGGCCAGGGAACCAAACTCCCCCATCCTTCCCACAGCCCCCCATGCCTTTCCTAGGGGAGGGAGGTCACCGCAGCCCTACTCTGTCCCAGCTCTGCTCAGAGGGATCCATGGGTTAAGGATGATGGTGAAGTGAGAAACAGTAACAAACAAAATCCAAATGCCTTCCCAGCAGTCCAGAGTGACAGCAACGGGGCTCAGGACAGGTTCCTGGAGCTTGGCTCTGAGCTGGGCGTTCTCTCTGCTGGTGCTGGGCAGGGGCTGCTCTCCCCCCGGTCCTCCAAACCTCTGTCCTGGTCACTGTCCCCCTCCGAGGCTGGCAGGGGCTCTGCCATGCTGCTGCTGCCTGTGCAATTTTTGCCACTGGGTTTTGCTCGGCTGTCTGAGCCCTCAAGAGCCTCAGTCTGCTTGGGAAGGGCGGGGCTGGGGACTGCCCCCTCCTGCAGTGGGGCAAGGGGTGCAGCCCCAGCAGCGGGCGGAGCATCTGCTGCGGCCACCACGGACGTTGAGGTGACCTCGATGGTGATGGAGCCCATGGGTGTCTCCGGGTGGTCGCTGCTGACCCTGATGCGGGCGACCAACCCAGAGGCGGTGGCTACCTCCTGAGGGGTCCCGTTGGCCACAGCTTCGTGCACCACAGTGGGCTCCAGGAGGGTCGTGCTCAGGTCAGACAGAAATGAGGCCTCTGTCACAATCGCAGCTGTCTCAGCCACCCAGTTCAGGTCACTGCCCACAGAGGCAGCGGCGGCGGCGATGACGCTGGAGGCCTCGCCGGGGGTCAGGGCGGCCGGACCGCTGCCCTCCCCGGGGGGCCCGGTGGCCAGCGGGGCTCGGCGGCCCCCAGCCTCGACTGGGGCAGCCGTGGTGTTGTTGTTGAGGTTGTCCTGCAGCGTGGTCTGGGTGCCCTGCCCGACCTGCTGGTTCTGCAGCAGCATCTCCTGGATCCGGATCTGCTGCAGGATGGCTGGCAGCTCATAGTGGTGGAAGAAGTAAATCATCGAGTGCTGGTGGAGGAAAGGGAAAGGCGTCACCCTGGGCCTGGGTCACAGGCCACCACATCCCAAGAAAACCAAACTTCTCCTGAAGAATCCAGCTGCTCTGACACCCAGAAGGTCAGCAGCAAGTTTGGATTTATCCCTTCCACTATGACGACTGCAAGCTGCTTTATAGTTTCTCTCTGGAGACAGGCAACAGAGTACAATCCCTCTTCACTTTCAAAGACTGGGAAAAGAAGGATGACAGCATTCCTTTGGCCCATCCTCTATTCCCTGTCCCCACCCTGCAGCAGGTCAACAACCAAAGACACCCAAAAGGTATGCTTGATCCAGGGTATCAGACATCAGCTTGGAGCTGGTCCTGCCAGCATCCTCATTGCACAGACCTGAACAACTCCTCTGCAAGGCAGACCCTCCCCAGGATTTATTCCAGAAGAACAGGACAGAAATCCTTCCCAACACTCACGTGCCATCAGGTTATTGTCAGTCCCATAGCTGGACTGGAGGCAGCAATCTTCCACACCCTCATTCTGCTGCTCCATTTCCAAACCAGGCTTAATTCCATCTCTTACAGAAATAAAGATCTCCTCCAACCCAGCTTAAGAGAAAGTTTGACAATGACCACAAGGTGCAGCAGCCCTTCAGGGACTCACCTGGATGAACAGCCAGGAGGTGACAAGTGCCAGGCTGCTGTACTGCCCGTTGAAGCGGTAGTGGTAGGCATAGAAGGCAAAGTGGTACAAGTAGAAGAATCTGGACAAGAAGGCAAGAAAAATCAGGAAAAAAGTGAGCTCCCTTCTCCTCCCAAAACCAGACTGAGCTGGGCACTTTGCACAGGGTGACACAGACTCATTAACAGATAATTAGAGTTGCCTGTCTATGAACAGGACAAAACAAGAGGCTTGGGAAAGTCAAGGTGATTCCAAGATCCGGGCCCAAACCCAAAGTGGAGAAATTGCACTTTGGACTCTGTGAGGTGTGGGGCAGCTCCCAAGCAGCCACACAGATAATACCCTTAGGAGTGGAGGCTGTTGTTCCTGGGGGTGCTGGGAAGGACTCAGAGCAGCTGGGGGAGGACAGGCAGAGGGAATGTGGCCACAGCCAGCCCTTACCTGAGCCAGTGCCTCTTGCTGGTGTTGGTGTGGCAGCAGATCGCATCGTACTGGTCTGCCAGCCACACGATGAGGATGATGTAGAATGCGGTTGTGGTGTCATTGAAGAACTCAGACATTATGGCCTCCATACCTGGGGACAGAGGGGACATTAGCATGTGGCAGAGCATGGGAAGGGCTCCTCTGTCACCTCAGAGCAGGGTTGTGACTGCACCTGCCAGGGCAGGTAACTGGGCTCTGCTTATGGCAGCAGCTGCGGTCAAGAATGTTCTGCCTGCCACGTCTCACAGATCAGCTGCATCCCGCAGAGCAGATTTCAGGAGGCTTTGCTGCTTTTGAAATTAAAATTGTACAAATGCAACATGGCCACAGAGTGCCAGTCTGCAATGAGCTCCAGGAACAGACAAAGCTTTGGATTCTGGGATTTCCCAACAAACTGCTGCTTTTCCAGGGGACCCAGAAGGACAATGGAGTGCACTGTGCCATCAAATTCCAGAGCCTTCTGCCTTGTGATGAGCAGCCACAGTAACCACCTGCCGCGGCCAGCTTGGAACAGGGAATTAGACTTCCCACAGATCCCAGAGGGACGTGCTGCAGACACAAGCAGTGAGGCAAGTCCTTACCGACCAGAGCCAGGATGACAGTGAGGAGTGGAGCAGCGGGGAATGCAATGGTCATGTTCATCTCCAGCATCTGTAACAGGTCAACTGCAAGAAGGAGAACACACTGAGGCACGGGGAGGATGGAGGGCCACAGAACCCTCCACACCACAGTACTGCGTGCTCAGTGCAGCCACATCCTCTGTCCTCCAGTCAATACTTCTCGGGACAGAGAACCCCTCTGGTAAGTGCAGTGACTGGGAGCAGGAGGATGTATTCCCTCTGCAGCTACAGGGAGGACCCAATAGGACCTTTCTAGATTGGAACTAATGATCCTCAAGGTCCTTCCAACCCAAACCTGCTTCGACTCTACAACACCCCATGCTGGAGCAGGCACAGTGCTCAGCACAACCAAAACCCCTCAGCCAATCCTTACCGATGAAGACAAAGATTTGATGGTGAGAGTAGCGCAGCAGCATCGAGACAGAGAGAGTCTGGAACAGGACAGAGAAGGGGAGGCAGATTAGAGCCCCACGGGTGCAGGGAGTCGCTTGGAGTCGCAGTGCGGCAGAGGCCCGGGCGAGCCTGGGCTTGCACATCCCACATTCATTAGCTGGAGCTGTGCAAAGCCATTTCCCAAAGAGTAATTAGAGCTTCACAAACAGCAATTAATCTCTGTGCTGCTGCAGGGGAACAGACAGTAGGGATTTGTTTGTAAAGGGACCAATCCTGAATGCTTCTACTGGGGCCACACCAACCCACAGAGCTGGGAGCAGGGCTTCTCCTGTCCTCCATCCTGCTCCTCCCACAGCTCCCAGCGCCTCCCTGCACTCGGTTCCTCCTCAGTGCCCACAGTGTGATTGTGCACAGACCTGCCCCGTGGGTGGGACAGCCACACAAAGAGACAGTCACCCACACCCACCCAAGACAACAAACACGGGGCAGTTATGGCTTGGGATCTTGTCTGATGTGTATCTGAGAACACCTTGTCTTACACATCATCACTTGGTTTATCTTGATGACTCCTGGCAAATCAGTCTGGGCTGTTCTTAAAAGTCTCAGAGGACAAATGTCTGCACCCTGTACTGACAGCTGGAGTGTTTTAAGGACACTTAGAAATTAACAGCAGCTCCCTTTTGACAACAAAAACAAGACTATATTTTAGGTCAGCTCTTCTTTTTTCAGAAAACTGGTGGACTCACTGGTGGACTTCAGGAACTTTAAAAAAAAGCCCAAATAAACAAAAACATGCCCCAGAGCAGGGCCTCATCCTCCACCAACTATACTTTAAAAGCAGATGAGAGCTCTGCTGTAACACCAACCACTTGCTGCCCAGCACCAGGCTGTGTCCAGGCACTGCCCAGCTCACAGTGACTTACGAAGATGACCATGATGACAAAGGCTGCCAGGTAGGATGTCCTGGCCATCCACATGCTGACAAAGCGATAATGCTCCCCAGACACCACATTGCGAAGGAAACCTGGAGAAAAAGCACAAACACAATCTCAGTGTGATTAAGCCACAGACTAAGAACCAAGCTCCAGTGCCTGCTAAAGAACAGGATTTGGAGCAAATCCTCAGGGCAGCACTCATTGTCATGCAGGGCAGTGAGGCGGGAGGAAATCACGTTTCCAGACACCTCTCCCCTACTGCCTCTCTCATTTTGTCCTTGACAATAACACAGGGAGCTGCTCCCTGCATTACAGATTAATCAATAGTCAGAAGATGATAGTCAGGCATCCACAGAACAAACACCCACTGCTCTAAGCAGCCGCTGCTGAGACTCCTCCAGGCCTCACCTTTGTTTTCCTCGTTTTCAGCTAAAGCTTTGACACTTGACATCAGGATGTCATCATAGCCCAGGAACTCGTCCAGCAGCAGGCGGCTGAACCTGTCCCCAAAGCACTGATCCCTGGTAGGATCTAGAGAAAACACAAAAACCCTTTCACACTGTTCACACCTGGAGCCACAAAGGCACAAGGTGAGGGATACTTGTGCCAGCAGAACTGCATCTGCATGTGGACCTGGGGCAGTAAAACCAAACTTGGGAGAACTTGAAGGGAAAATCTCACCCCCTGACAGATCCAGCCACACTAAAGTGCAAATGGCAGTCGGGCGTTAAGGGATGTTAAGGGATGTCGCACACTGTGCTGGCACAGACAGAAAGGGAATTTGCCCTCTAGGCTTGGCCTGTCTCCAGGGCTCACCCTGACTGCTCATTACTGCACAGGAAAGCTGCTTAACCCCCATCCAGCTCTGCTTCAGTTTGAGTGGGAGGAAGTGACAAGCACCTCTCTGACTGCTGCACTAACAGACACAGAGGTTCACAGGCACGAGGTCTGAGGGTGTGTTCTTGAGTTAGACAGGTTTTAACGGAGCAAATGGCAGGAGAAGAGAACACTGTTCAGGGAAATGACCTGCTAGTGCTCACAGGAGCACAGCAGCACACACAGTGTGACAGATCTGTGAGCACCGTCCTCAGCATCTGCGCAGTTGCTCTGGCCACTAGGGTCTAGCCCAAAGCTTCAGTGCTTTCAGCCAGGGAGAGAGCTCTTCCCTGCTCCATGTGGGAAAACTGTGCTGGGCATGACATCAGGGCTCACTGAACCAGGCTCCACCATTTCAGAAAGCTCCTCCTGAAAAGCTGTGACCTACTAAAAGCAGACATGCTGCACACAGCAGCTCTCCCTCTTGGGAAGTGAGCACAATTGGCTTCAGGAAGAGCTCCCAGAGATGGGGTGGAGGTCTCTGCACTGCAGGTACCCACCCCTGCACCCACCCCTGAGCCCCCTGCCCTGCCTGGGCTCCCTCCCACTCACCCAGGGTCACCACCATGACAGGGATGCTGAGGCGCTGCCGTGTGCTCTGGGACAGGCGCAGGAAGCCGTATTCCAGAGAGTATTCCACAATGTATTCTTCCTGTGGCCACACTAGGAGAGAGACACAGGGAGACAGGGAGACTCAACACCCACATCTGCAAACAGCCAGCATGAAGAAACAGCCCCTCTGGGTTCCCTCCCTCCCATCATGTTCTTGTAAAGGGAACTGGTTGCAAACATTCAAAAAGGGCTCCAGGCTTCCCTCAACTAATTAAACAGAAATCAATACACACTCTTTGGAATTACAGCCCATTCCCTTGCCATTAGTCCTTAATGTGGGACTTCTGGGAAAGCTTCAGGGCAGCAGTTCCAAGCTCTGCACAGAACCTGCCCACATCTTTGCCTGGCAAGCCCAGAGCCACTTGTTCTTGCTCTGTTCAATTTCTGCTTCCCATGTTGTTTGGGAACCAGCAGGAAAATCCACTTTACACCTGCTGAACACCAAGAACACCATCTCCAGAGGCAAGAGTCCTGCACTTCCCAGGGGACTGAGGTCACTGCTGCAATTACATGTCAGAACTGAAGGCAGCAGCAATTACAGCTTTCCCAAAAACTGGTGGTGCCTGAAGTTTCCCCGGTTTGTTTTTTTCTTTTTTCCAAGAAAGGTTCCAAAGAGATGCTTTTTTGCTACATCATCTCTGAAAGGACAAAACCTCCTGCCAAGCCAGAGCCAAGCAATTTAATCCCTGCTCTTTCAGACTGCCAGGGTGTATCTCCAGGAGGGGGGAGGCAGCTGTCAGGCAGCTCCTGGCACCACAGCGACAGTTAAAGGGACACAAGACCTGAACAGAGACACACCTGACCCAGCACTGACAGAGATCCCCTGATTCCCTTATTGGGCAGCAAACACAGGCTTTGGCTGTTGTGTTTGTCTTTTGTTTCCATTATAAACAGTTCTAAGCTCAAAAGGAAATCAAGGGTTTAAATACCAACAATTACTTCCTTTGTATAATAAAATACTTTGTCACAGTAAAATATTCTCACTAAACATAAAAGTTCTTGCACTGAGAAGACAGAAAACCTGGAAAAAAACAATAAAATCAGGTATTTGGGACCGAGTTAAGGATGTGAATTTTGTAACTAATCTGGGAAACAGCCTGTTCTCTTCCTCTCCTTCTCTGGATCGTTTCCAACCAGGCATTCAGCAAAACAAGAGACTTCCCACCAGTGCCCCAGCCCAGCACAATGTGACTCTTCTCAGAACCCAGGCACCAGCAATAAAGGCACCAAAACCATTTACTGCCCTCTGGTCTTAATGACCTTTAATTCAGGACTAATGAGCTCTGGATGAGCATCAAGCAAATCTACTGCAAGACCAAGGAATAGGACAGTGTCAAGTCTCATCCTCCTCCACAGCCACAACCTCAGCGTGTCTGTAGAGCAAAGAATTCCAGCCTTCACAGGGACAACAGTGTGGTGAAAGAGGTCAACTTCTTGCAAATTTTGTGGAAAAAACCAAAGAATTCGAGTTCACATCTCTATTTTAAGATCAATATTCCTTAATAGATTTACTACCTTAACTAGAAACAGAAGTTTTTCCACAGTGGAATCCCATTTTAAATAATACAAAGCTACTAAATCTCCCTCTGGCGTTTACAAGGCCTGAGCAGCTTAGGTCAGGCAGGAAAAGGGTGGGATAAGGCCAGGGAACATCCGCGTGGAACAGCAGTGCCCTATCGCAATCCACCAAAACCCGCTGGGTGGCTTTCAGGATTAATTAATTGTAGCAAATTGGCTGCTCCAAGTGCTGGTGTTGGCTCAGCACCCAGAACACAGCCCAAACCCTGTTCATGCTAGAAGGAATGTTGCTGCCAGGAGATCCCTGTGGATTGCAAGGGGCAGAGAATGGGTCAGAACAGGCTCATCTGAGATACCTGACACTGATCATCACAGGAACCTGCCAGGCCAAGAGCCTTCTTTCACCTGTGGTTGATCTGAAGCCTCTTGGCCTGGCAAATTTTCTAACCCAGCCTGCCCCCAACCCCCAGCCTCCCCCCAGCCTCAGAGCAGAGCTTGCTGTGGGTGTGCTGTTAGTACTGACAGGATTATCCCACGTAAACACATCGGGAAGACATTTGAGGTCACTACGCAGGTGCCCCAAGGAGCCAGGACAGGATGTGTGGGGAGGATGATGACGGGAGGAAGGAGGAGCACAGGTAGGAGTGAAGGTGTGATTACCTGCTCGGGCTAGCATCTCAAACTCGGACACAGTCTCCCGCAGAGGCTGCATACCTTTAGTGGCTGCATCACTAAACGAGAACTCCTGGCTGTCGTTGTGGGGCAGCTCAGTGCTGCTCACCCGGGATGGCTTGAGGAACACCTTGGGCTCGATATCCAGCTCAAACTGTTGGAAAACCAGAGTAGGGAAAGTCACATCAGCAGCCTCTTCAACTCTCACCTGCCATGCTCTCTCTATCCACACAAAGGCCTCCTGCCCCCAAAAGGACATTTTCTCTGGCTTTCCTTTCTGTGTTAAGCCATCAGAGGCTAATGTGTGGACTCAGGAGCAGCCAAGGAGCAGGCTTTGTTTCCAGGAGACCAAGGGATCACACAGGGACTTCACTTCCAACCAAGACTTCTTCCCAGCCCATCACCCAGGCTCCCCTTTCCAGCATACACAGGAAGCGCATCCTTACCTTGATGGAGCTGTTTTCAAACATATCCACAGTCATTTCTTCCTCTTCCTCCTCCTCCTCCTCAGTCGTGGACTCAACCACCATTCCCGGGAACTTCTCGACCCCACAGAACTGCAGGAAGATGGGGGCCCGGCTGGAGTTGCGTTGGATTTCCACCCGCAAGATGCCATCGCGGGGCCACTTATCCCGCACATGCTCCAGGCAGTTGATGGGAGAGCGGGAGAAGGCAATGTGGATGTAGGCCAGGATGAAGAGCACAAAGAGAGCCTAAAGGGCAGGACACAAGGCACAGACTGTCAGACTCTAGATATCACCAGCTCTCCTCTGCCTGTGAAACACCAGACTAATCTGGATGAGTGGACTGGCAAGTGGATAAGAGCTTTGATGCTTCCCTGCATCAACAACACTGCAGCCAGACCTCGGCAGTTCCAGCAGGGAACACACCAAAGGCATCAGGAACCAGCTGCTCCCGCTCATGAGAGGTGACAACGACAGCCTTCTGAAAGCACAGATCCTGCATCTAACAGTGTCCCCAAAACTGACCACACACAGCACCAGTGTGGGATGAGGCCACAAGGCGCATTGAAGGAAATGGAAACACATCCGTGCCTTCCAACCCTTCCCTCCTCAGTACAGCCTGCCCACCTTTGTAAAGGCAAAATAAAGCAAATGTTAAGCAAAGCAAACCCATCCCTGGGCAGGATGATCCAAACCCACATCAGATCTGTTGTCCCAAATAACAGGTCCTGCCTCGGGGAGGTTGAGCTGGCCTCCGAGGCCGAGTGCACAAAACACCACAGCTCCCCGCCCTCCATCCCAGGAACAGCCATAAACCACAGCAAAGCAGGGTGGACTAAAAAAACTTGTTCCCTGGAGTGACGAGAGACGTCCAAAGTTCAGAGCTCTGAGCACAGCTGGCACAGCAAGCGGCACTGCTGAGCTCAGACCTCCCTTCCCAGCCACCCTGCACTGCTCTGTCCTCATCAGCCCCGCCGTCCTGACCTATTTGTGATGAACAAACAGCCTGGTAAACATCACTCTGCAGAGGAGCTGCACAGGGATATGTGAGAGAAGGTAAAGCAGAGCCACCTCCCTGGTTGCAGGAGCCACAGAAGAGCCAGGGGTAATTCCAGGGCTCGGGATGGAAATGTGGGCTCCCACTTCCCTTCTGCCAGCAGCTGGAGGAGAGCTGGGAGAAGGCTGCTGACCCCTGACCCTGCAGGCTGCTCTCCACAGAGCCCTGAGGAAGTTTTTACTTCTCTGCGAGCAGCTGTGATCAGAGGCAGAAGCAACACAAACTGCTCCCAGCCACTGTGCCTGACCACTGCACCATTAGCATTATCCCTGTCTCAGCCAGTTTGCTAGGATGCAGATGCTCTGAGAGGGAACAGAGATGTGAAAAACCCAAATGTCTCCTGAGAGGATAGAAAACATATCTGTGCACCATGAGACAAACCGTGCTGAATATTTTCTTGCTGCATTGTAGAAACCTAGAGGAGTGTGCTGCTGTTGCCTGGCAAACAAAGCCCTTCTCCTTTCTCTAATTTCCTGTCCTGGAAGCTGTGGAGCGGGATTTTACCTAAGGGCAGTCACCCCTAGACACTGACAGTTCCCTCTGGGAGGATCCCCATCACTCAGCAGGCAGGTGGGGTCACGCCAGAGCACAGTGGCACATTCCTGGCACTGCTGAAAGAAACAGGGTTAGAACAGGGCTGTGCCTTAACTGCTTCCAGAAAAGACAAGACTCCAGCAATCCAGTAGGTCGTGTGGGAAATGTATCCAAAAAGTGCGATTGCTAGGAAACAGAAACTGAAACCTCTCCTGGATCGCACCACCTTGGCTGCCCAGCAAGCTGGCTCAGCAGTTTCTTTTTGATTTACAGATCTGGAAGAGCTCCAGAATGCAGGGAACACCGGGACCACCATGGAGACTGATGTCTCCCTCACAGGAGGGGCCCATGGGAGCTCCGGAGACAGCTCGGTGTGCATGGTCCAAACACAGCCTCCCACCTCCGGTAGAGGCACGACTTTCTGTGTTTCTAATGAAATTCCTGCCCTCAGCCCGGTCGCGGGCTGGGAGTAGGAGCTGCCCCTCACCTTGAGAAGAACGAAGAACTCGAAGACGCGGCGGAAGGAGGGAGGGAAGAGGCGCGCGTAGGTCACTGCCATCTTGAAGAACAGCGCGTGGAAGAGGCGGTCGCGCACGTTGATCAGGGGGTTCTGGTTGAGGTTGGGGTTGCGGACGCCCCGGTTGTTGCCACCAGCGGCCCCGGCGTTGTTGGCCGCGTGGTGGTTATTTGCGTTCGGCTGGTTCTCGGACATCCTGACGGCGGGGCTGGTGAGGGCTGGGCCCGAAAAAGCTGCCGCTCCTCCGCGGGCCGGGCTGGGGCCGGGAGGGCGCTGCGGAGGGGCCGCGGGCGCGGGGCCGGCACTGCCTCCGTCCCCCTCCCCGGCCCCTGCCCGGCGCAGACGCCTCGGGGCGGCGGCGGGTCAGGGCCAACGGGTCAGGCCTGGGTGCTTAGTGGCGCCCGGGAGCTGCGCGGCCGGACCAGACACATCAGGTACGCGGCTCCCGGGATGTCCCCGCGGCCATGGGGGACCCTCGGCGGGGCGGGGCGGCACGGCGCGGCCCAGGAGTGGCGAGCGGCTCAGCTGTCCCGGCGCGGTCCTGTTCCGTCCCTCAGCACCCCGCCGCCATTTTCCTCCGCCGGCGACGGCGGCTCTCGCGCATGCGCACGCACGCGCTCCCGGGGCACGACGGGACGGTGGAGGACACGCTCCAGCCCTGCCCCGCCTCCATGCAAATAAGGAGATATCCCGCCGTGCACCGCGCGCAGCCGGCACCTCCGGGCGGAGGTTCGGCCTCGGAAATGCAAGAAATTTCAACAAAGCGAAGATTTACAATCAAAAATCAGCAGGCGTTCCCTGGGAGAGTTACCGTGTGGAGAGAGGTGTGGGATCACTAAAAAATGGGATCGCACTGAGGTAGAAATTGTCAAGTAAGGGAGGTTTAAATAGCGCTGCCGCTAAGGGAAGATTCGTGCTCGCTTCGGCAGCACATATACTAAAATTGGAACGATACAGAGAAGATTAGCATGGCCCCTGCGCAAGGATGACACGCAAATTCGTGAAGCGTTCCATATTTTTTCCTCGGCACGGTCTCAAAGCCCCTCTCCCGGGACGACCCTTTTGTCCCCCCGAGACGCTGCACGGGGTGTTCCAGCCCCCCGCGAGGTCGGGGGAGCCCCAGGCGCGGCCCCGTGGGTTGATGTGCGCCTGTGTCAGGGCCACTCTGCTGCCCCTGCCCAGCTGTACCCTCCGCCCTGTCCCTCACTGCGGTCGCGTTGTGGCGAGGGCAATCGAGCCCCCCGGCAGTACCGCGGGTTTTTATTGAATTGCTCTGTTACAGCAAGCTCGGCTCCGGTGGGGAGCAGCAGGGTTCCAAGGCCAGCCCCAGACCCCCCCACCCAGCTCAGCCCCTGGCAGGGCATCAACCCCAGCGCAGCCAGCCCTGTCCTGGCACTCTGACCCTCCTAAGGACCCACTGCGCCCAGGATGGTGACACCATGCCAGTGGGTAGGATGTGCCCAGGCCTCTTCTGTGCAGCTCTGGGGGTCTGCAGTACCCCAAAGCCCTGTGACCCTGGCTTGTTCTGCGGTGACAACCAGGGAGGGGTCTGTGGGGGTCCATGGGACATCATGGCCCATTTAGACAGCGCTCTCCTGGTAGCTGTCGTCCTCCAGAAATGTGCTCAGCCTCCTCCCGGGGCTGGGGGCCGCATCCTGTCCTGGGGCTGTGACCTCCCCGGCATCCCCATCACTCTGCTCCTGGGCAAAGTGCACGAAGACCTGCAGGAACGGCACGATGAGAGACAGAACCATGGGACAGGGCCACCATGCCCTCACACCTGCCTCCCCTGGCACCTGGTCCAGTGTGGTCTGGGACACGGAGTAGTCCTCTATGTGGCAGGGGCCACGGTGGGCAGCCAGAAGGCTGAAGATGGTGGCCAGGGAGGTGACACGGGCAGGCAGGTGGTACTGCAGCAGCCCCCCGTGCTGCTCCCGCAGTATGATGCCAGGGAAGTGCTGCTGCAGCAGGGTCTGCACTGCCGCTGGGCCGGGGCCCCCTGCCCGCACCACCACCGTGTACCCGTCCCCAAACCTGCGGGGAGAGGGGACACTGCTGTGAGGACTGGCCACGGCCACCACCCTCAGGAGACCCCCTCAGGCCCCCAACCCAGTACCTGTTCTTGAGGTGCTGGACGCTGCCCAGGCAGCGGAACCGGCCGTTGACCATGATGGCCATCCTGGTGCAGAGCGCCTCACACTCCTCCATGCTGGAGGGATGTGTGTGAGCCCCCCCAAGGCAGAGGGACACTCCCCTTCAGGGGGTTCCCACAAGAATAGGGGTGCTCCCCTATCAGGGGGCTATGGGGACAGAGAGGTGCTCCCCTTTGTTGGGGCTGCAGGCCCCAGGTGGGGACTCACCTGTGGGATGTGAGCACCACGGACCGACCATCCCGGATAACGCCAAGGATGCGCTCCCACAGGAACCTCCGGGCTTGCGGATCCATCCCCGTCGTGGGCTCATCCTGCAATGATCCCGGTCCAGGGTCAGCCTGGGCAGGACCCTGGTGCTGCCGTGGGGCCTCCCAATGCCCCCCTCACCAGGAAGACGACAGGGGGGCAGCCGAGGAGGGCGATGGCCGTGGAGAGCTTGCGCTTGTTGCCCCCGCTGTACTTGCCCGCCGGCCGGTCCGCGTGAGGGCCCAGCCCCAGAGCAGTGATGCCCCACTGAGCCACCTGCAAGAGACAGAGGGGGTGAGGCTGGGGGCTCCCCATGGGCTGGGGAGGACAGGGTACAGGCCCTACCCTGGGGATATCCTCCTCCGGGACCCCACGCAGGCGGCTGTAGAACTCCAGGTGCTCCCGCCCTGTCAGCAGGTCCGTGATGGCGTCAAATTGGGGACAGTAGCCCATGTGCTGGTGGACAGACTGGAGGTCGGTGAGCACACTGCAGGATGGGGACAGGGAGAGGTGAGCACGCTGTGGCATGGGGACATGTGCCAGAAAATGTGCCATGTGCGGAAATAGGGACAAGCAGCTGCAAGGATGAGGATGAAGCAGGTAAAGGGCCAGGAAGAGCACAGGGTGGGGACAGAGAGGATGCCATAGGTGCTGTGGGGACATGGAGAGGGATCCAAGCAGTGGAGCCCCTGCATTCACCCACCTGTGCCCCTTCAGCCAGGCCTCTCCCAGCGTCACCTCTGTGTCCCCCGTCAGCATCTTGAAGGTGGATGTTTTCCCTGCACCGTTCACCCCCAGGAGGCCAAAGCACTGTGGGAGCAGAGCAGGGTCACTGGAAGCCCTGGCCCTGCCCACAGAGCTGTCTGTCTGTCCATCTGTCCCTCACCTCCCCGGGGGGGATGGCCACGCAGAGCCTGTCCACAGCCGGAGCCTTCCTGCGCCGGTACACCTGCATGGAGGAGAGGTGGCCCTGGGTGCTCCCTCCTGTCACTGCCAGTGGGGCCAGGGGTTCTGGGTGGGCTGGAGCTCACAGCAGGGTCCAGCTCCATGCACCCACCTTGGTCAGGTCCTTCAGCAGCAGCAGGTAGCCGTGCGGGGGGATGCTGCCCACCCTTGCCCGCTCCCTGGCCACGTCCCGGTCCTCATCCCCCAGCGAGG
This sequence comes from Nicator chloris, assembly GCA_013400495.1. Taxonomy (NCBI): domain Eukaryota; kingdom Metazoa; phylum Chordata; class Aves; order Passeriformes; family Pycnonotidae; genus Nicator; species Nicator chloris. The sequence continues at coordinate 760,232 of WAAE01023851.1, forward strand.
GCAGCTCCAGAGCTCGTGGCCTGTGCAAACAGTGGCAAGGACACATCCAGGGCTGTCCACCCCCTTGAGCACCCCCAGGCTACTGTGTCCAGTTCTGGGCCCCGCAGTTTAGGAAGGATGTTGAGACACTTGAACATGTCCAGAGGAGGGCAATGAGGCTGGTGAGGGCCTTGGAACACAAACCCAGTGAGGAACAACTGGGGGAGCTGGGGTTGTTTATCCTGGAGAAAAGGAGACTTAGAGGTGACCTTATGTTATCACTCTCTACAACTACCTGAAAGGTGGCTGTAGTCAGGTGGGGGTTGGTCTCCTTCTCCAGGCAACAACTGATAGAATGAGAGGACACAGCCTTAAGCTGTGCCAAGGGAAATTTAGGTTGGATATTAGGAAAACGTTTGTTACTAGAAGAGTGATAAAGTACTGGAATCCTCTACCTGGGGAGGTGGTTGAGTAAACATCCCTGAATGCGTTTTAAAAAAGACTGGATGTGGCACTCAGTGCCATGGTTTAGTTGAGGTGGTGTTAGGGCATGGGTTGGACTCGATGCTCTTAAAGGTCTCTTCCAACCTGGTGATTCTGTGATTCTGTACCCCCCGGCCAGTGCTCACCCCAGGCGCAGGAATAAGCGGTGGTACTGCAGCAGGAGGGTGAAGAGGAAGAAGACAACGCCCTCGATGGCCATGGCGAACATGTTCTTCCCCGCCAGGTCCCAGGACAGGGGGGACACGAAGCGCTTGTCCCCTGCAAGCAGCGAGAGGGGCTGTAGGAATAGGGGACCCCTGTGCTGGGCTTTAGGGAGGGTGAGCAGCCCTGACACCCCCAGACTCACCGAACCTCTCAAAGGCATCAGCCATTGCCTGGTTCTTCACCATGTCAATGAGGCCTCGACCCAAGCAGAAGTGGGGGAAGATGAGGAAAACCTTCTTCAGGACTCGGTTGATGTCATTGAGGGTCTGATGGGGCAGCAAGGAGATGGGTGGGGGAGCTGGCACTGGCCCTGCAGAGGCCCCAGTGTCCAGGGATGGGGGGGTCCAGGGCATCCCAAGGCTCACCTGGTCCACAAAGAGCTCCAAGACAAAGGTGGCCACACTGCCGTTGATGCCAATGAAGAGGTTGATGCAGGTCAGGGCCACGTAGGCGGTGCTGGGGATGCTGAAGAGGAAGGAGGCTGGATACATCAGGGGGGTGATGGACCACCTGCAAGGGGGAGAGGCAGGGGCTGGCTGAGGTGTACCTCCCGACCTGGGGGACTTGAGACAGCACCCACCCTCCTAAGCACCACAATCCCCTCACCCCAAGTGCCCCCAGCCCCACAACCCCCTCGCCCCTGCTGGCTCTGCTGCCCCGTCACCCGTAGAGCAGCAGCAGCAGCACCAGGGAGGGCAGGTTGGCCGAGGACACGTAGGATTCCTGCTGGAAGCAGAGGAAGATGAGGATGACCAGCAGCGCGGGGACCAGGTAGTTGCACTGTGGGGATGGAAAAGCCAGGAAAGGGGTCAGGAGTGGGACCAGACCCCTTGGAACTGGTCCTTGTCCCCATGCCCATCCCCACCATGTCCCAGGCAAAGTTGCCCAGCCAGTAGGTGATGGGCTTCATCCCGCTGACGAACTGAAGGTGCTTGGCCTTGCTGACCCGCTCCTCAATGAGGAAGACGACGAAGCTGGCCGGGATGAAGGACATGGCAAAGATCACGCAGATGGAGACCAGCACATCCACAGAGGTGGCCATCCTGCCAAGGAGGGGAGAGCTCAGCAAGGGCCAGAGGGGGCTGTGGGACCCCCATCCCCAGCACTTACAGGGCGGCCTCAGAGAGCTGCTCCTTGGTGAGGTTGAGGGGGTGGTTGGTGGCCGTGATGCCGAAGCGTGTGGGGTCGGTGCCAGGGGGCAGCCGGGCTCGCAGCAGCCCATTGCTGGCCACGTTGAGAAAGGAGACCATGGCATGCCAGCCCTTGTTGTTGAACCAGACCTGAAGCATGGGGAGGGCAGCTCAGAGCCTCCCACCCAACTTGGCACTGCCCCTGGCTGTGCCTGCAACACCCAATCCCACCAGGAGCACCCCCATTCCCCACCGGGCTCCTGCTCCCCTCCAGCCCCAGCCACTCAGTCCTTCTTGGGCTGCTCCATCCCTTGGTGGGACACCACTGTCACATCCCTGCTACCCCCCAGCTCTCACCCCTGCGAGACCCCCAGCCCCGGGCACACCTTGATATTCCTGCGGGCATCCAAACCCTCGATGAAGCGGCTGAGGTTGGCCAGGAGCCGATCCGAGGGGCTGCCCTGGGTGCAGGAACACAGGGTGAGGAGGGGTCTCCCAGCACTGAGACACCAGAGCTGAGCCAGGGGCTGAGTCCAGCTGTACCGGGGTGATGTTGAGCAGCACCCGGACCTCCAGCACCGCCCGATCCACCTCTGCTGCCGATGGCAGGGCCTGGGAGCTGCCGGCGCCCAGGGAGAAGCCGCCATACCTGCAGGAGAAACGGGGCTCCCAAGCTTGCTGAAGAGACTCCCACTGTCAGCAGGCCAGGAACTGGGCTTGAGGATCCACGTGGGTCCCTTCCACCCCAGGAAACTCTACAATTCCACAATTCTATGAAACCTGCCACCCATTCCCTACTGCCACCCTTGTGCAGACTCAACCATCCACTCGCCAAGATGCCAGAGTAAGGGACACACAGCGGAGGGCTGAAGGCACCTGGATGATGGCTCTGCCCAGGGACCACTCAGGCTCTCCCCAAACCCACTGGGGGTCTCCTGTCTCCCTCCTGCCAAGCCCCAGCCCCTGCCCAGCTCACCTCTGCTCATTCACCCACTTCTTGTTCCTCAGCCTGAAAGAAATTAGGTGGAGGGAGACAGAGGAGAGAAAAACCCCCGAGGGGACATTAGGGCAGCATTTGCCCACCCAGCCACATGTCCCCAGCAGTGTCTCCTTCCCCCAGGTGTCCCTGGGGTGTTCCCTTGGTATCCCCACAGTGCCCCTGCAGTGTCCCCCATGTTTCCAGCCCCAGCACTCACTCCTGACGGATGATCTGGGGATAGGTCTTCACCAGGTAGTCAGAGATGTTCCTGCCCGTCAGGTTCTGAAGGATGTCCCCTGTGCCCCTCTGCACCTGCGGGATGGACAGATTTGCTTGATGGACACCCAGCCCTGTGGCATCCCTGGAGTACCACCTGCCCCCACAGCCAGCAGTGACAGAGCCCTGGGGCTGCCCCTGCTAGGCTGGGGGTTACCTGGGGTGGTGGGAGCCCCCCGGCCCCCTCAGGACACTCAGGCAACATCCTGTGTGCCCCCGGCCCACTGCACTGACACGAGGGGGACGGCTTGGCCCATGTCCAGTTCCCACGCCGCAGCATTTCCAGCAGGGATGGGGGCGCTGAGGGGGCCGAGAAGCCATCGGGATGGGAAGCTGGTGGGCACGGCCCTGTCCTGGGCACCCGGGGAGAGAGAGACTCCCGTTACCAGCCTGGTGTGAGCCAGGGGCACCCGGACCCACCATGGGGATGTCGGGGGTCCCACAGCATCACACCAGGTGGCAGAGCTGCTCCGTGGGCAGGTGGGCACTGAGGCGGGGGCCAAGCCCCGGCTGACCCCTGCAGCCCCCGTCCCGCGGGCACTCACGCCTTCCCCTCTTCCTTCATGCACTTGGTGCCGAAGCCGGGCTCAGCCAGGAGCGCGTCCAGCAGCCGGGCTGTGTCAGGGTCTCCCGGGGCGTCGTTGCTGCCGGGAGACACGGGAGTGAGCTGGTGGCAGTAGGGGACGAGGGACACGGCGGGCAGAGGGCTGGGGACACACCTGAAAAAGGTGAACTGCTGCCCGTACATCCAGGGCTGGAGCTGCAGGGGCGGGTACTTCCCGAAGGGCGGCACGATGAGGCTGAAGAGCAGCGCGATGCAGACGAAGACGGCGGGGAGGACGATCTGAGGAGGCCGCGGGGATCAGGGTTGGCTCTGCCCCACTTTGCCCCGTGTCCTGCCCCACCTCCTCCTCGCGGCCCCACCTCCTCCTCGCGGCCCCACCTCCTCCTCGCGGCCCCACCTGCGCGAAGAAGCCGCGGGTGCTGCGTCGAGCGTGGAGCATCCTCTTGGTGAAGAGAGCGCGGAGCTGGCGGCAGGTGAGCGCCCAGCCCCTCACCCTGCCGCAGGCCTGCCCCGCCGGCCCCCGCAGCAGGTCCGTCTCCCGGGGCTCCTCCGCTGCCGGAGCAGAGACGGGTCTGGCAAGGGACTCGTGGCAGGCAGGGCGTGGGGGAACGAGGTGCTGGCAGGGGCATTCCCCCACCCCAGCAGGGACGGGATGCTGCATGCAGGAGCCCCCAGCCCTCCCAAACAGCCCCCAATTCCTACCTCGCCGGGCTCCTTTGGCTCAATGTAAAGGAGAGGAGAGAGGGGTTACAGCCGCGTGGGGGTCAGCACCCACCCAGGGCAGAGCTTGTGCCCCAAACCATCACAGCCCCCCAGACTCCCGTGCCTGTCCCCACACCAGTTCTCCCTCCAGGATATGCTGGATATGCCCCCTGGGATTTTATATCCTATCCTGCACAGAGCTGAGCTCCCCCGAATCCATCCTCATCTGCTCTGGGGACACCCCAGAACTGGGAGGTAGCTATGCTGCACGAGGGTCCCTGAGCATCCCTCTGCTTGAAGGGACATGTGCCTGAAGGGATGCCTGCTCGGATGGACAGCTGCCCAGATGGACATGTGCTATTTTTGCAGCCCAGGGGTAGGGAGCACTCAGTGGCAGCTCAGGGGCCCCACCTCCCCCATCCTTACCCATCTCTCCATCGGCCATATCCCCATCCCCCATCTCTCCAGGGACTGCTCCTTTCATGGTGCCTGACAAAATGAGGACAAGATGCCAGGACAGGACCAAGGCCACAGGCTGTGACACCTCTCTGCATCCACAGGTGCTCCCAGCGGGGACCCCTGCCCTGGCAGGGACACACACAGTGCTGGGGACACCCCACCCCTCTGCTCTGCTGAGCACCTCCCCAGCCCCCCGGTACCCCAGAGCTTGGCTCCAGCCAGGATTGAGGTATTTTACCTGTGGTGTCACTATCCAGCGCTGTGTCCTTGGCCACCTTCAGAAAGATCTGGGGATGTGGGAGGGTTGGTGTTAAACACACACAGCACCTACAGCCCAGTGAGGGAAACCCCCTGGTCACAGGCACCCCCGGGGCCCTTTGACCACAGCCCCCCTTGGTACCTCTTCCAGGGTGGTATCAGAGATGCCGTAGCTGGAGATCCCCAGTTCCCCCAGGTGTGCGTCCAGCTCGCGGAACAGCTCCCCGAAGGCCCCGTCCCTGGCCCCACTGTAGGGCAGGACAAAGAGCACCTCGTGCCCGATGTCCTCCACCAGCCGGGAGCCAGGGACCAGCTTCTGGATCAGCGCCGACAGCTGGGCCACATCTGGAGGGATGGGGAGGGCTGGAAAGCCGGGGCAGGAGCTGCTGGCTGGCGCAGCTGGCCACAGCTCCATGTGCCTGGCATCCCAGCCTGAGGGTCCCCAGGGGAGATGGAGGGGATGGAGATCCCCTTCTGCACCTCCAGTGAAAGGAGGAGAGGGGCCAGATACAGGGCTGTGCACCCCCAGGCTCCCTGGGTGACAGAGGATGTATGGGGAACAGCTGGGGCTGATGCTGCGAGAGGACAAAACACTCACCCACGGCGCTGGCGTCACTGCCCCGCTCACTGCCCAGGCCTGTGTCACTGCTGTGCTCTGAGTCACTGCCGTCCTGCAGGAAAGGGTGGCTGGAGCCTGGCACCCCACAGCAGGACCTGGCCCCCAGTGCCCCCCAATACCTAGGAGAGACACTGGCTGCCCTTTGGGGGTTGAACATCAAGGGCAAGGGACCCACCTTTTTGGTGACAACGGGGACAGTGCCAGCATTGCCGCCTGTCCCGCTCCTCTCCCGCTTCACCAGGGTGAGGTGGTACCCGGTGCCAAGCCTGGCCTTGAGGAAGAGGGGGGACCCGCAGCAGCAGAGCCGGCCCTGTGAGATGATGGCAGTGCGGTCCCCCAACAGCTCCGCCTCGTCCATGTAGTGTGTGGACAGGATGATGGTGCGGCCTGGGGACCAGGAACAGGCTTGACCCCAGATGCCCTTGCTGGACGCCCCCACTGCAGGTTCTCCCCACCAGCACATCCCCCTGCTCTCTCCAGGCTGGGGGGTTCAGAGGGTGATGTGGGAGCCCCCAGCCCCGACCTTTGCGGTACTTGAGCAGCAGCTCCCAGATGCTGCGGCGGGAGAAGGGGTCGACGCCGGCCGTGGGCTCGTCCAGGATGACCACCCGGGAGCCACCCACGAAGGCGATGGCCACCGAGAGCTTCCGCTGCATCCCGCCTGCAGAGGGACAGCGTTGGGGGGGTCGGAGCCACCGACCCCCGCTCAGGCACCCAGCCTGACCCCTGCACGCACCCGAGAGGTTCCTGGTCTGCTCCCGGCGCTTGTGGGGCAGCCCCGTGTCCTGGAGCAGCTGCTCCATCTCTTCCTGCACCTGCTGCTCCGAGAGCCCCTTCAGCCGCCCGTAGAACCAGATGTGCTCCTCCACTGTCAGGCTGTGGGGACAGGGGGAAAGGCAGGGTGAAGGGCACACGGATTGAGGGGGACAGCCCTGCATCACTCACCACATCTCCCCACCCCTGCCTACATGTCAAAGAGCACGTTGTGCTGGGGACACATCCCCATGGATTTGCGGATGCTGTCGATATCGGAGCGGATGTCCCAGCCCAGGATATAGGCAGTGCCCGAGGTAGGGGGCAGGAGGCCAGTCAGGATGGACCTGGAAGTGGTGAGGAAAATGGGTCATGGAGCACAGGAGCATCAGGGCTTGGGGCCTGGTCCTATGTGGGGACCACGTCGGCACAGGGTCAGGCTCAGCTCCTGTCCCCAGCCAAGGCCATGCAGCCCCTCTGTGCCTCACATGGTGGTGGTCTTTCCAGCGCCGTTGTGGCCCAGGAAGGATGTGATCTGCCCCTCGTAGAAGTCCAGGCTCAGCCCATTGACAGCCGCACGGCCACCGCTGCCATAGACCTTCACCAGGTTGCGGATGGAGACACCGGGCTGGAGTTCGGAGGGCGGCTCCTCCACCAGCACTGGAAGCCACCAAGGGGTCACATCCCCAGCCAGGACCCCTTGCTGGGGACAGGACCCCTCACCATGGGATGCTGAGCCCTCCCCCAGAGGGCTGCTCCACGGCCACTGCCCTCAGCCACACAGCACCAGGGTGGGCAGGGACTCACCTTGGGATGCAATGTGGGGGCTGGTGTGGTACAGGGAGTGCCCAGATGAAGATGACTCTCCAAACCAGTAGCTCTTCAGGAAGGGGAAATTCCAGGGCTTGGGGATGCCATATTGACCTGCAGCAGAAGGGGCTGAGTGGGGCTGGGGCTGAGTGGTAGCTGGGGGTCAGGGCAGCTGCACTCACCTGGGAAGACACCCTCGAGGTACCAGGTGGCCAGGCCGTAGAGGACAGCGTCCAGCAGCAGCAGCCCCATGGCTGCAGCAAAGCTGTACGGGTCTCCTGGCACGGGGCTGGCAGCCAGGTTGTGCCACTGGATGCCCACCCCCTGCTCCTCATAGAGGGAGAAGTAATCGCAGCCGAAGCCGAAGGCCACGGGGGACAGCAGGCTCTGAGGATGGCGAGAATGGCAGTGTGGACAAAGATTGGCCTGGGGCGTGCAGCCCAAAGCCCCCCGCCCCAAAGCACCAGGGACATTGCAGAGGGGCAGCTCTGGGTGCTCACCACAAGGACACGGATTGGGAAGGTGATGTAGTCGCGCCAGGCGACGCACAGCACATAGGGCAGGTACAGCGAGAAGTAAATGATGCCACCGCACGCCGAGGCCAGGTTGGCACGGGGGAAGAAGGTGCTGATGAGGAAGCACTGGCTGATGGTGGCCACCGAGAAGGTGCCGAGGAAGAGGAAGATGACTGCTGGGTCGCTGTAGGGCAGGATGTTTCCCAGCTGTGGATGGAGGCAGGTTGGAGCCTGTGGAGCCCTTCATGCTGGCTCTCAGCCCTGATGTTCCCTGTGTCACCCATGCTGTCCCCTGAGACCTGCAACATGCCTTCAGGATGAGGACAAGGAGGGCAGAGCTGAGGAGGAAGGGGATGAAGCTGCTGAGGAACCAGCTGAGCCAGAGGATCCCGCTGCTCAGCCCCATGGTCTTCATGGTCTCCTTGAGACGCGTCTCCTTCTCATGCACCACCCCCTTGATGATCATGGCCACTGAATAGATCCAGGCCAGCGTCATGAAGAGAGGCAGCGAGCGGTTCAGGACCCTCAAGAACCTGGGGAGATACCACCAGACATTCCACCCTTAGCTCAACACTCCCAGGCCACTGTTGGGCCAGGAACACCAGGGCACGCCCACCCCTGTGCCACCTCCCCGATGCAGCGATGCTGCAGGATGCTTGGATGTGTCCCCCATGGCAGCAGGGGGGTCATTCAACAGTGCCATGGTCCAGGCCTGCCCCTGCCCACTTACACATCGTCCACGTAGCAGGGGTAGGGCATCTGCTGGACGTAGACCCCTGTCCGTGGGGCAGCCCCAGTCTGCACCCGCACCACCGCCTGCTCCACCAGGTCCTGAATGTAGACGAAGCCCCCCCAGACGTAGCGCAAGTCACTGAAGGGGTCAGCTGCAGGGCCTGGGTCCCAAAACCTGCGGGCAGAGCACGGTGCTGGGACCAAAGATTGCCTGGCAACGAGCACAGGCTGCTTGGCTGGCCACGGAGCCAGACAGGGTGGGCATCCCCCAACCTGTCCTTGATCTTGTTGGTCCTCGTGACATCGTCAATGTCCATGCGGATCTTGTAGCGGACGTGGGGTGGCAGTCCAGGGGCCGTGGCATTAATGGGGGGCTGGAAGACCACTGCTGCCCAAAACTGCTGTTCCTCCAGCAGCTCTAGGGCCCGGGCTACCAGCTGCTCCTCAGTGGCCACTGCCTCGATCTTGTCCAGGCAGACACACTGTGGGAGGGCAGGTAGGGCTCAGCGGGCACGGGTGGTGCAGGGGGCCAGCCCGCCCAGAGCAGGGTGATACACACCTCCATGAATTGTGACAGCGTCCTCAGGACTGTGTCAACATCAGCATACACCTGGTGCCAGGTGAGGCCTGGTGCCCCCGCTGGCCCTGCCAGGAATGTGGCCAGCTCTGGCAGCTTCAAGGACGTGCCATTGAGGAACCCGTCCAGGATCTGGGCTGTGCTTGGGGCCAGCAGCAGGTCCTGCAAAGCACCAGGACATGGGAGGCCATGCAGCCCACCCTGCCCCAGCTGCATCCCACCCCGCTCCCAGCCAGCTGCACCCAGCACATCCCGTCTTGCACCCCACAGCAACCCTGTTCCCAATGGGAGGAGTCTGGGGTCACACACCTGGAGCACCTGCATCTCCAGGCTGCTGTTGAGGAGGATGTAGATTTGGGGTCCCAGCTCCTGCCAGGCACCCCCCAACTCCCCCAGCACTGCCAGCTCCCGGAAGGTCCGATTGACCTGTGTGAGGGAGGTGAGGCAGGTCCAGGATGAGACGCCCCCAAACCCCCTCCAGGCCCCCCGCAGCCCGCACTCACCTCAGCCATGACACTGTCAGGGCCGGGCCCAGGTGGTGTGTACAGGATCTTCCCCACAAAGAGGGGCTTGATCCCCCGCCAGAAGATCTGTGAGAGGGGGCTGGACTCCAGGCTGCGGAGCAGCTCCCGGCAGAAGGGACCTGGGAGTGCAGAGCTGAGCCCTCACCACCAGCCCCACACCACCAGCCCCCACTGCCCCCCCCAGCCCCTGGCTGAGCCTCCCACAGCTCCCCACTCACTGGTGCTGCCTGAGGCCACGGGTCTCTGCTCAGAGTTGTTCCGGTCCAGGAAGGCTTTGACATCATTGTCCTCATACCAGTTAAGGGAGGGGATCCTGAGCCCCCCGCCCTCAGGGTGTCCACAGGCAATGCGTGACACAGCTGTGAAGGCACCCGTGCTGGTGTTGGGGGCCCTCAGCCCCACAAGCTCCTGACGCAGCTCGGCCAGGCTGGTCATGGAGGAGACCTGGGGAGAGTGGGAGGAGAGTGGAGAGGGGCAGTGGGGGACAGGGGCACCCAAGGACACGGTAGGTGTGGGGAAGGGGCAGGGGAGTGAAGGGTGTACCTCCACCATCAGGGATGCTGCATCCCGCAGGAAGCTGCCCAAAGCTTCCACGGTGCCAGTGATTCCACCCAAGTCTGAGCTCAGCTGTTCCTACAAGGGGGCATGAGAAGGGGGTCACAGCCCTGCCGGGGAGGCCAGATGTCTCTGCCTCAGTGCCTTCCAGCACCCGACCGCGCTAGGGGCTCACCGTCAGGAGTCGTGGGAAGTCCATCTGGGAGAGGAAGGAGCCCTCCATGGCACGGAGCTGGGAGCTGGGCAGTGCGCAGAGTCCTTGCTGCAGGCTCTGGGTGGAGTCGGCGTCGCCGCCCACCAGGAAGCCCCCCAGGACCGAGGCGTTGCAGACCAGGACCTTTAGCGGGAGGCGAATGCTCGCCAGGGAGAACTGAAAGGAGAGGGCAGTCACGATGCGGTCACCGGGAGTGGTCGCCGGGAGTGGGCACGGCGCCGACACTCACGATGCGGGGGCTGAGCCGAGCCCCCATCAGCTCATCCACCAGCGTCGGGGGCAGAGATGTGTTGGTCCGCAGGAACCGGGAGAAGGTCTCGTCCTCTCTCAAGTATTCCCTCACCGGCAGAGCTGGGGGAGCAGGGGTCAGACAAAGGGTGTCGCTCCCTCAGCACCCCCTGCCCCCGGTGCTCACCCCTCCGCTGATTCCCACTGTCCCGGAGCCGGCGCAGGGCGGGCAGGAGCTGGGCGAAGCTGCGCAGGAGCTGCTGCCCGTGGCCGCGGAGCAGGACCTGCCGGGCTTCGGTCAGGAGGCGGGAGAGGCTGTGACATGGGGTGGGCAGTGAGACCCCGGCCCAGCCCCGCTCTGCCCCGCAGATCCCCAGCCCCGCCGCTCACATGGAGCCATCGAAGTTGCCCACCACGCCAGGGGTCTCTCCCGCCGTCGGGTGCCGGAAGCAAGGGTTGTTCATGTTGCAGATGATGCCCTGCAGCCAGGGCAGGGTCCCCGCCGAGGGCAGCGCCTTGTTGGGAAAGTGGCCTGAGGGAGAGCGAGGCAGGTTCAGGGGGCAGGGCAGGACCCCCGGGACCCCACACACACCCGAGCAGGGAGATGCCAGGGAGCCCCCACCCCGTGACCACCTCCCGTGTTTGTCACCCCGAAGGGCACACAGAGGGGTCTTAGCTGGCTCAGGGGGTCCTGCGGGGGATACTCACACTCATGCTGCTTGAAGGGCGGGTGGGATCGCCGCACTGAGATTAAGATAAGGAAGAGGAAGAGGGGCCACAGGATCTCGATTGCCAGCTGGATCTGGGGGAATCACAAGGTTGGTGGGCGCCCCGGTCCCCATCAGTGTCCAGGGCCCTGCCTGCCCCTTTCCCAGGAACCAGCGGCTCTGGGTAGCTCCATCCCAATCGCCCACTCACCCGCTGCCGCCGGCGGTAGGTGAAGTTCTTCCAGAGCAGCAGCCCCAGCTGGGTGCCCACGGCCATCGCGGGCGTCGCGGGCCCCGCTCGGCTCCGGGTGAGAGCAGGGGGGGCAGCCCCAAGCTGAGGGCAACGGCTGGGCTCTCACTTCCTTCTGCTTCGGGGCTTATCACATCCTGGGCACAGTGCCGGGCACAGGGCTGAGCTCCGGGGCCGGCAGGAGCCGGACGGCATTCCTGCAGCAAAGCTCCTTTCCGGAGCTAAAGGCTCAAATCACATTCTTTCCTAAACCAAAAGCACCAGAAATGGGCACGAGCTCTGTCCGGGAGCCAGGAGCACGATTCACTGCCCACCCCGGGCACAGGGAGCAATCTGGCACCCCAGGAGTAGCACCGAGCGAGCTGGGCAGCCCGCGGGAGGCTGAGACCTGCCCGTGCCTCAGTTTCCCCGAGATAGGGATGTGGGTGGGGCTCTCATCAGCCCAGGAGCGGAATTGCTCCGGTGCAGTGGGCTCGAGGCGCGAGCTCCGACACCTGGATCCCGTGGGTAGCAGCCGTTTCTCTGCCAGTTCCTGGGAATTCACCCACCCGTGAAGCGGGGCCAGCAGCTCCGGGGCCGGGCAGCAAAGCTCTGCCAAGGCGGCTCAGTGACGAGCCCGGCGGCACGACCCAACCCGCAGCGTTCCGCCCGGTGCACCCACCCACGCCCCCGGAGAATCGAGCTCCGGGGCGGCTCCCCCGTCATCGCGAGCCTGGGACACCACCACCCCCGACTTGCCCCTCGTTTTTCCCCGGGGCCGGGGGAATCGCGCACTCACCCGCCGCCCCGCGCTCGCCACCATCCGCCCGCGCCCGGGGCTAAGCCGGGTCCCGGGCGCAGCCGCGATAAACGGGCACGGGGCAGCGGGATTAGGATCCTGGCTGAGAAATCCGCCTAATCGGCCTGCGGGGCCGGACACGAGTGGGTCCGGGGGCAGGATTCCTCCGGGGATGCACCGGGGTCAGATGGGGTGACACGGAGAGAAAGAAGCAGCTGCCGGGGTGGGGGTGACAGAGATATCTGAGTGTCCCTATCCGCTGGAATCGGAGAGTGCTGCGGAACTGCCAGTCGCGGGGAGCCCCAGCCCCGCGGGGGGGTGCGGCTCCTTTCGGGACAAAACAACCACAGAATCCCTGGATCCTCCCGGGGGACTCGCGCGGGAATCTGCTCACTCATCTCACCAGGACAAACACGCCGCATCGCTGCAACCGGGAGCTCGGTGGATCCCGCGGCCCCGGCAACCGCCGGACCAACCGCAGCTCCCGGCCCCGGCGCCCTCCAACCCCGCGTCCCCCAGCCCGGTTCGGCCGCACGGAGCCCCGCTCTGGGCGGGGTGCGGAGTCACCGGGAGGCGGACGGGCCGGGAAGACGTCGGGACAGCCCAGGGGAGAGACGGACAGCCTAGGGGGACCATTGGGACAGTTCGAAGGGACGATGAGGACAGTCCAGAGGAGACACGGGCACAATTCGGGGACACGGGGATAGCCCTGGGGGGGCGGGGAGGCACTAAGAGCCTCGCGGGGGGACGCTGGGCGGCCACATCCGGCCGAGACCAGCAGCCGGGACACAGCCTCCCCTCTCCCCCCTCGCAGACCCCGGCCCGGGACCCCCGTTACCTGATGCCGCTGCGCGGCCTCTTTAAGAGACCCCGCGGCTGGGCCAGGCGCGCGCAGGCCCCGCCCTCCCCGCGCTACAAAGTAGCCGTGGGCGTGACGTCATGGGAACCGGCTCTTAAAGGGGCAGGTGCGGCGGGGGGCCAGGAGTAAGAGTCCCGCCCCTGCCCCACCCAACCCCACCCCACCCTTGCGAGCCCCCGCCTGGCCCACCCCACCCTTGGGAGCCCCACGAACCACCGCGGCTCTTCGAAACGCAGCATTTCGCCCAAAAAGGTAGATCACTTCCCGGACAGGCACTGTCCCATCCTGTCCCGTTGCCACTGTTATTCACTCGTCTATCAACCGCACATCTATTAATCCCGCAGCCCGTTCCCTGCTCCCGCTCCTCCCCCTGGGACACGCAGCATCCCGCCCCACCACTCTGGCGCTCCGGGGGTCTCACCCAGTTCTGCAGCAGCTCTCAGCCCCCAGGCAGAAAGACCCGCCTGAGCCCTGACAAGGCGCCTTGCAGCAGAGATCAGCTCCTGTTTATGATGAAAGGTTGTTTGTTTGTTTTTTTTTTAATAAAAGGTTTCAGTCTGAGAGCATCTGCATTAAAAACCGCACGGGAGAGGAGACGTCGATGGGCACTGGCTGCACTCGAACACTGCCCCGGTGCAGGATGCAGCTGTTGGAGTCAGCCTTGGCTCCAGCCTGGGCAATCAGGCTGCTGCAGTGCTGGGTGTGCCAGGTATGCCGGCTGTGCCAGGTGTGCCAGCTCCCAGCCCAGCCCTGCAGCCATCACCATGGCCTGGAAAACTTGGTCCTTGCAAGTTCTGCAAAAAGCGCATTTCCAGTATTTAGAGATCACACCAGAGTGTCAACCTGCACACACACACATTCACTCTCAAACACACACTCACAATCCCGAGGCCACGCAGTCTCTCCCAGATGTGCTTCCCCCGTGTCCCGCTGACCCAGTCCCTCTCCTCCACAGGACTGAGGAGGGTCCTGCCAGCACAGGGACAAGCAGCAGCACCAGGGGCAGCATGGGCGGCCACTCCCGCTCCTTGCTGAGGGATCCAGGGCCATCACAGGGGTGTGTGGTGGGCACTGGGTGCGTTAGAGGTGACACTGTCCACTCCCAGGTGCTGGAACATCTGCCACCTTCCTGCTGTCCCAGGGTCTTGGGGCTCCCGGGGGAACCATCTGGGCTCCTCTCTAGAAATGGGGTCTTTATTTCCTTGCTCAGAAAAATAGATTCATTTCCAAAGTTAAAAAAGAGTTTTAAGAGAGGGAATGGTGGAAGTGGAGGCTGGAATGTGGCTGGCAGCAGGGCTGTACATGAGATGGTGTGGGTGGGGCTGAGCCATCCCACTCAGTAGCTCTCCTCCTCCTCACGGTAGTAGTGGTACCCAGGGGGGTCCCCGCTCTGGTCACCAGCAGAGTTGGCCACCTCGCCCTGGCTGCCCTGTGGGCAGTACTTGGGGTCGTAGATCTGGCGGCCAAGGCCAAAGACCTGCCCGCTCTGGTTGGCACCCTGGTTGGAGCCCATCTGCAGCGACATGGAGGAGTTGTCACACTTCTCTGTCCCCGTCTTGGCATCATAGATGTGCCTCCTGGTGCCGGGAGCCGTCATGCCCACCTGGAAGGAAGGACAGGATGGAGCAGGGCTCAGCTGTGGTTCCCCCATCCCTCCCCAGCCCGGCATGGGGGCTCACCTGACTGGCACACTTGTTGGTGCCCATCTGGAGGCTGATGGTGGAGTGGTCCATGGGTGGCAGGATCTGATTTTTGGGGTCATACAGGTGCCTCCGGGTGCCATAGGCCGTCATGCCGGACTGGCTGGCACACTTGTTTGTGCCCATCTGACAAAGGGGTCTGGTGAGGAGTTTGTGCTGCCCCAGAAGTGCCCCTTCTTCCCCTGTCCCTGTCCCCCCCAGCCTGGTGGGCACAGCCAGTGCTCCCTAACCCATCTCAGGCCCCCAGCCATTGAGTGCTGAACACAAAGCCAAGATGGCCCCACATCCCAAGGACACTTGAGGCCCCTCTGCCCCAGGTCCCTCCAGCAACACCTGGAGCTGTGACAGTGCTGAGAATTTGATAGAATTGGGCACCCTCTGCCCAGCCCCCCACCCATGGGACCCTGTGGGGCAGCCCACCTGCAGCCCAATCACACACTGCCCAGCCTTCATCTTGGCCTCGTCGAAATTCCTCTGCTGCTTCTCCGAGTACTTCACGCCGATGTCCACCCCGCTCTGCAGCCCCTTCGTCTTGGCCTGCCAGGAGTGGCTGTGAGGAAGGACAGGGGTCCCAAACCCCCCACCCACCCCCTGCACAGGGGGAGCTGCGGGGTCCCACAGGCACCACCCCAAACTGGGGGTCCCCATGGGGCTGCAGTCCCTCCCCAACTGCTCTTCCCTCCGTGCTCACCATTCCTGCCAGTGCCAGCAGCGACACCTGCACCTGTGTCAGATTCCCGCTCTCAAAAAGGTCATTGGCTTCAAAGAGGTCCACGGGGTTCATGCCGTAGCTGGCCATGGCCTTGATGAAGTTGGAGAGGTTCTCAAGCTGTGGAGAGGTAGAGGGGTGATCCCTGGCAAGTGACAGCAGGGGAACAGCAGGTGGGTGGCAGCAAAGCTGCATCTACCTGGTGCCAGTTCTGAGCCGAGCGGTTGATCTTCCTGACCGCGTTGGGCTGCAGTTTGTTCATGAGCCTGGAGGGAGGCAGGGGGACATGAGGCTGTGGCAGGAAGAAACCTCAAGGGGCTGCAGGGCATAAGTTCCTTTCAGGCCTCCCCCATGTGAGGCAAACTTCCCCCCCAGGTCCCTGTTTGTCCTCAGGGCTCTCTCCAGACACAGAAGCCTTGGGGATGACTCTGCAGTTCCCACTGGCATGGATCCAGCCCACCCTTCCCATTACAAGGGCTGGTGAGGGTCCCTTGGAGGTTTGGTGTCCCCCATCTCCAACCAGCTGGAGCAGGGGCCAGGGGCCATGCTCAGGACCACCCCAGGACTCACTCGCAGAGGATCACCCCGTCCTTCAGCCCCTTCTGGAAGTCGGGTCCAATCTGTTTTCCTGTGACGCTCTCGATCCACGTCCGCAGCTCAGCCTCCTTCTGTGGGTCATACTTCTGGGCAAGCTGGGGGGGCAGTGGGGGGACAGCTCAGGCAGGGCCCCAGCGTGCACTGCAAGCCCCTCATGGGGACAGTTCCCCCTCCCTGGGATGGGAACGGGAACAGGAGCATGAGGATGATGCCGCCAGCAGATGCAGCAGCTTCTGAACCATTACAGAAGTATGAGAAGGAACTGCCCATGTCGTTAGGGTGAAGTGCCCCCCCCCGGATCTGTCCATCCCTGTCCCCTGGAGCCCGTGGGAGCTCAGCTCTGAGCCCCGGGGGTCCTGGCCACTCAATGACGCTCTCCCTTTCCCTTCCGGCGAGGCCCAACCTCCGGCACAGATTCCTCGGTCACCGCGGCTATGCCAGGAATGTGGCCGCCTCCTCTCAAATGGAGACCAGCTGCCAGGGCCGGCAGCATCTCCGGCAGTGTCGTCTTGGCCCCGGCCCGCAAGAGAAGGGAAAGGGAGGGAAGGGCCTGGAAACCCCAAGTGCTGCCCTGCCCCAGCCCAGCACCTCTGATGCTCAGCTGGGGGTGGCCCCAGGGCAGCCACCAACCTCTTGCCCATCCTGTCCCTTCCTGGTTCCATTATGTGCTGAGGCCATGAGTCCCTAGGGATCCTGGACACAGGGAGACACTGGGATGGGCACAGTCCAGCCACACTTTGTGGTAGGGAGACACTCCAGTCCCAAATGGAAACTTGACTGATGCAGGACACGGATCACCCTCATGACACCACGTGTGTCCTGGCTGGGGGATTCTACAGTCCCACCAGCTTATTTTCTTGAGCGTGAGCAGCTGAAGCCAGTTCCTCTTCCCCCTCCATGGCCAGCTTGAGGATTTCCCAGGGCGTGGAGGGTGCACAGTGGACCAGCCCCAGAGAGATCCCACCACAGCCCTGTCTGCAAGGGCTTGCACAGACTGGGAGCGTGTCAGTGGTTTAACTGGTTCCCAGTCGCTGATGTCACCTCCATCAGACACACCGGGGTAGTCGGACTGGCTCATGTCTTGCTGAATCAACACGAAGTACCAAGAGCACGCGGCGGTGAGGCCCCGGCGTGTGTCACCTGCTCAGCTGGAGCAGCCCAGCCCCAGGCAGGCCGGGGCCCGTCCGCTCCCCGTTACGAAATGCAAATCCTCTGCGAGGCCAGGTAAGGAGCACCCGGCCACGGCCACCACATCCCGCCGCCACGGCCACGGCAGCAACGCGCCTGTCACCACTTGTCCCTTCTCTTGCCTGCCCTGGCCCCGTCCTGGTGTCCCCGGGCAGAACACACTCAAACTCCCGGCCACGTGCCCCGGGGTGACCACGGCTCAATCTCTGCTCGCCTGGGGCCGGGCACAGCCACCGATCCCCCGGGGCTGCTGTGTCCCCTGTGCTCCCCCGGCCCGGCAGGATCCCCGTGCGCTGCCGACGGGCCAGGAGAGTGCTGGCAGCTGCCTGCACCCCGCGGCACCCGGATCCCTCCGAGGGGTGCAAACAGCTCAGCCGGAGGCTCCTATCCCTCTTTCCCCTTCCGGCCCCGCGGCTCTTCGGCGGGAGAGTCACCGGGGCCAAAAGCCGCATCCCCAGAGACGGCCCGCGGGGACGCTGCCAGGTCGGAGCATCCCGCAGAGCGATGCGAAGCTGCGGGGAAGCAGAAAGTGGAGAAGCTTCGTGGAGCTGGTCCGGAGCGGCGGAGGACTGAGGAGATCGCTCCCAGCCCCGGGTGTGACGGGAAGGGTGCCCCGCGGTTTGCCAGGGGCAGCCGGAGCCACAGGGGCCACGGGACGGGAGACACTCAGCCCCGGTCCCCCAAGACACCTCCCTGGGACCCTCTAGGCAGGCTCAGGGCACGCCGAGACTGGGAGCCCAGCTTCAGTATCCCAGCCCTCAGAGACCTCGGTACACTGGGTCCTTCAGTTCCGCATCTTCCCGGGAAGCCCCGGATTTCCATCTTCCCGGAATCCCCCAACTTCCCCGCTCTCGGCCGGCTCTGCATTCCTGGGGCATACCGGAAAAACCCCCGGCTCTCCAGAACCTGGGATGCAACCAGGACGCCCCAGCAGCAGCGAGATGCTCGGCTCTCCCCGGCCTCCAGAAGCACCGGCAGCCACAGCGGCCGGTGGCCCCGGTATCCCCCCGCCCCTTCTTCACCCCCGTCCGGTGGTCCCGGTACCGCCCGGCCCCCGCCGCGGCTCACCCGGTTCTTGACTTCGGCGGAGAGGCCGTAGGACGGGCCCTTGTTGAACTGGCAGCTGCTCATGGCGGGGAACAGAGCCGGTACCGGAGCGGGGAGCGGGCAACGGGGCCGGTACCGGAGCGGGCTCGGGCGGGGCGGGGGCGGGCTCGGGCCCGGCCCCCCCGCGTTGATTGGACGAGGCGAAATGTCCAAATAAGGGCAGGAGCGGCCGGATCGAGGGGAGGGTCCCGAACCCCGACATTGGGACCCGGGGAGCACCGGGAGGCACCGAGGGGCACCGGGAGTCGGGGGAGCCCGGGGAGCCCGGGGAGCCCGGGGCCGGGACTGGAGCCGTCCCGGGCACACGGGCACAGGACACACATATGCCCACGGCCACACGCAGACATAGACAGACGGGCACACGCGTGTGCATCCCTGTACACACGGGTGTGAGCACCCCGGCCCACGGGCACGCGTTGTGCGCACACACACAACACACACACACACACACACACAACAACACACACACACACACACACACACACACACACACACACACACACACACACGTACCCCCCGACCCACGGGCGCTACCCTGCACACACACACGCACTCACACATTCGTTCACGCTGTCACTCACCCACGCACTCACACATTCACACGCACCTACAGGCGCGCACCCACGGTCACGCACACACGCAGGGCACGCGTACGCCTTCCCTCGCCCCGGCACCTCACGGACCTCCACCCATCCCCGACCCCGTCCCGCTCCCCTTGCCTCGCCCCCCGCCATGCCTGTGCCCGGCTCGGTCCCGCGGGGAAGTCCCGGGACAAGCGGAGGCGACACCATCACCCCCCGACCGCCCGCGGGGCTGGCAGCCGGCCCGAGCAGCCCGTGGGCAGCGGCCAGGGGTCCCCACGCAGCACCCGGCCCGGGCCTCACCAGGGGTTTATCGGACGTCCCCCGAATAATCCCGTTGCGAGGTCGCGATGCCCCGTGTGTGGGACAGTCACGGGTGGGACTGGGAGGCGGGGGGGGGACAGGGGGCAGGGCTGTGACCCCAGAGGACCGGTCCCTGCACCGACACGGAGCCCACGGAAGGGCAGAGCTGGGAGCATCCCAGGAGTGGGAGCCCGGAGCCCCCCATCCCTGGGGCCTCCAGAGGGATGGAGCTTGTTCTCCCTGGATGGATGGACACCCCCAAACAGGATGAACTCCCCAGAGGGCGGGAGTCCCACGGGGACCAGCACCGGTCCCACAGAGTGGGGGTCAGCCCCCCCACCCCTCTGTAAGCCCTGGGCTGCAGCACTGAAACCCTCTCAAACGTCCCCACAAGTGCCGGGGTCCCGCTGCCCCTGCGACCCCGCAGGGCAGCCGGGGTGCCCCCGGCCCCGGCCTCGCTCCTGGGTGCGCGTTCGGCTTTTCCTGTTTCAGGTCGGGCTGCGAAGCCGATGAGGAAACGAGGCGGCGTCACACGCGCCCTCCTGACACTGCGCCCCGCGAATGTGACCGGCGCCGTGAGGAACCGGCACGGCGGCCGGGCCGAGCGAGGGGCTGAGGGCAGCGGCCCCCCGGGGAACAATGTTCTCCCGGAAGAAGCGGGAGCTGATAAAAACCCCCTCCATCTCCAAGAAGAGCCGGGCGGGAAGCCCCGTCCCACAGACCCTGCCGGTGAGTGTCCCCCCCGTACCCCTGGCACGGTGGGGGTTGTAGGGGCAACAGCACCCACAGAACTGCTGGGTAGAGCCACAGGGTGGCAATGGGGCCCTGGATACGTCCAGGAGGTCTGTGGAGAGGAGGGAAACGAGAAAGAACCCTACTCACGGGGCTGGGGAAAAAGGAATTTTGTTCAGATGAAGGAGACGGAGCAGCCACCGAGAGTGGCGGGAGGGCAGGAAGGGACAGGGAGGAAATGGGGGGGCTGTGGCCGAGGGTTTGGGAAGGGCAGAGAGACTCACAAACCTCCCCGGGGACCGGGATGGGAGCGGGGCGACCGCAGGCTCGGCCAGCCCCTGTTCCTCGGCTCTGCCAGATATTTATTTATTGACGTGTGGATCCCCCCCGGGTGCCGAAGGGGCCAGGAGGAAACGCTACCGGCCGGGGCTCCCCGGCGCACCCCGCACTGCCCGCCCCGCGCCTGCGCCCCAGTCCGGGTGCGTGGGGCAAGACCGGGCTGGCACGATGCGACCGATGGCGACCCGGAGCCCACCCGCGGCTCCTTAGCAGGGGACACCCGTCCCCATCCCCGTCCCGACTCCCCGGGAGAGGGGCCTATGGGTGGCGGCTAGCGGGATGCTCGGCCGGGCTGCGGGCAAGAAAAGCTACAGCCCCTCGGCGGCGGCGGGCAGAGCCCACCCGCCCCAGCGCTCCCTGGACTCGCTGCCCCGCACGCCCGCCGTGAGGCTGACGGTACGGCCGGGGGCACCCCGGGGCGCCGGAGGGAGGGCCGGGGGGCGCCGGGGCCGCTGCAACCCGAGAGGACCGAGACAGGGCCGGGGTGGCCCCAGGCATTTTGGGGTGGAGGTCCTTCTGCCTCCTTGCAGCCCCATGGTCTGGCCCCCCGTGGGGACGGGCTCCCCCGTTCGCCCTCGCCCGCGGAAGCCTCGTGCTCTCGGCGCTCCCGGTGCCAAAAACACTTCCGGCAGCGCCCGGCCAGGGATGCTCAGACCCCGCGCGTTCGTGTCACACCGGGTGCCGGGAGTCACTGGTGGGAGCTGCTGGGGGGGCTGAGGGGCTGCAGGGTCCTCTCCCCGTGCCCAAGGACTCTCGCTGGTTGTGTGGCTCTCGAGCCGTGTACAGCCCTGAACAGTGCCGGTACCAGCCCCTCCCTCAGTGCAATTTTACCCCTAGAAATCTGGGGCTTCCTCCATCTGTAAAATACCTGCAAAGCCCCCAGCAATAGCCTGCCCCTGTCTCTGCCTCCTCCGCCAGCATGGGAGCAGCTGAAAAAGAGGAAGAGATATGCAGGCCGGATCCTGCTGCCATTTTGCCATGTTGGGGTCCCCAGCCCCATCACGGTGGGTGCTGGGGTGGACAAGCAGTGTCACCCACAATGTCACTGTGTGCCCCCATGACAAACACGGACCCAGAGGAGCTGGCAGGGACTGTTGGGGGCAGCCAGGCGAGTGCCCAGACCCTGCCCACTCTCCCAAGACGGTTCCTGAAGGGGATCCCTACCTGGAGAAACTGAGGCACGACACAGCTGCAGGGTCTGGCACCAGCCCCCCAAGGCAACAGCTTGTTCTCCAGGGTGGTGGCGTGGGGAGTCCTGGGGTGCTTCCCTCTCTGGGGTTCCCACCATGCTGGCTGTGCCCTCACACTCACCCTTGCTCCCCAGGACCTCTCCCGCAAGGATTGCCTGGAGGCACCGGGCTGCAGCGTGGGGGAGCTGCCCCCAGCCAGTGCCAAGCTCAGCAGCAGCCCCAGCGCTGTGGGCACCCTGAAGCGCCCCACCACCCTGAGCCGCCATGCCAGCGCCGCCGGCTTCTCCCTGCCCGCGGCCCCCCGCGCCGTGCCCAAGGGCCACAAGACTCCCACGTCCTACAGCCCCATGGAGGGCGGGGAGGGTCCCTTCATCGACCCCGAGGACATCTCCCAGCTGCTGGCGGACGTCGCCCGCTTCGCCGATGCCCTGGAGAAGCTGCGGGATATGGTGCTGCGTGATGGTGAGTGCCCACCCTGTGCCAAACACCTGCGTCACAGCACCCTGGGCCAGAGGACACCAGGACCCCCGGGGGCCGTGCAGCCGCAGTCAGAGGTGGTGGGTGAGTGGTGGGTGAGCAGAGCTCGGAGCCAGGATAACGCGGCTTCCTGCCGCGAGCTATTTTCATCCGCCCGTTTTCCTGTTTACAGTGCAGCGGTGCCAGCCGCCTGCCAGGGCCCCCCGATCCCCACGCAGGGCTGGGCATGGCCCCCCAGCCCTCCAGGGTGGCCAGCAGGAGAGGCTGGGTGGTCTGCAGGCTCACGGGCAGCTCTCCTTGCCCGAGGGAACACAGGGAATGCATCGATCCTGTGGTCTGTGGGCATAGGACCCCATGTTGTCAGTCCTGGTTTTGCTGAAACCCCTTCCCAATCCTGAGCTGGGGGCTGGGATGGGGAGGGGGCTTTGCCTGGCTGGGCAGTGGGTGCTGATCTCCCATTCCAGTACTTCCCTGAGGGAGGTTCCTCACTTTGTAACCAGGCTGTCAGTCCCCAGCCCTAGCCCTGCACTGTGGGGTCCTGGCCAGACCCCTGGGCTGGCAACTGGAGCCCACTGAAGGGAAGGCCCTGGGGGGAACCTGTGGGATGCAGCAAGCCTGGCTGGACCAGGCCCATCCCTCCCGGCTGGGAGCGTCCATCCGGCAGGAGGGAGGGAAGGAAATGGAGGAAATTCCCAAACTGCTTTCAAGGGAAAAAGTTACTACGGAGGAAAAAATGCCTCAAAGGTCAGACTGCCCCCGGCCAACACCAGGCTGGACACGAGGCACACAGCCACAGCTGTGGGGAGGTGCTGGACAAGCAGGAGGTGGCCATGCCAGTCCTGGGAAGCCCGGAGGCCAGGGGGATTTGCTGCATGGTCTGGGAGATGGCAGGTCCCTGTCTGGGACGTGGCTGGCAGGGGGTGGCTGGGAGGTAAACAGGTGAGGGACACAGGACAGAGATGCAGAGCAGAGACACAGGGCAGGGACTTGGGACAAGGATGCAGCATCTCAGCCCCCCTCTCTTGCAGACCCCAAGGAGCCCCAGCGGCCGCTGGCCCACGAGTGCCTGGGTGAAACCCTGCGCATCCTGCGCCAGGTCATCAACAAGTACCCACTGCTCAACACCCTGGAGACCCTGACGGCCGCTGGGACACTCATCTCCAAAGTCAAGGGTGAGATAGTGGGGCTGGGAGCTCTGTCCCACTCCCCTCCTGCCCCACGGTGGGATGGGGGGGAATTGGGGAGCCCATGGAAGGGCTGCCAGGAGTGGAGCTGCGCCGTGGACTGGTGGAGAGGGCGAAAGCGTCATCTGCCTCTTGGTGTGGTTCAGCTTTAAGGATGAAGTAGTGTCAGAAATGACAGATCCTGCCTGGGGGTTTCCAGGCACAGCCGCAGGAAAAACACTGAAATAATCAGATCCTGCTCCTGGCAGCCTCTCGTGTTTATGGAGTGGGGTCTGGGAGGTCAGATCCCAGCTGGGCACCGCCTCCCACCACTGTCACCCACGGGGAGGGGGTGGCTGCACCTATCACAGGCACAACACAACCTTCTGAGTCACCTGTGGCTTCCGGGACACCCAACAGCAACCGCAGGGGACAGGATGGCAGGAGGGCTCCCATGAGGCTGGTCCCACACGGGGATGGGAGGGACTGGGCTGGGAGCAGACCCCTCCCCACCCCAAGGAGCTGACCCAGGGTGTGCCCAGGAGCCCTGGCTGCTGGTGTCCCATGGTGTGGGAGCCTGCCAAGCGCTGTTGGCCCTGGTTCCTGCTGCTGCTGCTGCTGGTTTCTTGTTTGACTGCGGGTAAGAGCCCTTCTGGAGGAGTTCATCCTGCTTGGAGAGGTCTGGAGGAGCACGCAGACAGTGGAACAGGTCCAGCAGCACTTTTCCAGCAGCCCTGAGTAACGGGAATAAACAGAAACATGAGCCAAGGGATGCTGTTAGGAACATCAGTCCTGAGAAGAAGGAGGGGAGAAACTACTGTGCTGGAAAAATCCATTGTCCATAGGGATTATCCTTCCCACTGCTCCCTTGATTCACCCCAGCCCCAAAGGCCCCCCTGATACCAGCATGAACTGGCACATCTTTCTGCTGAGGCAGGGACAGCTGCTTGTGGCAACAGGACTCCCACATTTCCTCATCTCCAGGTTTCCACTATGAATCCAACAATGAGGCGGACAAGCGGGAGTTCGAGAAGGCCGTGGAGACCATCGCCGTGTCCTTCAGCAGCACGTAAGGGACTTTGGGCAGCCATCCCCTGGAGACAGCCCATGTCACTGTCCCTGCTGAACCCAGCCACGCTCCTCTCCCCACAGGGTGTCCGAGTTCCTCATGGGGGAGGTGGACAGCAGCACCATCCTCTCCATCCCGCCCAGTGACCAGAACCAGGTGAGTGATGCCCAGATAGTTGGATGCTCCCAGACGTGGGGCTCAGGATCACACAGGGCTCTGGCTGCTCCCCTCAGTGCTGGTGTGAGCCCAGAGCAGGGTTTTGCTCCAGTGACAGTTCCATTAGCTCCTGAGCACAGCCTGGGCACAGCTGACTTCCAGCAGCAGCCAAAAGGCTCCAGCAGCTTCTGTCCATCTGCCAGCCCCTCCAGCTGCTCCCCATCCTCTTGGCTGACCAGTCCCTCTTCTTTCCCAATTCCCAAAGACTATGGAGAGCCTCTATGGGGGGATTCCTGGGCCTGGAGGAGATGGAGTGCCCTCGGGCATGGACAGCTATGACACAGGTAAGCAGGTTCAGTCTGGGTGCAGGGTTTGGGGTCTGTGCAGGAACTGGCACCTTCCCCATCATCGCTGCCGTCCTGAGCCACACCTGACTCCTCAGGTGGAGAAAGGCAGCAGAGCTGGTGGCACCGGGGCTGGCACAGAGCTGGGGGGGTTGGCACTGGAAGCTCATGGGGTGTCCATCCCTCCACAGCCCGTCCTCCGGCCGAGGAAGTGGACGTGATGCTGCAGCGCTGTGAGGGCGGCGTGGACGCTGCCCTCCAGTACGCCAAAACCATCTCCAAGTACATGAAGGACCTGATCGGATACCTGGAGAAAAGGACCACACTGGGTGAGTGGGAGGACAGCAGGTGGGTCACTTCTGGAGCAAGGCTGAGCCATGGGACAGGTTGAGGTTGCTCCTGGAGGAGGCTGATGCTGCCAGGGCAGTGGAGACCTCACTCCTCAAGTTCCTGATTAATTTTTCAAAAGGAGATTGGGTTCCACCAGGGAATTCCCCGTGTCTTGTGTGTCTTTTCACTTTCAACCTTTTCCTTACAGAGATGGACTTTGCCAAAGGGCTCCAGAAGATGGCAAACAGCTGCAAGCAAACCATCAGTCAAGAGGTAAGTCCCCAAGTCCCTCAAGCCCCCAGTGCCAGGCTGGATTGGGAGCCAGCAGCCCTGGAGAGCCCATTCCATGTGCCCCAGCTTGGGAGGAGATGGGGGCAGCTCTCCAGAGCTCTGCCTAGAGAAATTCAGGATGGGGCTTTTAGCAGCACTCACCAGCCTTACCTTGCCCCTGGCTCTTCGTCCCTGAAGGATGCATCTCCTTGGGCTCACGCTGGGTGCTGGGGCTCAGGGAGATGTGTTTTCCCTCTCCCCAGACCAATATGCCTTTCCTGTCCATCTATCTGCTGGCCCTGGAGCAGGACATGGAGCATGGGACCTCAGTTCTGCAGGCAGCCAACACCCTGCAGCAACAAACCTTCCTCCAGGTGAGGGGACAAAAGGTCCTCCCTTGGGCTGGAGGTCCTGGTGTTGCAGAGGTGGCTCCTCCTTAACTCAGTCCGGAGGGAACCTGCATCCAGCACTTCCCAGGCTGTGGAGTTTCATCCCTGGCACAAAGCAGTGCCTGTGACCTGTCGTGGGAGTGATAGTGACCACCACAGGGCACTTCTCCATGCAAAGTCTTGGCGAGGGCAGAGCAGGAGTGCTCAGCTCAGGTCATCATGGAGCTGTTCCTCCCTCCCTCCGTCCCCATGCAGCCACTGATGGTGAGACGCCTGGAACACGAGAAACGCAGGAAGGAGATCAAGGAGCAGTGGCACCGGGCGCAGAGGAAACTGGTGAGTGACCGGGTTTGTGTTCCCAGTCCCAGCCTGGAGCAACTCGTGACAGCTCCTCCGCCCCTCTCCAGCAGTGTTGGGTGCCTCTGCTGTGCTGGGGGACCCTGGCAGAAGCTGGTGGCCCCCTTGCTGGGCTCCATCCTCACCCTGGCTCTCCCTGGCAGCAAGAGGCGGAGGGGAACCTGCGCAAGGCCAAGCAGACGTACATGCAGCGCAGCGAGGAGCACGACAAGGCCAAGTACATGGCAGTGAAAGCAGAGGAGGAGCAGCAAAACACAACCAGCAGCATCACCACCAAAACCCTGGACAAGAAGAGGCGGCTGGAAGAGGAAGCCAAGAACAAGGTAAGAGGGTGACAGCTCTGGAGGGGCCTCCTTGCTCCTGCTGTCCCCTGAGCCATGTGGGGTGAAGTGATCCTCAGGAATGCCTGGACAAACAGGGTCTAAGGGGTTGTTCTTATTCTCCTCACCTCTGAGCTGTTCCCATCCCTTGCTCTCCCAACTGCCAGGCAGAAGAGGCCATGGCCACGTATCGCACCTGTGTGGCCGATGCAAACACGCAGAAGCAGGAGCTGGAGGACACCAAGGTGAACTCCCTGCGGCAGATCCATGAAGTGATCAAACAGACTGACCAGGTCATCAAGTTGGTGAGTGGGGCTGGGCTGGGGTGTCCCCAGGGCAGGAGGTGGCTGTGCACTGCTCTGGAATCTCAAAACTGCCTTCCAGCAGAGCTGCCCTTATTCCAGAGGGCATTTGGGTGCATGCAGAGCTCCCCTCTCCCTCATGCTCCGAAAAGCGCCGCTTTGTGCTCCTGATTTCCCACCTAACCTGGAGCTCCTCGCGTGCCAGCTCACCAAGCTCACGTCTGTCCCTCTCCATGTCACTTTTAGGCCACCATCTCCTTCTACCAGCTCATGCACATGCAGACAGCCCCGCTGCCCGTGAACTTCCAGACCCTGTGTGAGAGCAGCAAGCTGTACGACCCGGGCCAGCAGTACGCGTCCCACGTCCGGCAGCTGCAGCGCGGCGACGAGCCCGACGTCCAGTACGACTTCGAGCCCTACGTGTCCCACAACACCTGGTAAAGGAGGAGAGGGTTCATTCCTGGGCAGTGCTCCACTTCAGCCGTGTTCCCTTCGTTATCTCCTGCCACCCACGCTCTCCTGCAAGAGGCAGGATGCTTTCAGCATTCCTGAAGGCAGCTCCTGCTGGCAACGCTGGGAATTGCCCTCTTAGCCTTCAATGGATGAGACAGGCTGTTGAGTATTTAAGAGACTGTGATTCTCGAGACTGGTGGCTGGCAGCCATGGATAAAAGTTTCCAAGTGTCCTTTGTTCCCATCTACATTCCCTTTTCCCCTCCAGGTCTCCCTTTACTCGGGCACGGAAGGGCAGCTTCAGTGCCAGCGAGTTCTCCACGAGTGCAGAGGGGGCCGGGGCTGGCTCGGAGGGAGCAGCAGGAGCCAAGGAGTCACCAAGTGGGGCCGGAGCAGCCGAGCGAAGAGGTGAGTCTGGAGCCCCAGAGTTCTGCATCACCTGGCCATGTCCCCCCAGGCAGGAGCACAGTAGGACCCCCAGGGTATGAGGGGCTTTGCAATGAGGGCAGAGAGCCAGGGGTGGGCTTGGCCCAGATACCCCAAACCCTGCCTTTGGAAAAGGACAGGCTGGGAGCCTCCCAAACTGGATTTCCTGAAGGGCACTAAATCAGATCTGTGGCATTTTGCTCCCTAACAAACCGTTGCCCATCTTCCCATCTCCCCTTTCCTTGCTGGGTGTCACTGGAGGCACCAAACCCCACGAGCAGCTTCTCCCAGTCATCCCAGTTTCTCCTGGCATTCCAGGCTGTTCTCCAGCCATTCCCTCCCTAACACAGACAGCAATCCCAATGGACTGTGTGTTCTCTCTGCAGGTGGGAGGGGACACCAGGTCCATAAATCCTGGCCAACCTCTGTTGCTGATGCTGACAGCAGCCTGGATTCCAATGCAGGTAGATGTGGGAACAGCCCAGGAGCCCCTCCCAGCACAGCCAGTCTAAACCCAGAGCTTCCCAGTTAGGCAGGACCATCCCCTGTTTTACCTGCCTTGTGAGAATGCTGTTGTGAATGACCGTGCTGAGCCCAGTCTCCAGTGGGATAGGGTGGGATTCAATGGGATGGGGTGAGCTCAGAAGAGAAGCAGCTTTGCAGGTGATTCACCCTTCTGTGGGTTTTCCTTGGACAGGTGAATTCAGCCACAAGCTCCAGCGGCTGTCATCCAATGGCACCGCATCCTCCAGTGAGGAGCTGGAGGAGAAGGACGGGACCACCACCCCCTTTGAGCAGAGTAGGTGACAGGGTGACAGGGTGAGAGGGGACAGTGCTGCTGCCACACCCCCCCACCACGGCAGAGCTCCCTGTGGGCTGCTTTTCCCAAATTCAGTAGTTCTGCAGGCAAACCCAACAGTTGCTGGAGGTTGCTGATGGTGTCCCCAGCAGCCCTGAGGGATGAGCCCTGCTCAGACCGGTGACGGTGACAGTCCTGCTCAGGCTGTGCCTGACCTCACATTTCCTTTTCCATAGGCATCAACGGGATCACCCCGGAGCTGGCAGCTCCCACAGGGCCCTTCCGGAATGTTGGCTTGTCCAAGGCTGCCCAGACTCATCGGCTGAGGAAGCTCCGTGCCCCTTCCAAATGTCGGGAGTGCAACAGCTATGTGTACTTCCAGGGAGCCGAGTGTGAGGAGGTGAGCTTGGAGAACTGGGGGTGGAGCCCAGCTCTGACCATGGTCAGGAGGACATTTCTCCTGTGGAGAGGGTTCCAGGTGGAAAACGGTGCTTTCCCTTGGCGCTGCAGCATCCCCAAGGCATTTTTCCTGTCTCCCACCATGCTCTGAGCAGTGCCTGGTGTCTCTGTGGCTGCCCCCCACCCCCACGTGTTCCCCTCTCTCTTCCAGTGCTACCTGGCCTGCCACAAGAAGTGCCTGGAGACCTTGGCCATCCAGTGTGGGCACAAGAAGCTCCAAGGGAAGCTGCAGCTCTTTGGGCAGGACTTCACGAAGGCGTCTCAGGGCAGCCCGGATGGGATCCCCTTCATCGTCAAGAAGTGCATTTCGGAGATCGAGAAGCGGGCCCTGAAAACAAAGGTGAGTGACACTCCCCTCTCCTCCTCCTCAGCTGGCTGAGCTGCAGGGCCTTGGAAGGATCCTCTGGAAAACCAACAGGCTCGACTTCAGATTTCCACAGGGCAGGGAGCCAGGGATGAGCTTGGCCCAGATACCCCAAACTCTGCCTTTGGAAAATCACCTCTCCTGCTTTCCTATGAAGCAGGAATGACTGAGCTGGAAGGAGATACCCCAAAATGACTTCCCAGAGGGATTTCCCACTCCAACAGGAGAGGGTGGGAGCACACAGCTCGCCATCCCATGCAAACATGAAGAGGAACCTCTCCCCCTCTCACTTCATCTCCACTTTTCTCTCTTTCACAGGGCATCTACCGAGTTAATGGTGTCAAGACCCGCGTGGAGAAGCTTTGCCAGGCCTTTGAGAATGGGAAGGAGCTAGTGGAGCTGTCCCAGGCCTCCCCCCATGACATCAGCAATGTCCTGAAGCTCTACCTGAGACAGGTGAGGTGCTGGTGATGCCTCATGGCGGGGGAAGGAGGGGAGTTGGCCAGAGGAACCAACCTGGCAGGAGGAGTTCTGCACAAACTGGGCTCAGTGACTGGATGGGTGGGGAGGGAGGGATCTCTCCTGGAGGGGCAGCGTGGGTTGGCCTTGGATTTGGGGCCACAGTGACCCCCCTCAGCTCATCCCTCACGGCATCACTGCGGTCACAGGCACAGAACAGCGACGACGTGCCCAAACACCAAACAAGGAACGCTCCACCCCTTCCAATTGGGGAACTGGCTACCCACAAAGGGAAGGGGCCAGCAAAGGTCACCCTTCAGGGGCTGAGTCACATCCCCATGGGGTGGGCTCTACCCCTGGAGTCATCGTAGGGTGGGTTTAGCCAGGTCTCTGTCCCTGAGGTCACCTTGAGGTGGGCTCAGCAGGGTCTCTGCCCCTGCGATCACCCTGGGGTGGGCTCGGTGGGGTCTCTGCCCCTGAGGCCACCCCAGGGTGCACGCAGCCCCAGCACTCCCCACGCACAGGAACTGTCACTGCAAACAGCATCACCCACATCCTCCAACAGCCACCACCGCAAGGCAGGAGCGAAGCGGAAGCTGCTTCTCCCTCGCAGGCAGCCGTGGATTAACTCTTTGTGCTGCCTTTTTCTGTAACCCCCCTGGAAGGGCAGCTCTGTTACCTCACAGGGAAAGCCATGTCTTTGGGCTCCTGCACATCAGGAGTCAAGGACTCTGAGCGGCCTCTATGGTTTCTCCAAAGAGAAGCAGAGTGGAAAGAGAGGGGGAAATCAGTGCTGAGCCCCAGCCTGACCCCTTGCTGCAGAGAAATGGGTTAAACTCCTTCTATAAAGGAGTGGATGGAGGGAGCCCACTCTGCTGTGAGGCAGAACACGCGTTGAGGCCACTCTGAAAACATCCCCAGCCATGTGAAACACCCAGCAGTCAACACCAGCACTGTCTGCTTCACACAAACTTCAAAGCGGAGTTTCCCCTGCTGCAGCCCCACCTCTGCTGCAGGCTGTGCCCTGCACATCCTGTGCCCTTCACATCCTGCCTCCCCCACCTAGAACAACCCATCCCTGTCCTCTTCCCAGCCACCCCTTGTCTGCTGGGGAACCTCCAGCTGGGCCCACCCCAGCCAGGGATTTTCCAGGAAAAAAAGGGAATTCCTGCACCTCAAACCAGCAGGGAGCACCCACGGGTGGATCAAACACTGCTTTTGGCTTGAACTTCACAAGTGCTCCTTGGTCAGGGCTACTGAGGCTGGATCGACATGCTCCAGGAGATGGATAAATAAATATCACCTCTGGGGAGAGGTTTCCAGCACTGCAGGTCACAGGCTCATGGAATTCTGAAATGGATGTTAAAAGTGCTCCAAGCCCTCTCCAAGCTGGCCTCGAGCACTTCCAGGGATGTTTCCTCACTGTAGAAATGCCCCAGGTGTCGCCAACTCAGCACAGGTCCAGGTCTGATGGAGGTGGGAGCTGCTCCTAGGACCTGGATCATCTCTCCTCTTCTCCCTGCAGCTGCCAGAGCCCCTCATGCCCTTCCGGCTGTACAACGAGCTGATGGGGCTGGCCAAGGAGAGCCTGCAGGGCAGCGAGGCCAAGGGCCGCAGCGGGAAGGGCAGCCCCGAGCTGGTGGACAGAGGAGCTGACACCGACCAGGTGGTGCTGAGCCTGGTGCTGAAGCTGAGGGAGCTGCTGAAGGAGCTCCCCTGCGAGAACATGGCCACGCTCCAGTACCTCCTGCAGCACCTGAGGAGGTGAGAGGGGCATGGCCAGCGCCTGTGTGGCTGCTGGGCACCTTCCCTTTCTCCCCGAGGGTGGGGAGGATCACCTGAGTGCAGCCTCCTCACGGGTCAGGAAGAAGGTCCATGATTGCAGCTGCTTCTCTCCCCATCCTGAGGCTCAAGTGCTCCAGTCCAGCATCTCCCCCAGCCCTGCCCATGCACCCCTCTCCCTCCTTGCTCTCACAAGCTGTTCCTCCCCCTCCCACCCAGGATCATGGAAGTGGAACAGGACAACAAGATGACCTCAGGCAACCTGGGCATCGTCTTTGGGCCAACGCTGATGCGCCCCAGGCCCACAGATGCCACGATTTCCTTGTCCTCACTGGTGGATTATCCCCACCAAGCTCGGATCATTGAGGCACTGATCATCTTCTACCCCACCATCTTCGAGCACAAGGACGTGGCACCGGTTGAGCCCGGCAGACGCGGCTCAGGCGGCACGGAGGAGGCGGTAGGAATCCCCAGGGTGGGGGGAGCCTCAGGGGATGTCCCATGAACCTTCTCTGGAGTCAACTCCCGGGGAGTGAGAATTCTCCTCCACGCCCTCAGCACCGTCCCTGTTCCCTCCCAGGCCCACACAGGCTCCCAGCCTGTGGCTCCTCTTGGCACCAGCCCCTACCTGGAGCTGCCTTCGGAGAAGGGGAATTTGGCTTTCAGCGCTGACTCGCTCGCAGGTCAGTGAGAGGCACTGGGAGTTTCTGGGTCCCTTGGGAGGCACGGAGGGCACCCAGACCCATCCCCTGCCCTAGGGACCCTGGGTCTGCTGCATGAAGCTCCTGCTGATGCCACAGTGCCGGGCTGGAGGGTGCCACAAACCTCCTCTGTCCCACAGAGTCCGGCGACCGCTCCGTGGACTCCGACTCAGAGCTGGAGGACGGCGGGGAGCCACGGACACACCTGACCAAGCAGGGGAGCGAGACCAGCACGGAGGAGGTTCATTTCTACGATGAGGGGAGCGAGGGGCTGCGGAGCCGGAGCTGCAGCGTGGGCCAGTCAGATGCAGAGGGCTCTGCTCCCCGCTGCTGCAGCCCTGGGGACGAGCAAAGTGATGCGGAGGAACACCCTGAGAGCTGCAGCCCCGCCACCCACAGGGATGCCACAAACCAGCCTGGCACCCCTCAGGGCCACGGCAGCCATGGGCTGCAGCCCCGGCTCACCTAAGCCGCTGTGGACACTGGGATGGACAAAGGGGCAAATCCCAGAGACTGCCCAGATGCTGGAAACTGGAATGTGGAGGGGTGGGAGGGACATGTGGCAGCCGCGGGGGGGTTTGGTGTGTCAGCTGCAGGTGAATCCTGGCTGATTCCTGGCTAGAGCTTTCACACAAAACCCCTGAGCCCCTCGGTGCCTGGCCAGGGAACGGGGTCACAGCCTGTTGGGACCCCTGGCTCAGCCAGGGCCATGAAGGACCTTGCCTGGGAGGGAGCTGAGTCTGGGCAGACCCTCCACTTGTTCAGGATTGGGAAGGAGCCCAGGGCTGTGCTTGTGCCAGGTGTTTTATTTTTGTTGTGCTTCTGAATCTCTGAATCCCACACCTATGCTGCAAGATCAAGGTTGGATGAGTCAAAGGACCTGGTCATCCCTGATGGCTGAGGCTGGAAGGGAGCCAAGGCTGCCAGGGGTGACATGGGGACAACAGTCACTCAAGACGGGCAGGAGAATGGCACCACAGGGACAGACTGAACTGGAGGCAGCTCACTGGGACAGGGACACGGCCGGAGCAGTGCTGGGGTTTGGGGGAAGCCCCTGCACCATCTCACCCCCAGCCAGGCTTGGCTTCGGGGCTGTGCCATCTGATCCTGTGCCAGGATCTCAGGGGATGTCCCCACTGACACCTGACTGGACTAGAGTTCAGGATGGATTTCCTGCCCCAAAACCTCAGCACTGTGTGGTCCTGGCCCAGCTGATGGCATCTGCCTTGCTGCTTGGATTGACAGGCATTGGATTGGTGGGCATTTCCCTCCTTGGCAGGAGCCATGCAAGGAGCAGCCCCAGGCTGTGCACAGCCTCCGGGCAGATTTGCCTGGCTGCAGGGTCCTGAGCTCTGCTGAGCTCTCAGGGTTCAGTCGTACAGTCATTTAATCTCCAAAACGCTGCGCTGCAAGTCCAGGACTAACTCCCTCTGCTCTTGGAACTGGGCAAGGGGCAGGTCCCCATGGGGAAGTGCCTCTTCCTCCTCCTCAGGGCCACCATGGCCTGGATCCAGCCCCAGCCAGTATAATCTTGAGCTTCCTTTTCTCTAAAGACATGAACCAACCCTTCAACATGACTCCACTACCTCTGCTGGCAAAGGGGCTAAAGCCAAAGTGGTTTTGGTTTTTAAGCTATGAGACTTTCCTGCACTAAGGCACAGAGAAACAAGTAGAGTTTTAGTTTGGAATGACCTGAGAGCCTTTTCCTTTGTTCTCCAGCTTGTGGGAGACAGACCAGGTGGTGTGGGGGGGGGGGTCTCAGACACTTGGTACTGCAGCACCAGGCACTGGACAGAAGTTTGAGTCCTCTGAAGTCGATGGAGAACCCATCTCAGCAAAGGTACATAAACCCAGGTTAACTC
Organism: Nicator chloris; assembly: GCA_013400495.1. NCBI lineage: Eukaryota > Metazoa > Chordata > Aves > Passeriformes > Pycnonotidae > Nicator > Nicator chloris. The sequence continues at coordinate 794,336 of WAAE01023851.1, forward strand.
ACAGGTTTGGAACTGAGCCATGGAAGAGCTGGAGACGCCCAGGATGTGTTGTGCCCTCCAGCTCTTCCACAGGATAGTTGGATTTTTCCAGGGCAGCAGGAGGATGTGGGAATGCTGCTGCCACGGCGGTACCACGTGTGTGTGAGGGTGGGTGAGGATGATGAGGCTGAGTGTGAGTGAGAGAAGGGGCTAAAGCTGCGCTTAAGCTTCCCATGGTGGCAGCTCCCTCCTGGTTGTGTCGATTCCGTGTTTCTCCTGACAGGCCTGTGCTGCTGAATGACGCTGCCTTGCTGTGTTCACATTGACAAGCTTCCCAAAAAACCAATAAAACCAGTGTGTTCTGACCTGTGTTTGTCCTGGGGATCAGGATCTGCCAGGCTCCCCCAGCACCAGGAGGCCAAATCCAAGTGTTTCTGGCACAAAACTTGAAGTTTAAAGCCCCCCAGCATCCGGGGATGGATTCAGATGAGTGAAACTGGGGGTGATGAACAACTCTCCATCGCAGTGTCCGAGCACTAGGGTCCCAAACCAGGGGACAGGGCAGAAGATCAGGGAAGGAATGAGGCTAAGTCTGAACTGCAGCTCCCAAACTGCCCAGGGCAGCTGGTGTAGGCTCTGCAGGGCTCAGCCAGGATGCAGAGTCCTGGCAGGAAGAGGTTCCAAACGTAATGAATAGTACAGGAACTTGCAGAGTCTCGAGGTTTTGCCACAGGGAGAGGCTGAGCAGCACCACAGCACTGAGGGTACAAACCTTTATTTCGAACAAGAGCCCCTAAAACAGGGAAGCAAAAGCTTTTCCCACTCGTTTCCTCCCATCGCTTCAGGTCTCCATGGCTGAGTCCTGGATGGGACTGAGGGGTCACCACAAAGTCCAAGCTGGAAGACAGGGAATGAGGCCCAGTGATGGGGCTGCAGAGAGGCAATGTGGGAAGAGGATTTCTGTGGCCATCTCTGAAGTGCAGGGATCTCCGAGTGCCTGTGAACTGCTGGTGGGAGCCACCCAGCTCCTCACACCTGGAAGAGAAGGAGGGATGAGAAGCACCTCCTGCCCCCCTGCTCCAGGTCCCTCTGAACATCCCAAATCCCAACGGGCACAGCCTGAGCAGAAGCACAAGTGACTGGGGAGCCTCACTCTGCTCTCCCCAACAGCTCCCTCCATCAGCCATTTAAAACTCTGAGACATTTCCCTGGAAGCAGCTGCTTCACACTGACCTTGGAACATCCCCTGGCAATGCCCAGAGCCCCCCCAAGCAGGGGCTCCCCTCATCCTTACCCACTGTGTCACTGCACCAGTCTGTAGGTGATGTACCTGCCCGCCGTCTCACTGGGCCTGATGATCTTCACTACCTGCAAGGCAGACACAGAGCTCAGGAGGAGGAGACACTTTTCCTGCTCCAAGAGCTCCAAAATGCCCTCAAGGATCATCCCCTCCCTGACCTGCCACAGGGAGCTGCTGCCTCAGCCCGCTCCTCTCACCTGGCCACGCTTTATCCCGAAGTACCGGGCCACGGGGTCCCCAGCCTGGATCCTGGGGAGCTGGTTCTCCCTCAGTTTGCTGTGCTGGGAGTCAAGGAGAAGCTCTGGACATGCCATGGGCTGGTGGCAGCTCATGAAACAGAGAAATGAACCATGGCAGGAGGAAGGGTTTTCATCCCACATTTCATCGCACCCGAGCAGGAGGGAGGGACATGCAAAGGGAACCAAAGGAACACTTAAAGGACACTCAAAGGGACACTCAAAGGATACTATCGGGCCAGCAGCTCCGTCACTTCCTCCTTTGTCATGACCACATGCTCTGGCACCAGCTGCAAACATGAGAGAGGTTGAGTTGAGGCAGCAACTGGAGACAACGTGTTTGGGAGGCAAAAAAGGACAACTGTGTCCCTCAGCCCAGCCAGAGGCCAGGAGAAGGACTCTGGGAACAGCTGGAACGCAGCCAGCACAAGGGAGGGACCATCCCACCCCTGCTCACCTCATGCTCCGTGATGTTGATGAGAAGCTCCTGCTGCAGGAATTGCTCCAGGATGTATTTGGGAGCCATGTCAACCAGGGACTGGAAGGAAAAGGCCTGTCAGAGGTGGCTGGGGCAGCCCTGGCAGTGCTCAGAGCTGCTCCTCAGTAAGCACCAAGGGGCTCACAGACACAGGCAGGCTGGGAATGAGCACATGGATCTCCTGGAACAGGGAAATATCTCTTTTTCCCTCCCTCACCTCCTGACTGCTTGTGGGCCCTCAGCTGTGCCACTGCCACCAGGACCAGCTGCTCTGGTTAAACACATTTGGGTGCTAAAAATGAGCCTGTGCTAAGGTACAGCAGGCTCCAGCAAAAGCTTTTATCTAGAGGGAAATTTGGGGCCTTTATTTACCCACAACAACACTAAGAAACAGGGAAAACCTTCATGGCCCCCCCGGGAGCCCCAGAGTGGGACATGGCCCTGTCCCCACAGACCTGCTTGGCCGAGGGGGTCATTCCCTGCTGCACCACGATCAGTGCCCGGGTGATGTTCTCCTCCTGCATGCGCTGGCAGTACATCTTGATTGTCTTGATCCCTACTTTGGGCTCCTCTGAGAAAAGAACCAGACCCGGGATCACCGAGAGCCCCCCACGCTCTGAACCCTCCTCCCCGAGGGTTCTGCCAGACCCGAGGCAACTCAAAGTCCCCTGTGCTCCGAATTCCCCCTGAGGGCACAGGCGGACCAGGGATCACCGAGAGTCTCCCCAAGCTATGAGCCCCGCCCGGGCCGGCGCTGCTCACCGGGAAAGAACACGAACATCTGGTCGGTGGGATCATCGTTGTGAGCCACCAGCACGGTCAGGTCCGTGCGACGGGGGCGGCCCTCGCTGGGCTTGTCCCCGAACTGCGCCTTGAACTCCTCCAGCGTCTGGTCCAGCTCGTCCTGGGTCACCAGGTACCCGCGGTCGTGGCAGAGCTGCGGAAGCAGCACAGGGCTCAGGAAGGCGCCCGCACCGGGAATGGGCGGGCAGACAGGCCTCCACGTCCTCCACCTCCACCCTACGGCCCCGGAGCGCCTCGGGAAATCCCGGCACACCAGGCTCGGCCCTCCCGGTCCCTCCGTTCCCCCGGACCTGCATGATGGTCTTGCGGATCTTCCACAGCCGGTAAGTCTCCTCCTCGTCGTCCATCTTTCCCGCTGAGGCCCCCACGGGTTGCCCGCGCTGCCGCCTGCCCCGCGCGCACACATGCGGTGCCGCAGCGCACACGGGGGCCTCAGCCGCGGCGCCTTCTGGGAGATGTGGTCCGCCGCGAGCTGTCCCCCGCCGTTGGCTCCGGAGGGAACGGGTGTCTCTCTGCTGCTGCCGGGCTGAGTGTCTAGGTTGCTGCGGCTCTGTTCGGAACCCGAGGCTGGTCGAGAGGAAATCACCACCCGGGGCAGCCGGCCCGCAGCACCTGACTCCACATCCCGCCCTTTGGTTTGTCCCTGCCCCCCGGCCTCGTGGTCTCTCCCGATAAACACCCCTGCGGCCACCCCGCCCACCCGGCCCTTCTATTGGTCAGTTTCCAGCCATCATCTCGCCGAGGCAGCATCTCTGCGCGTTGATTGACTGACCAGGCCGAAGGGGGCGGGGATTGTGCGCGATGGGCTGGGCCAGCGTGGTGCGGGGCGCGCTGCGGTGCGGACGGGCGGCGGCCCGAGCAGCGCCCCTAGCAGCGCCACTGGGACCAGGGCTGTGTGCGGTGTGGAGCATGGTGAGTGCGGGGCCGCTCAGGGAGCGGGGCTCGGCCCGCTCCGCTCCGGGACCGGTCCGTGCGGGGGGAGTCTGAGCCTGGGGCTGGCCCCCGGTCTCTCTCGCGGGGTGCCCGGGAGGGCGGCGGGGGCTTGGGCCTGGCCTGGCCTGGCGGGGGCGCGGAGTGGCTCCGCAGGGTCCCACAGGGGAGGGGAGGTGGCCGACGCGCTCGCCCCGCAGTGACGCGCTCGCCCCGTAGTGTGCCCAGGCGGACGACTGGCGCTCGGCCAAGGCCATCTACAGCTTTCACGCCCTCGACATCGATGGCAACGACGTGTCCCTGGAGAAGTACAGGTAGGACGGAGGGCTCGGGGTGGCGGAACGCAGCGCCGGGAGAGGAGCCACAGCGGCTCTTGCGTAACCCTCACGCGTCCCTGGGCGGTTGAGGGGACTCTGCCCGCGCCCTGCGGGGAAGGGCAGCTCATCCACCCCCTCTGCAGGGGCAACGTCTGTATCATCACCAACGTGGCCTCCAAATGAGGGAAAACTGCGGTAAACTACACTCAGCTTGTCGATTTGCACGCCCGATACGCTGAGAGGGGTTTACGCATCCTGGGCTTTCCCTGCAACCAGTTTGGGAAGCAGGTACGTGGGGTGAGGGCTCGGGATCCCCGGGAGTGTCAGGATGGCCCGGGGATCGTCACGGTCCCGGTGTGGCCCCTCAGGAGCCCGGAGACAACGCTCAGATTAAGGCATTTGCTGAGAACTACGGGGTGAAATTCGACATGTACAGCAAGATCGATGTCAACGGGGATGATGCTCACCCCCTCTGGAAGTGGATGAAGGAGCAGCCCAAAGGGAGAGGCACCATGGGCAAGTGAGTGTGTGAGGGGGAGCCCTGGGGCGCCCCAGCCCTGCAGCCAGCAGGGAGGACTTGGCTCAGGGCCTGGCTGGGGGTGAAGAAGGGCTTTGCTGCCCCAAACTCACTCCTGTTTTTTTCTCTCCTAGTGCAATAAAATGGAACTTCACCAAGGTAGGATGCAGTTGCCTCCTCTGGGCTGCACCTCCCTCTGAGGAGCTGGGGGGGAACCCTGAGGCAGGAGGGAGCCTCACACTGGGCTCTGCTCTGTGCCCTTACCCCAGGTGTCAGGGCAGGAGCATCCCAAGGGGTTCCTGTGTCTAGAGATCCTTGGGAACCCCTGCCCTGCCCCAGAGCACAGCTGAGGGGGAAGCAGGTCTGTGGGAGCTAGGGCTGCCACACCCCCAACAGCTCCCTGGGAGCCCTGGACTCGCTCACCAGGGGTTGCTTCACTCCCAACAGTTCCTCATTAACCGGGAAGGTCAAGTGGTGAAGAGGTACAGTCCAATGGACGATCCCTATGTAAGTGCTGCTGCTGAGGGGGAGGGGAAGGCCAGGAATGTTCTCGGGGTACAACGCTCTGCTCTTGCCCGCAGGTGATCGAGAAGGACCTGCCTGCCTACCTGTAGCTCCGCTCCGCTGTCCCCCTGCCCGTCCCGCCCCCTCTGCCCGTGGAGCCTCCTCCAGCCCCATGACGGGCTGCCTCCAATCCAGCTGCTGGTGGGGCAGCCCCGACCCACGGCGTGCACCTGCTGGACAGAGGCTCCAGGGGCCGTGGCCGCTGCGGGCAGGAGCAGCCAGAGCCCCCTGACAGTAACTGGAGTCCCCTTGCAATAAAGGCGTTAGGAATGAGCTGCTGTGTTGGGTGTGGGATGGAGCAGGAATGGGGCTGGGGTTGCTGCGCCACTCCTGCTGAGAACCCGGAGTTTGCTTGGGAAGCCAAGACCTTATGCAACTCTTGAGCCAAGCAGGGATAATCCTCAGGGCTGAGGAGGAAGTGCAAATCCGGCATGATCTGTGCTCCTGAGGGGCTCCCTGGGCAAAGGCAGAGCTGGGGAAGGATTGTCCCTCTGGGATCCCTCCTGCCCCCTCTGGGATCCCTCCTGTCTCCAGGAATCCTCCTGGCAGGGCAGGGCAGCAGAGGGGATGGGTCCAGCATTGGTGCAAGCCCTGGGCCGGAGAAACTCCTGCAAAACAGAACCCAAGCATGTTGGGACATGGCAAAATATCCCCTGCAGCCAGGGATGTGTCTGACCACAGCGAGCAGGATTGTCCTCCTCCTCCTCCTCGGGGCAGCGTCTTGGCACAGCCGTGCCCAGCCAAGCCCATGGGGGCTGGTGTCCCATCCTGGGCAGGGACAGCTCAGGTTCTGCCAAGCAGGAATGCTGCTGCACTTCTTCCCAAGGCCTTGGAAGTGCTGGGTCCCCTTGCCACATCCACAGCCCTCTTGGGGAGTCTGTCCCCAGGAAAAACCCCAGGGTCTCCCAAGTCTGATACCCCTGCAGAGCCTCCAGCCCAGCACATCAGGGATGCTGGGAGGATCCTGCTCACATTTAGGGATCACTCACTGGGGGTCACCCCATCCTTCCTCCCATGGGACAACAGGGCCAGCAGTGCCTGGATGAGATGTCTCAGAGCTGTGGCAGCTCCTGCGGGGGGAACACACTGGAACAAAGGCTCTTTTATCTGTGTTTTTCCAGCCAAGCCAGGAGGGAGCTGCCTCATCCAAGGCTGGTGCCCAGTCAGGATCCTCCTCTGCATAAGCAGTGGCTTCTCCCAGGGAGAGGGGAGGCTTGGGACAGCCCTCAATGCCACCGAGTTGGTGACTCAAGAGACAGAAAGTCCATCTGCCAGCAGGATGCTGCCTCAGGGATTTCTGATCCAAGTCCCAGCTGGGCTCCTGGGGCAGGCTGGACAGACCAACAGACAGAGACAGAGCTGGGAGTTACAGAAATTGCACATGTGGCTTCTGTTCCATTTTTACTGAGCAGAATGAAAAATTATCTTTCTGAGGCAAGTAGAAAATTCAGGAATTATTAGTCCAAGGCACATATTCTAAAAAAAAAATCTTTTTACATATGTACAACTTAATTATAAATATACATAGAAACAAAAGGCAAACGACAAGCAGATTAAAAAGTGCCAACACAAAGGTGTCAGGGAAGAAAACAGGGACTCATTAAAAATACAATCAGTAGGACAACTGCAGAATAATTTAGATAAAAGATAACATTACATATTATTAACCCTGACAAAACATGGAACCGGGGCAGGGAAGGGATTCCTTGAAGGTGCTCTCTGTCTTTCCAGAGACCAGGGAGGAAGGATTGCATATATTTTAAAGTTAAGGTCAAAGCCACCAGGTAAGGCTCCGGTGACAGCAGAGGGTGCCCAGCAGGGAATTCCCCCTCGCTATTCCTGAGTTTAAACCTCTTTGAGCTGGGTTCCCCCGGCGTCCTTTTCCCTCATTGCTGAGAATTCAGCCCCAAGCGAGCAGTGCTTTAAATAGGGGAGGGTGTGGAGAGGGGGAGCCGGGCTCTGCCTGGGCCGGGGGGAGGCTGCTGGGGGCGAGAGGAGCAGAGCTGGGGGACAGCAGGAGCCCCCGGGGCAGCAGCAGGGCTTTGGGGGGGGGGGTACAGGGGCTGCCCCATCTTTGGTGATCACTTTGAGGTAAGGAGGTGAAATGTGCCCCCAACCACAGGGATCGAGCCTGGCCTGGTGCTGAGAGGCAGGTGCCAGCTGGGGAGGGGGGTAAGGACAAGCCCTCGAAATGACATTCAGGGACTAGAGTAGCCTCAAACTGAGCCCACTTGTGTGTGGTCTCAGGGCAGGTCTGTGACCTCGGGGTGTTGGGGGTGAGCTCCTGCCACAGCCAGAGCTCAACGCTCCAGACACGGACCCAGAGCAATTCCCAACACTGAACAGCACACTGGGCCAGTCCCCGAGCCCTGGGGGGACGTGGGGGTGACAGTGTCTGCCCAGAGGAGGTGACAACACCAGGCACTGTGAAGCTCCAGCCCCCTCAAGACTGCCCTGTTAGGGCATAGAGGACCCCCTTCCCAGGGGCTCTCAGAAGAGGGGCCAGGTCAGCCAGGGATGGTCCCTGGTTTTCCCCTGAAATCATCCTGGTCCCACTTTTAGGAAATGCCTCGATGCCCTCTGTCCTGGGGAGGAGGCAGCAGGGGGTAGGGCTTTGCAAAGCAGCCTTTGTTCTTTGGTATCCGAGGGGGAGGTTGCAGCAGGAGCAGCCAAACTGTAAATCCCGGGTGGTGACAGTGACACTGCACACCCTGGGCAGTGACAATGACACTGCATAACACAGCTGGGCTGTGTCCGGGGTCCATGGCTCAGCCAAGGACAGTGGCAGGACCAGCGGGATGTCCAGGTGAAGGGACAACACGTGACAGCAGGAAACTGGCCAAAGCACGTCTGGTCACGGCGACCTGGTGAGGTTAAAGTGCAGGACAGGGGGCATGTGTCCCTTCTGCTCTGGGGAATCCTGCTGGTCCTGGCGTGGCTGAGACTCAAGCTCTGTCACCGTGGGGGTGCAGCCAGCTCTGGCCACTCCCAGGGAGCTCAGGCAGCCCAAGGTCCTTCCCAGGAAGGGCAGCACAGGCAGTTTCCAATCTCTCACTACATCTGCTCAGCCCTGCCAGAAGACACCTGAGCTCAGCATCTCCCAGCTCCTCTGGGACAACATTCCCTTCCCCTTCATCCCAGCCTGCCAGCACAGCCTCAGGGTCCACAGCAGCGCTGGGGCAGCCCAAGCCAGGGGCTGGGGTCCCACCCTTCCCTAACTGACCAGCATGTGGTCAGTGGGTCATTCCAGAGCCTGGCCGTGGCCCTGCTGGGCTGGAGGGCTAGGGAAGGCTCGGACACTCAGTAGTCTGCAGGGGGTGGGCAGAGGGGGGTCTCCCCTCAATCCCACTTGGGCACTGACCTGTGAGCAGGACCTGACCCAGCAGAGCCCCTCGGCCCAGTGGGACCCACTCAGCTCCCTCTGGGCACGTCCCACACAAACCTGTACATGCCTGACTGAATATTATATATAAATAAAATTCGCTTTAAGGAACTCCAGGCTTTTTTTTTCCCTCAAAACCAGAGCAGGGTTAGTCCAAACCAGTAGAAAAGTCAGGGCTCCTCAGCTCTCACCTCTGCACCAGAGGACACGGATCCACAGCAGCATTCCCAGCTGGCATTCAGAAATCTGGGAAAGGCCCACTGAACTGGATCACGCTCTGGCGCTCCGGGGGGAGCAAGTTCTCCTGGGAGGGCCCGTTGAACGTCCTCAGCATGTCCTCCAGGATCTCTCTAAAATTGATATTCCCGTCTTCCTGGAGAAAATCCTCCTGTGGCTGCTGCAGAGGGGGTGGGGGGGGCAGGCTGGGGGGCTCGTGCAGCGAGGTGCCAGGGGCTGTGCTGCCCTCCAGGCCAGGAGCGTGGCCAAAGCCAAAGGACAATCTGTGCTGCTGCTGGGGCTGCAGGGGGGGCTCCGAGGAGAAGCAGAGCGCTCTGGTCTCCGGGTTCAACACCACGTTGGGAATGCTGTTGCTGGGAGGGCTGTAGGTCAAGTCCAGGATCTCGTCCTGGCACAGGGAGGGCAGGGGCAGCCCAGGCCCTGGCAGGATGTGCAGTGGCAGGGAGAAGGGTGAGCTCTGCTCCTGGGCCTGGAGCAGCCGGCTGTGCTTGCGCTTCACGTCCTCGTCCATCTGCTTCAGCTCCTCCCGCACCCTGTGGACGCAGCTCTCAGGAATCTTTATCCCTGGAGGAGGAACAGGCATCAGTCCCCTGTGGCAGGACCTTTCACCCCCTGATACAGCAAAACCTTATCTCCCCATCACGTGTGGCTAACTCAGGCTGGAATTGTCATGTGGTTAATTATCTCAGCTGAAAACCTCCTTAGCCAGCAATAAGCATTGTCGTGGTGTGTGAAAGGAAAATTAGTGACTGCAGAATACAAGCATTTTTACAACTATAAAAGAACACTATGATTTGCATGAAATCAGAAATCTCTTATACATTCTCTGAGTGTGTGGGGAGTTCTCCTCGACGACCAAGGCGTGGGCATCAAGTTACCTCCTCTGGGGATTGAGAGAAATTAAGGAGATTCTCTGCACACTGCTATCAATCCTTGGTAAGTGACACTGACTCCTAATTTATACTATTTCTTCGCCAGCTGTAACATAGGTACCTTTATCTACTAGTGTTTCTTTTGTTTATCCTGAGTAGTAAGTAAATCTGTTTATGTCTGTTTGCCTTGGCCTATTCAAATAAATAATTCATGGCCTGGTCTGTCATTGTTAAGAACTCTCAAGTGAGAGTGGGTTTTGGGGTGCTGTCTACTGCCAGAAACCTGTCAAAGGCAGGACTTGTCTAAGCTCTCCCCTTTCCATGCATAACATGCCCACAGCACTCTGGGAATGGATGGGGCACTGTGGGGACAGAGGGAAAGGACAGCAGCACTGGGGGTGTTCAGGAGGATGATGGGCTTGGCTCACCCCCTCTGCCCCAAGACATCCAACACCTCAGCAGTGACAGGGGCACCTCAGCAGTGGGTGCTTCCACCCCCTGTGCTGGAACACATCCCTTTTAGGAAGGGAATCTTGGTGCTGGGCAGCTGGAGCCCTTCCCCCTGCTCTGCTCCCCTTCTCAGCTCTTCACCCACCGACTTGTTTCTTCTTCTCCTTGGTCTTGAGGCGCACGATCTGCAGGTAGCTGCTGCTGGTGATGTCTGCCATGACGCCGGCGATCCTGCTCCACACGCGCAGCAGGGCCCCGCACAGCATGTAATAGTGCCTCAGGCGCATGCCCTGGAAGCATTCCTTCCCCTCCTGGATCAGCTTGCAGCTCTTGTTCCTTCGGGGGCCATGGGAGAAAACCACTGGAATTAGCACAGGTTCCTGGAGCTGAGTGGGATTCACTTCCCCACAGCCTCCCCCACTGCCACAGTCGGGGACACGGAGGGTACAGGGTCCTGCCTAGGGAGGGAGGACATGGCTTAGTGGCTTTGAGCTGAAAGTGAGGAGATTTAAATTGGATACTGGGAAGGAATTCCTCCCTGTGAAGATGGTGAGGGCCTGGCACAGGCTGCCCAGAGAAGGTGTGGCTGCCCCATTCCTGGAAGTGTTCAAGGCCAAGTTGGATGAAGCAACCTGGTGGAAGGTGTCCCTGCCCATTCCTGCTATGGAACTGGATGGGCTTCATTTAAGGTCCCTTCTAACCCAAACCATCCTGAGATGTCATGGCAGGCTGGGGCTGCAGCTGCCTTACCACACAGCATGGTTACAGTTCTTCAAGGAGAAGTGGTAGCTGCTCTCCCAGTGCTCCTTGGCTTCCTCGGGCAGCACCTGCAGCAGAACACTCAGCATTAGGAATTTTCCACTGCCCAGGATGAAGAGATGTGAAATCCAGTGCTGGGAGTCAGCACACCTAGTGCTACCACCATCCCTGCACATCCACAACAGAGCCACGAGGAGCTGTGACAGGGTTACAATGAATGCCCTTCCAACCTCCCCCAGCCCCCACACTGGAGGCTGCAGGTCCCACCTACCCGTCGGTATTTCTTCTGCAGACTGTCCAGGCTCTCAGGCTGGCTTTGCTTCCCAATATTGGGCTTGTAGAGGATGAAGTTCTTCCCACGGCTCTGCTCTGCCAGCAGACAGGTGTATTTGGTGCCTCGCACCTGTGGGGTACAGCTGACGGTCACAGGCACAGCCTCCCTCCCCAGATTTCTCTAAACTAACCCCTTCCTGCCAGGATGGAGATCCTTGGAGGCATTTCCCAGCCCTCAGGAAGAGTGACCTTGTACAACTATGGCAGATTTCCTGCTGGAATCGCCCCTGAGCTGAGGTGCCAGTCTGGCAGAGCCCAGGGATGTACCTTGTAGGAGAGGTAGAACCCATCGAAGGTTCCTGTCAGTTTGAGCGACTTCTCGTAGGCTTCCTCCCACTTTAAGCCTCTGTCAACGCTGATCTGAACAGGGACACACAGAGGGATTTGTAAGTCCAGGGGCAGGGCAAGTGCCTCAGTGTCTGCCTCACAAATCTGCCCCCAGCACAGCCTAGAACCAGGCAGAGACAGGTGCCCACCTTGTAGAACACGACCTGCCCGTCCTGCGGGTGCCCCGGGGTCAGAAAAACCTCCTTGCTCTCCTCGTAGATCTCATCCACTCCTGGGGCTAAATCTGTGGAAAGAGGAAAGGCTGTTGTAAAGAGTATCCTCCCCAAAGCACCTCCTTAAGTCTCAGGATCTGTGCTGGGTGGGGACACTGCACTGGGAAGAACTGGAACCCCAGGGGTGCAGGAAGCAGAGTTGTGGCCACCCCTCCCCCTCCATACCAAGGATGCCCATGTCGTATTTGCCCTCCTTCTTGTCCTTCTCAATCAGGTAGTCAAAGGTGTCAGAAAAATACTGGAAGAGCATGTTCTGCTTGTCCACCTCCAGGCCCAGGATGCGGTTCAGGAATTTGGTGATGGAGCAGTCTGCAAGAGCACAGTGGGTCAGGGAATGTAGTGCAGCTGGACATGGAACCCACCAGCCCCCTCCCCAAGAGCCCCCCTCAGCAGCCCCACCATGTCCCTTCTGACAGCAGCCCAGTCCAAGGGCTGTTCCTGTGAGGAAGCTGGGGGCCATGGGATCTGCAGGGCCATGGGATCTGCAGCACAGGCTGTTCCCACAAGACCTTCCCCTCAAGGCAAACATCCTGCCCAGGTGCCCTGCAAACCCCACGAGGTCAGGTGGGCCATGACACCCCCATCTCTTCCATCTGCCCCCTGCCTTGGGCAGGAGCAGCTCCACACGTACCCTTCTCCACGGAGACAGTGCCATACTTCATCTGGCTGCAGCAGATCCCCACGGAGATGAGCCCTTGCTTCATTTCTGGAATGGCAGAAGACATCTTTTGTATTTTGGGGTTAAGCCTCCCATCAGCATTCCTGCAGGACTGCTTCCCCTTTCCCCTCCAGGAACTCAGCTCCTCTCCATGCCTGGCAGGGTGACATTGTAAGCCAGCAGCACTTTCCCCTCTGTTTTTTCCCTCTAAACTCCTGCTTGGTTCTTCCAGCATCCCAAACCCGAGATCAACCCATCCAGCAGAAACTCTGGAGCTGGTAATGTTCTTACCACGGAAAAAGGTGTCCTCCCCTCTCTCATAGCTCCTGGGCACAGGAACCCTGTTCTCCGTGTGGCTGAGGATCGTGGACAGGACCCTGTCCAGGGCTTTGGCCCCGTACTGCGGGAGGAGACCAGAGTCACACACGGGAGGAACGGACACGGGCAGCCGAGCTGGGGCTGAGGGTGTCACACACTGCTGAGGGTGACACTGCTGAGAGCGTCACTGCTGAGGGGACACGCACTGCTGAGGGTGTCATACATTGCTGAGGGTGTCATTGGTTAGAGTGTCACACACTGCTGAGGGTGAAGGTGACACTGCTGAGAGGACACACACTGCTGAGGGTGACATACTCAACAGAGAACAATGTCACCCCAGGAAGGCCACAGACAAGACAATGGGGAAGCTGTGCCAGTGCCTCCCATGCCCCCAGGGGAATGGAATACAGGCCCCCCCCTGGGGGCAGAGGACTGGGTGCCCGTCCCAGTGTCCCTTCCCAGCTCCCAGTGGAAGCAAAGTCCTCACTGTCACCATGACTCCAAGCTCGCAGGAGCTGGGAGCCAGGTGCTGGGTGCTAGGCTGGGGTCTGCCTGCAGATGCTAGCAATGATCCTCCTGGCTCTGGCTCCCTCTCCCAGCTCCTCCAAGCCCCTCTCAGCCACGCTGCCCTAGCCCAGCCCTGTCACCTTGTTCTCGAAGTTGTACTTGCTGAGGTCCCGGGACTCGGTGGCCCGTCGGTCCCCGTGAGTTAAGGCACCCTGGGAAGGCAGATGGAGCAAAAGGTTCTTACTCTGAGCTGCTGCAAAACACCAGGGAAGGATGGCCAAAGGCATGTCCAGGAATGTGCCATGGGGAGGCAGTGTTCCTCTGGAATACTGAGACTTTACCAAAGGATTTGGGGATTTATCAGAAGTGAAGAAAATGAAACAGAGGCAAACTAATTATTCTATTAATTCTTTTGTCAGCTTTTTGGGAATAATATGGGCATATGCTCCAGTAATAGTGGGGAAATTGCAGCATCTGGAAGTGGGTTCTTGCTTCCCTGAAATTCCTCCCAACGCCTCGATTACATATTCTTCCCCGCTTCTTTTCCCAAACCCCAGGATGCTAAAAGCTTTCTGCATTCCATGACTGCAATGCCTCAGCCAGGAGTGACACAATTCCCCCAGTTACAGTGGCTACGTTGGAGGGAGCTCTGATCCGGAATCTCCTGAGGGAATCAGAGCCGTGTGGGGATCACAGCTGATCTCTGCTGTGGGCACTCACCAGGCTCTCCAGGCGTTTTGCCACGATGGATGCAAACCTCCTCTCCCCTGCCAGCTCTGAGATGAGGAACACGTACTCAGGAGCAGAGACCTGGTTGGATCGGTGCGTTCGGCCTACGGGGAACAGGGACGGAACAGGAGGTTGGGATGGCCTGTCTGGAATGGGAATGTAACCAGAAAAGCCACATATTGCCCACTTTTCTCACTCTGGGGAGTCCATCCTCTGCCCCAGAGCTCAGGGCTATAAACCCAGCTCTGCCAAGTCTCAGCAGTACCAGTGAATGCCTCTTTTCTTTTCCCCACAGAGACATCTCCTAAAGGCACCCTGGGTTGCCACCACACCTGACCCTCCCAGGGCCCATTCCACAGCCTGGCCCGTGCTCAGGGGAGGTGACAGTGCCCAGGGACACCCAGCCCTCACCGAACTGCTGGATGGCCCTGTCTGCACTCCAGGGCAGCTCCAGGGTCATGTGCACCCGGCGCTTCTGGTTCTTCACCCGTCTGTCTGCTTGGAGGGAGATCCCTGAGCTGGAAGCCTCTGAGATTATCGCTACGAGCTACAGGAGAGACGAGTGAGAACAGAGTGAGGTTCCTGAACACTTGTTAAACAGCTTCAACAAACAGCCCCAGGCACTACAGCAGCTCCAGCCCACGAAGGGACCTGGGAGGCTTTGTCACCTTCCAGCAGGCGAAACCCACAGAGAGCTGAGGCTGGCAGGGCACAGGGAGACACAGAGACCCTCCCTGCCCTCTCCCTCTCAGCATGTGCAGGTTTTTGGAGCTCCACCCCAGCTCACCTTTTGCCCCTGCATGAAACGCTCCTTCTCCTTCAGGTTGACGTGGTCTATGGAGAGCCCTTGCTCGGCGCGGGACTCGAACACGACGGAGCCGTCGGGCCTGCGAACCACCCGTCCCTTCCTGCCCGTCATCTGCACACAGGAGAGGGGCTGCCACAGCCTGGGGACCCACACGGCCCAGCAAGGCCATCCAGTCAATTCCCAACTGCTTTTTCACATTGCCATGGAGAGGAAACCCTCTGCCAGCAAGAAGATTCTTTTTTTTTTTAATGGAAGAAATTTTTCCCTGTATGGGCACAGGTTGCCCAGAGAAGCCGTGGCTGCCCTATCCCTGGAAGTGTCCAAGGCCAGGCTGGATGGAGCTTGGAGAACCTGGGATAGTGGAAGGTGCCCCTGCCCAGGGCAGAGGGGTGGAACGAGATGACCTTTAAGGTCCCTTCCCACCCAAACCATTCCATAATTCTATGATTCTTTGCTGGCCCCTTTCTCTGCCACCCAAGCGCCACCAAAATACACTGACAGTGGGAAGTACCTCAGCCACGTTCTCTGGGCCCCCAAAATAATCAATCAGTTCATCCAAGGTGTTGAGAGGTAGCTCTTTGCCCAGTGCTTTCACTTTTGCTAGGAGGTCCTGTTTCATCTTTTCGACCTTCAGCTCTCTCAGGCCTTGCAGCTCTTTCTGGGAAGGCAGCATGTGGAAACTACCTGCAATGTGAAAGGCAAAAGTTTAGAGTTCCCTGGTAACTGGACATCAGAGAGGGGGGAAAAAATTATCCTAGAGGGTACCCCTAGAGGTTTTTTGGGGGCACTGTTGCTGGACAAAGGCACTATGACCTCCAGTCAATGCTGAGCACGGCGTGAATTCCCTTCTGTCTTCCCCTTTCTGCTGGGAGAAGGAGCACACAGGGCAGATCCCTCCTGCTCGCTGATCACAGCAGGTGAACGTGGATCCACCTCACAAGCCCAAGTGTGACCCCCAGGATAAAACCCAGCCAGGATCACAAGGCTGTCCCAGGCCTGAAGGGGTCCCTGCAGGAGCCAGCGCCCCCCTCCCCAGCTGTCCCCGTGTCACTGCCCCACTCACCCCTGTCCTCACCCCTGTCCTCGCCAGCGCAGCCGCCGAAGGTGTGATCCACAAAGATGACGTCGTCTGTCTCTAACAGGGACTCCGGGGAGGAGCTGAGGTCGCTGTCCAGCCCCATGTCGGAGTCGGTGCTGCTGTCATCGCTGATCTTGATGACGACCCCTTGGTCACACGGGCCCCGCAGAGCCTTGGGGCAGCGGCCCCTCGGCCGCCCTGCACAGAGAGCCAGCGGTGTCACAGCCCCAGCCCCAGCAGGGCACCAGTGCGGGACAGAGAGGGACAGCTCAGAGACAGGAGGAGGAGGAATCCCAGAAGAGCTGAGCCTGCCCCAAGTCACAGTCTGACCTCAGAAAGACAGACACCCTGGGGTGGGGGTGGCAATTAGGGAGGGAGGGAAGGAGAGCAAGAAAGAGAAAGGAAGAGAGAGAAAGGAAGAACAAGGCACTCCTGAGCAGGGCTGAAGTTGGCTGCACATGTCAGGATGGGCGCATGGCTGGCTCTAAGCAGTGCCAGCTCCTCAGGGAAGGAATCCCAGGGAGTTGCCTCCAGAGCAGTGTGCAGGACACAGGAAAGCACTGGTGTTTTGGGACATTGTTCACGTGCAGGCACAGCACGATGTGCCCCCGCTGCATGAGAGGGTTCATTGATCAGCTGGCACAGGCTGCTGCACAACCTGCCAGTGCTGCTGCCCCCTCTTCCCCCAGTTCCACATCCCACTGGAGGAGAAATCCCAATACTCTTCTTACCTGCAGCCACAACAAATAATTCGGCAGGGAAATTATTTTTTTACATCTGCTATGCTCTAAGTAAGGGGTTGTGGAGGACCCTCCTTGCTCCAGGAGGGGTTCAGACACCAGCCAGGCCTTGTGCCATCTGCCTCCAGCGTGGGTCGACAGGAAGGGTCTGGGCAAGGGCAGTGGGGCAGAGGGAGAAAAAGTGGGGATGACTCAGAGCTGCTGTCCTCTGGATGAGGGAGCAATGGGAGACGTGCAGGAGGGCAAACCAAAACCAGGGAGAGCAGCAAAAAGGATGAAGTGGGGAGAAGGGCAAAAGGCAGAGAAGCTGAGTGGCTGGGGGGAGCAGCAGGGCAGGAGGCAGGGGCTGGGCTGGGAGTGAGGGAGCTCTTACGTTTTCTTTTAATGCCAGTTCCTTTTTCTCTCTTTCTTTTGGTTGAAGGAAAGTGCTTCTGAATTAGTGATAGAAAGACGCCTCTGAAAGTAAGATGCAAAATTTATTCCAGCTACCAGCAACACGTGCTGGTTATCACATACCCAGTGTATGTTTGGGATAGCCCCACATTCCATGGAAGAGAGGTCATTCCACCCCATCCATGGCCACCAGCTTGGGTTCAGCCAGCTCTTGGTACAAGGTGGCTCTTGGACCTGCAGGTCCTTTATATAACAGCCAAGAAGGAATTTTAAATGGGAAACACTACACTGAGAAACTGTTACACCAAAAATCCAGTAAGGCCCACTCCATGCCCTGAGAGCACAGACCACTCTCAGGCACTCCAACAAATGTGCTCCACCAAAGTCCTCCAACTCCCTGGCCGTGGGCCTGCTTCCCACAAAACCAAAGGATAAACACGGATCTGTAGTGGTTCCAAGTGAACGGAAGGAAAAAAGTCAGAAAAGGTGAAAATCAAAGGTTTCTGTGGGCTGTTCTGCAAATCAAAGAGCAAATGTTTAAATGCTGACTGTGTGGATGAACCCCCAGGGCAATGGGGTGGTGCTGATTGAGCTCTGCTTGGAAAAAAAAAAAACAACAACAAAAAACCCCAAACCCAAACGTTGCAAGCAACAGGTGAGAGGATGGGCATGACAACTCCCCCAGGAGATAAAAGGGAGACTTGGGAACTGGGGAGGAAGCTGCAAGACCCTTGGTGTGAGGGGCTGAAGGGGACAGTGGCCACACTGCTCCCCAGAGGGACAGAGCTCTGTGACTGCATTTATGTAACATCAGGAACCCTTCTCCTGTGTGCTGGGGTGACCCAATGGCCACTCACTCTGGAGCCTCCCAGCTGTGAAATTCCCTCATTTCTCACACTCACCCTCCCCATCTCCCTGAAAACAGAGCCCTGGGCTGGAATCCACTCACAGGACCACGTTTATTTTTAACCCCATTTCTCGGCATCTTTAAACTGCTCCTTCCCAGCACACTCCCCTCCAGAAATCCCCCAAAGTGCTGGAACACCAGGACACAGATGTGCAGGCTGTGCAGATGCCAGGAGACACTTGGTGATCTGGCCAGGGCTGTGGAACACAGAGTTCCTGTCCCTGGGAGTGGGGACAATTCACACAGAGAGGGACCCCTGACAGACCCCTCCTCCTGCACTGCTCGGCCAGGGACCACATCATCCCCTAGACTGGAGTTCTGTAACATGGAAAACAATCCAAGGGGCCAAATCACCCAAGGAGCTGCCAGATCTGCCCCGTGCACTGTCACCAAACTGTGTTTGGTTTTGAGAAATGGGCTGGAGGCAGAGGAGTAACACAGATCAACCCAAATCCCCCTCAATAAGGGAGGAAAGCTCAGCCTAACCCGGCCTCACGTTGCCTCGGGCATCTCTCACTGCTCCCAACTGCAGCAAAGGACACTTAGAAGAAAACAGCTCTGCAGAACAGAGGAAACCCAAACCAATCCCAGATTTTTGTCTCTTGTCATGCAGGAAGAGCCACATTCAGGGATGGGCTGGGGTTTTGGAAGCTTCAGGAAGGAGGGGGAGCAGGAGCCTCGCTCTCTGCTGAATGAGCAGCACAAGTCCTGCAGCTGGCTCACTCCTGGCACAGGCAGCTCTTCTGTTAGCTGGGAACAATGGCCACACAACCAGGACACTGGTCCATGAGCTAAAAGCCAACTCTGATGGATCTGAACTCCTCAGACCATTCCTCCCTCCCCCTGCTCCACTGACACCACCTCACAGCATCAGATATCACCATCACAGCCTCTGCCATCACAGTAAATTCTCATGCTCATTTCTTCTGTGCCAACAGCCTCGTTTTCCAGAGCCAGATCCACACAAACAACCTCTGAGCTACAATTCTGGCTCTCTTTCTGCCAATTCTTTTATGTGTGTAGAGAGTAGGATCAGGCTCTTCCTGTAAGTCCTCAGGAGACTTCTAAATCCAGGATGCAGCTGATACAGTCCCACTGAGGATACAGTGCCTCAAGGACCCACCTGAGTGTCCCCTCCACAGTACAGGGGGAGGTGACATCTAACTGCACTTTAAGACCTGCCAGTGCTCTGTGCCCCAGGGCAGAGCTTTCCTCCTGCCCCTCCAGCCTCCCACACACCCCGCAATGGAAAACAGGGATTTTTAACTCACTCTGCAGCAGAGACAAAGCAGTTGAGGTGCCCATCATTCTCATCCAGGACCTCCCTGGTGCGAGCCTCCCCTGTGGACTGCAGGCCGATGACAATGCACTGTGGGGACACGAGGGATGGGTGGCACAAGGGATGGCACAGTGAGGTGACAGGGCAGCTGCACTGCCACAGGCTCGAGGCATTTCCCAGGCCCAGGTACCTCCCCTTGACCCTTGTTCCAGGTAAATCCATGCAGGGCCCGTAGCAGGGCTCCTGAGGAAGAACCATCTCTCAAACCTTTCAGTATCAACACTCCTCTGTGCTGACCCCCCAGAGGGGGACTCTGAACACAGAACCTCACTGACTGTGCTAGAAGTTTCTGTCTAAAATCTCCAAGGTGGACTCAGACAGAAGAAGGACAGAGCTGTACTTGAGGCGAAGGGTTTTGGTACCTCTTCTAGAATTGTAGAATTACAGATTGGTTTGAGTTGGAATGACCTTATAGTTCATTTCATTCCAACCCCCTGCCATGGGCAGGGACAACTTCACTAGACCAGGTTGCTCCAACCCCCATCCAACTTGGCCTTGAATACTTCCAGCTTGAAGCCCCCCCCGAATCCCCTCCCAGCCCGGCCTGCCCACACAAACAGCAAGCAACACCTCAGGAGACAAGACCACCTTTATTCCCAGTGAGTGATGCTGGGGAGTTTTCTCAGAAACCCAGACACTGCCCTTCACTCTGGAGAGAAATTCAGTCTTAAAGAGGTTTGGACTGGCTGCCAAGCCGAGCAACAATTAACTCCCTTTGCTTGCAGACTGTACAGAACCCCAGGTGAGGCTGGTGGGTGCTGCTCCCATACCTTGTCCCTGGCCAGCTCCTCCTGGGCCAGCTCCACGAGCCGCCGCACCTTGGCAGCGATGCAGAGGTACTTGAAGAAGCGCTGGTGAGCCGACCAGAACTGACCCCACAGCGACTTCCGAGACTCCAGCCCGATGCAGTCAGCTGCCTGCTGGAACACCATCAAGGCCTCTGCCCACTGCAGATAATACCAAGAAGAAGGAGTTAATATAATCCCCACTGTCATTCCTGCCATGCAGGAGGTGATCAGAAAAGTCTGAGGGTTGCTAATCTGATTTAGAGTCAGTGTGCGTTGGGCTGAATGAACACTGGTCATCCTCTCCATCAGCACGATGCAGCTCTGCTTTGCACATGTGGAACTTCCGAACAGGAGCAAAAAAGTTCCTTTTATTACATCAGCTGAGCATTCTGTACCTCTTTTCCTTCCAACGTTTGAGGTCATGGCCACATTTAGGGGTCTCACACCCTCCCAAAAACCAGTGGCTGTGCCCAAAGCATGGTCAGACCTCAGCCTCCTACCACAAGGGGCCCAGCTCACCAGCTTGGCTGCCTTGTCGTAGACAGCCTTGTACTGCTCGTCCAGAGGGATCTCCTCAATCCTGAAGGTCACCCCAGTGAAGCTGAGCTGCCGAGCAATGTACATCCCACTGACCTTCATGTCCATGGCCACGATCTCCATCGCGCCGACTCCCCTGGGAGAGGACGACAGTTGTGGGACCAACTTTGGAGCCCCAGCTGTGAACCCCAGTCATGAACCCCAGCTGTGGGTCCAGCTTTGGAACCCCAGCTCTGAACCCCAGCTGTGGAACCCAAGCTGTGGGTCCAGCTTTGGAATCCCAGTTGTGAACCCCAGCTTTGAACCCCAGCTGTGGAACCCCAGCTCTGAACCCCAGCTGTGGAGCTCCAGTTGTAAGCTTCAGCTCTGAAGCCCAGCTGTGAAATCCTAGCTGTGGAACCCCAGTTGTGAAATCCCAGCTGCGAAATCCCAGCTGTGAAATCCCAGCTGTGGAACCCCAGTTGTGAAATCCCAGCTGTGGAACCCCAGCTGTGAAATCCCAGCTGTGGAACCCCAGTTGTGAAATCCCAGCTGTGAAATCCCAGCTCTGAAATCCCAGCTGTGGAACCCCAGCTCTGGGACCCTCCCTCTGCTCCAGGGCAGCACAATGCAGATGACTCTCCAGAACCAGCCCCACCCCAACTCATGCTGCTCACACCATCCTTGGGCACTGCACCACTTCCCACCACAAGGCCCCCACCTGCACAGGGCTGGACAGGACTCACCTCTTCTCAATTGCGTGCAGGAACTCATCGAAGGCTCGGAACGGGGTTCCCTCCCCCCAGATCCCCAGGCGGCTCATGTAAATCATGTTTTTTGGCTCCGAGGCACCTGTTGGGACAGAAATCACTGTCAGCAAACCCAGAGCGTTTGGGAATAGTTGTGACTCAAGTGAAGAGAACTCTGAAGAGGTTGTCATTTGCCATCGTGCCTTTGGAGATCTTTCTAAACATTGCCCTCCCTACGTTCAGTGGGTAAACATCACCAAGCAGCTGCAACAGGAACAAGTTAAACAGGAGAGAGATTAGTCTGACTTGCCAAAAAGTCACAAGTAACATCAGTGATGGGGCTTGGGGCAGATCTCAGCATGCTGAGCTCCCCTCTAGCCCTGCCTCTCCTTAGAGGGTCTCACACACACTCACACCTCAGGGCTCCCCCTCAGGTCAGAGGGACCTCTGCCACTCTCACACCCACACTGTGGGCAGAGCAGCTCACCTGTGGCACTGGCATAGACAACCCTTGCTCGAGGCAGCTTGTTCTGCAGGTCCAGCACTGCTTTGCCCATTTTGGTAGAGCTGGCATTTTTGGCTTTGTGGCATTCATCAAACACAATCTGGAGGGGAGTGTCAGTCAAGGAAAAAGGATCTATTTTTATCCCGAGGATGGGAGCAGACAGACAATAGAGTCCAGTCTCCTCCAAGCAACTGAACAACCTGTCCCAGTATCAACAGGACTGACTCATGGCCCACACATGGAATCTGCTGGGTTTGCCCAGCCCTGTGCTCTTCAGACCCAAAGTCATCCACTCCTCCCTCTCCCTTACCCTCCAAGGTGTGTCTTGTAATACTAAGGGAGAGGAATGCTGAAAAGGTTAATCTCAGCTGCCTCTTCCCCTCCTCCTCTTAGCTGCATCCTGGGAGGAGGAGGAGGAGGGGGAGATCTGAGTGTGGGGGATTCCTGTCTCCCTCAGCACTGGGCTGCTCCCACAGCTGCTCCCCGTGACTTCACATGGCCCCAGGCTCTTTGTTCCCTGCTGAAGCACAATCACAAGCAGCAGTTCCTCTCTCTCTCCTGTTTTTGTCTCTTGGTTTTTTTAAGGATACAACTCCCTCAAAGTTCTCTCTGCACCACTCCAAAATCTGTTTTAAGCGTGTCCTGTGCTGTCCCCCGGCCTGGCTTTCACCGATCAGCGCCGAGTAGGTGGCAAAGAGGACTCCCTCTGAGGTAGCTGTGTCACCGTATTTAATCTGCAGGAAGAGGAGCAGGAGCACACACACACACTGTGATTGCTGTCCCCAGCCTGTCACACCCATCCCGGCCCACATTCCATGCCGAGTGCCGCAGCCGTGCTGGACACAGAGTCCCGCTCTGAGAACAAACCCCAGTCTGAGCTCAGAACAGGCAAAAAGCTGTTGGGAGCTGATGTCTTCAGCATTTGTGTTTGGCACTGAAATACGGTGATGACAGGGACTGTAAATGCCTGAAGAACTGCCCCAGCCAATGTGTCAGCACATCTGGAAGCCTGCAGTGAACTGTGGGGACCGTGCAAGGACATAGATTCTCTGGCAAAAAAAATGCTTCCTTTTTTTTAAGCAACAGTTTAGAGTCTTTCATTGCTTTGACCCTTCCTCTAGAAAATAACTTTCTCTTTGACCAGGTGAGAATGTTGCCTGTCTCGCTGCCATGGATCCCACATGTAATGAAATACAAGGTAAGGGGAAAAACCCTGGTCCCAAGCTGAAGAAAGTGCCATTTGAAGTCTTTTGGGGCTGAAAACAAAATCCCTTTCAATCTCTTAGTGGAGCACATTCAGAGGTGTCAAACACCTGTGGTTTCTACGGACTTTGTAAGAGCTGGTTGTTCAATACCATTAAAACCAGAGGAGAGGATTTCAGTGAACTGGGAGACACTGGACAGAGACTCAACCACAGGCCACAACAGACACCAGTCCAGGCATCTCTGTGCTCCCTACAGCTCTGAGAAGTGATTCCATGAACCAGCACTGGGAAAGGCTGGCCCAGAAGAGCAGAGTACATCTCACAGAGCTGTTCTCTCCACAGGATTCCTTAGGAATGGTGAAGAAGGTTCCAGCTCTGCTGTCCTTGCACTTGCCTGCAGACACTTCCCACTCCCTGCAGGGAACAGCTCTGTGCTCCCTGTGCAGCTCCACCATAAAAATAGCTGGAGCCCTGAGTGGGAAGAGCTGGCTGGGGAGGGAACAGAGGCTCTGCTGCTGCCTGAGCCTTGTCCTGCTCCACGTGCTCAGCCAGAGCCTCCGACTGCTGCCGGGGGCTGATTCCCAGAGCAGCAGTGCAGCTCCTCTCCTACCTTGTTCAGAGCATGCACAGGAATGTGGGAGGCCTCAATGTCCTTCAGGTCTCTCTCAGCATCGTACTTGAGATCATTGGAGACGCTGAACCTGTGAAGGAGATGTGGGGTGGTTATCTCCTCCTGGGGCTGGTTATCTTCCCCAGCAGCTGGGGCTGGGTA
This sequence comes from Nicator chloris, assembly GCA_013400495.1. Classification (NCBI taxonomy): domain Eukaryota; kingdom Metazoa; phylum Chordata; class Aves; order Passeriformes; family Pycnonotidae; genus Nicator; species Nicator chloris. The sequence continues at coordinate 818,066 of WAAE01023851.1, forward strand.
TGTCCCCGGGGAGTCAGGGCACACGGTGATTAACAGCTCCAGTGATTAACAGCTCTGACTAAAGCAGGAGGAGCTGTGCAGAGCTCTCACATCTCCCACTGCCCACACATCTCAGTGTGAGCTCTGACAGCCCGGCTGCCCCTCGGCACAGGCTGTGATCTGCAGCAAAGCCCCATGTTCCTGGCTCTGCACCCGGGAAGCCCAGGAACAACCCTCCACGACTGCAGGGAGAGCAGGGCCAGGCTTGACACCTCACCCCAAGGAGCACAAAACCTGCTGTTTCACAGTGACTCATTCTCCATCTCTGCTGCAGGGGGAATATTCCCATTTCACAGGCAGCAGTCAGGCACTAAGAGGTGGAAACGACTTACCCAAGGCCACAGCATGACTCAACTCTAAAGTCAACATCAGCGCTAAAGAATTCCTTACTTCCAGATCCAAACTAACTCCAAGGTCTTACGGGAAAAGAGGAAAAAAAAAAACCAACAACTTACCACAGAGCTTTTTTCCTCCCTTTAAGATAATTTTCAAAGATGATGCCCGCAACGGTCCTGCCCTTCCCAACTCCAGCACCGTCCCCGATGAGGAACCCAGCTCGCTGCCCATTGGGCAATAAAACTTCATGTTGCTGCAAAATCAAGAACAAAACTGAAAATTAAATGAGATTTGCCTTTGCTGAGAGCTTTGATGTGAGCACCACTTAACCTTTTCACGCATCTCACGGACACACGTGCACTGCTCAGCCAAATGAGAGGAGGAAAGGTCAGGGGTCATGGTCATGCTCACACTCACAAGTGGCAGTTCATGGCAAAGGCCCCCCAAAATGTAAAGTCCTCTGCAAGAAAAGTTCAGGGTTCTTGCCTCTTAGGGAAATAGACGCCACAGAAGCCCCTGGCTTCAAAGAACCTCTGAAAAGGCATTTTAAATGCCAAAGGAGTTCCATCACCCAAATTCCAGTCATTTTAAAACACATGTGAACACCTGTCCCTGCAAGAGGCACTTCCCTTCAGGGTGTGGGACACCTGAGGTGCAGGAGGTACCTGGCAGGCGTAGATGATGGCTTCCAGCTGTAGTGCAGACAGGGAGCCTTTGTCGGCCACGGAGCAGGGCAGGGAAAGGCTGTAGGTGATGTCAGGTGGGGGGACGCTGGACAGGGTGCTCGTCTCAACCACCAGGTCAGGATGGTGCTTCCCAATCTTGGCTAAATGACAACAGAACACAGGTCAGTCGAGGTCTTTACTCTCAGGGGAACCTCAGAGCTCATCACCCAGCCAGAGCCCAGGGCACTGTAGAGTTCTCCTAGAAAACCACAAGCCTGGGAGGTGCCACAGCAAACACACAATTAAATTAGGTTGGTCCACAATGGAGGGAACAGAACTTCCCAAGGCAACACTCACATTTTGAAGGGATATATTCTGCATAGGTCTCTGTCTGCCCCAACTCTTCAGTTTCTTCCTCCTCACCTTCATCTTCCTCCTCTGCAGGAGCCTGAGACTGAAGAAAACAGCATTGACTCAATGTTAATGTTCTTGCTGAGCTACAGACACGTGTGGAGCTGTGCCCGGCCTCAAACTGCCACTGAAACCATCCCCCCAAAGCCACAACCCCCCTAAACACAATCCATCTCATTCCCAGACTTAGGAAAGCCATCAGTGGGAGCCCAACCCAGGGGCTGTAAGAGCTGCCCAATGCCTGGTTCTCAGCAAACTGGGGAAAGATGTTTGCACCACTTTTGGCATGGGCTGTGGGCTCACGTGAACCCTGCCCAAGCTGCCCTGAGCAGGCACCTGGCCCAGCTTTACACCCAGCACTGCAGAGAGCAAAGTCCTGAGAGCCCAAAGTGTCCCTTAACACAGCGAGGTTTCCCTCTGGGAAATGTAACACACTTCTGGGAAAGGGCGGGGATTTGAGCCTGTCTGAGTTTCTTGTCTCACTCCCTCTGAAGGGAAAAAGGTCAGAACTGCTCCCTCAGCACTGGGATGTCACCAGGAGCATCCCACTGAGGCCAGCACAGCTCTCACCTGGTAGCTGATGAGGAGTGGGGTGTTGGGGACAGCAGGAACGTGGTCACTGGAGCTGTTCAGGCCAGGGAACGGTGTGCTGGGTGAGAACAGCTGGAACACAGAGGGTGCAGGTGAGGAAGGGCAAACATGGAGATGCACCAACAAACATCCTGGGACACTGTGATCCCTGGATCATGCAGCTTGCCAGGAGAGAGTTCCCAAGACACTGCACAAGGAGAGAGAGAGCTCCCAAGATACTCTGGGCTGAGCAGGTCCTTTGTCTGCTCCCAAACAAATTCACCCTGGAATTTCCCGCCAGGGAGCAAGGTCAGGCCAGCAGTTTGTGGCATCCAAAGCAATCAGCAACTCCAGGAGCAGGAGCAGCATTACTCCAAGTTTACAGCCTGTACAAAGCACCAGGCTCAATGACAGACCCACGCTCCACCAGCAGCAGAGAATGATGGAAAGTTCTCAGGCATAAACACTCCTATTTTTAAATAAAATTTAAGAAAAATAAAAAGAAGAAAGAAAAAACCCACCCTCCATTCCTGGAAGCCTGAGTCAGAATTACCAGAAGGAAGCTGGACAGAAGAACTGCTTTCAGTGCCAGCAAATCTGGAGCGCAGGTGAAACATCCCCACCTACAAATCCAAGCTCAGTTTGGTCTCGGACAGGAGAAAGGCCAGGAGCTGCTGGAAGGGCAGGATGTGTTCTCACAGCTCCAGCAGCAGGAAGCAAGTGCAAGGCTGAGTTTGCACCACAAAACTCCCCAAAGCACAAACCTCTGCTATCCTGACCCAGCTTTGGCACTCAGCATTCTACCTCAGGAATTGCAGAGGAAGCAACAGGAACAACCTTGGCTGTTGGGAGCATTTGAAAATCACCCACCCAGGTGAGAATGTGGTGTAAGGGCCAAAGCAGGTGGGAGCAGAAGCTGCAGTGGGAGATGGATCATCCACCTGTACAATTCCTGCCTTTCCCTACCCTCCCTCACCTCCTGGTTTGATTTTCTCCTCGCTCTGTGCTAAGGACATCCAGAAGAGGATCACACATCCACGAGAGCACAGGGCTGGAAGCAGGAGAGAGACTGACAATTGCACAATCACAGCCTCGCTCTTACTCCACTTTTTTCCTCTCTGCATTATTCTCCATTTTGTCCCACCTTGCTGTGACTTCCCTGGGAAGGGAATCAGTCCCAAGTGGCTGCCAAGCCAACCTCCCTCTGTGTAAATCCCTTCCCTGGGTTCTGAGCTGGGAGAAGGCTGCTCACGTCTCGAACATACTGTGAATGAGCAACAAAAAACTGCATCAGCAGCTCACAAATTCCAGTCACAGGCTTCCAAGGCTGGGCTGTGCTTCCCAGCCTTAAAAACACTGGGAATGTGTGAGATGGATGACAGAAAATACAATGTATGACAGGGACTATTTTTAAAAGGTTATTTCACAACTCCATTACAATCAAAGCTGTTTTGTCTGCTGCTCCTGCAAATATTTCACAGGGTGGCAGCTCTTCCCTCTCTGCCCATTCCTGAGTGATAAACAGAGCCAACATATTCAATACAGCTCCTTTCCTTGGGATAACAGCTCTCCCCACAGGCACATGGAGGCAGTTCTGTGTCCAGCCCTTTCCACTTTGATCTCAAACCACCTCCAGCTTCAGTGCTGAGCACCTCAATCCAGGGATTCTCAGCAAGCTAGGAATGTTTATTTTTAAAAAGCACAAAGCAAAAGGCTGTTCCTGTACTTGGGACCTACAGGTAAGTCTCCCCCAGGATGCATAGAGCTCAGTTCCTGGGATGTCCCATGCATCAGAACTGTGAGAGACTGATGTTCCTGCTCTGTCTGGGTCTCTGAGACAAAAGTTCTGGAAAAACTACACTTCCAATAACCCAGTAGAGGGCTGTGGGTCAGAGCTGGCTGCACAGCCACAGCTGAGGGATGTCTTGGATCACAGGAATCAGGATGTAACATGAGTGACATTCCACCACTGCAGCTTAGTGACTGCTCTGGCTGCTCCAAAGCCAAAATTCCTGCAATTCTATGGAAAACTACGATGGTGTGGTGATGTGTGGAGGGACATTATCTAAGCTGCTGATATCCCACACCAATGTGCAGAGGCCAGTGGTGAGTCAATCTGGCAGTTCTTTCACCCAGTGTCCCAGTACCTGGTGCCACTTTCACGCAAAAATGAAACTAAAATCTCCTGTCCAGGATGCACCTCACTGACACCACCTCAGGAAATGTTACTCAGTTAAAAAACAGCCCAAAAAGGCAGCAATCCCGCCCCAACTGCCTCAGCAAACACAGATAAGACAACGTTTAAAATTAGCTGGCCATTTCTTTCCAAAGGAAGTCGTTTATAAATGGAATTCCAAGGAGTTAATTGGCCTTATCTGAGCCCAAGAGCTCAGCAGGACACAAGGGGCGAGGGCAGGACGTGAGGAACAGCACGGGACACAAGGGACAGGGAACATCACAGGGACAGGGACTCTGCTGGAGATCCTGCTGTGCTCACACAAGTCAGTCTCACACTTACACAATGCTTATTTCTCCCTTGTTTTCTTCATGCTGGATTTAGAACAGCATTTTCCAGTAAGTTTTTGTTGTGCACTTCACAGACACAGAACTCCAGGATTTTCTAGGCATTCAATGTCTCAACCAGAGTTCACATGTTTGGAAAGAGGCCACCAGAGAACCATTTCTGCAGGGATTTGAGCTTCTACATAAAAACTCAACAATAATACGAGAACCAGAGTAATGTGGCACGTGGCTCCTCTGTCCTGGGGGATGCATCTGCTCTCCAGCATTTTTAACTATCCAGTCTGCAAGCTTGGGATGTCTGCAGCCATTTCTTGCGTTCCAATGGCTCAGCTCTCTTCCTGCTGCCTCAAACTGACAAGTTCCAACTGGCCCAAGGCTTGCAGATCACTCAGGGAAGCACAGTCAGAGACACTGAGCATAGCAGACCCTCAAAATGTAGCAGTGACTATTCCAATTGCCTCCTGGGGTAGCCACTTTGGGTGTTTTTCCCTCATTCTTCCTAAGAGAGTGACCTACAATGGAAATGTGAGGCACAGATGGACAGGCACTGCGAGAGCTGAGACCCAAATCCAGTGGATGTGGATGATGAGCTCCAACAGCCTCCAGAGCCAGTTGGTGCCCATGTCAGTCCCCCAGCTGAGGCAGAGCAGAGAGCAGAAGGCTGGTGAAAATGCCAAAAAATGCCCACAATCAGGTGATGCTGAAGGACTGCAGGGAGCTCCCACACCCCAGAAAACTCTGGGATGTAAAAGCTTGCAGGGACTTGGACTCACAAAGTAAACACAAATGGTGAGTTTTAAATTGAGACAGTTATTTAGTCATTGTTACTGAACTATTTGCCCTGGTGAACAAATAAAACAAATAATGTGGGGGAAGTTAATGATCCATGTCAGGGTGGTTTTCCTGGAGTCCATCCCTTCAGCACCCCCGAGCATCCTGGACCTGCTGAATTTTTTAGGGACAGATGCTCCTCAGGATGCACCAACCTGCCACAGCTGCCAGGAGAAAGAGCTACTGCCTGCACTGCACTCTGGAAGAGTGCATGAATCTCTCTGAGAGGGGATTCCCTCCTGCTTCCAGGAGACCGAACACCACTTCACCTCTTCCCTCCTCCAGTGAAGTCGGTAACAGCGGAATAACATCACCACACCTCCAACTTCACCCAAAGGAACTGGGTTGGTTTCTTAATTCCTTGGTAAAATCCCCACGGGATGAAGCCTGAGGTACCTCCTGTCTGCTGGGAGGATGGGAAAGGAGCAGCCCCTACCTCGACCTGGTTCTGCTGCGGCGTGTTCACATCCCATAGTGTTGGCACGTGGTTCAGGCTGTCGGCGGGCAGGAAGTCCTTGGGATCCGCGATGTCCGAGAGGGAATCCGCGGGGGACGAGAAGAGGGAGTTGTTGTTGGAGAGCTCATCGAGGTATGAAGAATCCTGGAACAGAGGCACAGCCACGGTTGGAGGAGGCAGGATGAGACCAGAGAGCTCCTTCCTCACTCAGCCAGCAAGTTCTAATTTCTTGCTGCTCAATGAGCGCCTCCGCCACTTTGGGCTCCACAGATCCCAGAAATTAACCTGGAACTGAGGACACGCTCTGCGGTGCTGTTTGAAAATCTGTTTCCTGGAAAAGCAGGAAAAGCCCTGGCCAGGAGTGTGGGTACACAGTCAAGGCTGACTCAGGCTGTGCACATCCCTGCACCACGGACTGGGAGAGAGAGGAGCATCCAATGAGGCATCACTCAACTCCACTTTGTGCTTGATTGAAAAAGGCTGCTGGGGCGTGCAAAGGCTTCAGCTTGACCCCAAAGGACTCGAGGATTTCATTCAAGTGCAGGGGCCCCCAAAGACCCACCTACACCCGATCATAGCGTGGCTATTTCACTGCAATGTCCAACATGGCACTACCTGGAACCTGTGGGAAACATCCCTCTCATCCTGGCAGGTTCTGCACACAGCAGGCTGCCAGGAGCAGGGGAAGCAGTGCTGGTGTCACCTGGATTTGAATCTAGGTAAATTCAGGCAGATCTACCACTCCTCTTCCCAAGGGCCAGCCCCGGCCTGGACAAGGAATGTGCTTCAGCAGCAGGGACCAGGCTCTGCCCTTGCTCTTTTTTCTGATGACTGGGCTGGATGGTTTGCAACTGTTTTATTTGGTGCCAGCCCAGTGATGCTCTTGGTTTGAGTCACATAGACTCTGTCTTAGAAAGAGCCATCAATCCCCTCTCTACCATCAAGCCCTGGTCTTGTTTCCCTATTTCAGGTGGCAAGAACCAAGAGCTGATAAGCACTTCTTGCTCTGCATTCTTCACCGTGGCACAGACCCTGCCCCTTCCCTGGCTCCATCCCATGCCCTCAGCCCTCCTCCCACACCAAACTGTGTTTTCAAATTTTGTCAAAGCAGAAAAACTTTCCTGTTCATTAAAAGCAACGTACTTCCAGCATCAAACTCCAGCATTCAGGTCTGGCCAGAGATGAGCCTTTGTCCCTGAGCAAAGGGTAAATGGACCAACAGGTCTGTCTTGGTGGCCCCACAGACGCTGCCAACACTGTGGGTCTGTGGTTCCTCACAGCTGTGTCAGCAAGCCCAGCCAGAGCACCAGGGTAACCCAGCAGGCTGCTGCCAGCAGAGCCAGGGGCTGGTACAGGAGGAGTCGCTGCTCACTTCCAGTAAAGGGCCAATTTCCCACTACAGGCAGAAAGGCAGCCAAAGACTCTTAAAAGTCACTTAGCCCTGCCTGACATAAACCCACGAGCAGCTGAGCCTGGCTGTGCTGTTCCCAAGGGCTTCAGGCCAAGAGCTGGGTCAGGCCCCCCCCCCCGATTGCTATCAAAAGTCATGGGCTTGTAGTGTTTAAACCACTGGGACACGTGCCCTTCCCCTTCTGCCCAGGGATGTTTGGCCAGTGTGTGCCCTGAAGCCATCAGTGCAGGTGCTGGAAGCACTCCAGCAACGGCAGGTGTGATGTGGGGAGTTTGGATTCCTCAATTACCAACTGGTGGACCTAAAGACTCAGGGAGCGAGGGCAGCGCTTCCTGAGCAGCTCCTGCTCCTGATATTTCTGTGGCTATTTTAGGATTACCCAGAAATCAAGGCATCCAGAAACTGAGCAGGCACCCGGATTTATCACCTTGGAATTAAGGGATCTCTGGACTCCCCTTCACACTCGAGAAAGCAGAAGAACACTTGGGTGGGTCTGGCCATGGCCAGAGTGAGTGGCCTGTGCAGGAGCCAGATGGTCCCAGATCCCACCCAATCCCACTGCTGAGACACTTCCAAGCAGGGTTTGTTCACCTGCAAAGGGCACTGACACAGGCTGGGGAAGGAGGAAACATCTGCACACCCGTGTCATGGCAGGGCAGGCTGTGGGGCAGCACAGAGTGGCCATCAGGGTCCCAACAATAGGCAAGGGCTGGGCTGGAATAGCAACAGGATATGGGAAAGCCTCGTGACCCAACCCGAGACATTCCAGCAAACGTCACCCAGCCCCTTGCATCCCCAGGGAAGACTCCAGCCCCACCACTGGGCTGAACTGGCGAGAGGAAACCAGCCTCCAAGGCAGAGGGAGGACAATACTCCTCCTGGAAGTGATGCAGTGATCCCATCCTCCGCCAGCATTACGAGGCATTAGTCACAAACTTCCAGAGTCTCTCATTTGTCTTAACTAATTGAGTTATCTGAAGAGCGCTAAAGTTAATCACCTGCCAGCTTCCCTGCCCCAAGAACTTCCACCAGCACCACCTCTGTAAATGTATCAAACCCAGGGTAACTGTTTAACAGAAGGCCACGGGTAACCACAACCAGTACAAACCATGCCTGGACTAATCACACCACTGGTTTACCTGCTCCAAAGGGGAGCAGCTGCCTTGGTGACCTCAGGGAAAAGGAAGGATCATCACCTCAACCAAAAGCTCAGGCTCAGCTCAGACACTCGGGTTTGAAACATGTAATTTTGTCCCTGTTTCAGATGGATTAATCAGAATTTTAAGTTTTTCTCATTAGAAACATGAGGTTCTACAGTAACAGCACTTCTGTTTCAGTAGAAGTCAAATTTCTGCACCAGATGGAAGTTGTCCTGACAGGCAGGATCTTTATTTCAGATACTTTTCTGCAACTGTTTTTTATGTAAATCTTATTCCTGGAACTCAGCAACTCTGTGGCATCCTCTGGACTGGCCCCAGCAGGTCCAGGCCTCTTCTGGGCCCAGGACCCAGAGTTGGAGGCAGAGCTGCAGGTGGCTCTCAGAGCAGAGCACGACCTGATGCTACTGTGGCACACGACACTCCTGTCATTATCCCCAAACTGTGATTATCAAACAATTATCTCCCTAGAAAAGATCAGGAAAAAATCAGGGTACACCAGCCCAGACACTTGATCTTTCTCCAAGCCCCTGGGAACAGCTCAGCTCCCTCAGTCAAAACAAAGTGTTAAAAATAATGAAAGAACAGGTGAGGTCTAAATACAGACAGAACAAGCATCCTAAAAATATTTTTTTTCCCATCAAGCCATCAATAGAAATGGTTTATTTTCTCACAATCCAGACACTGGGGAAACAGTGTCTGCAGAGCAGCTCTGGATGACTGCGCTGCAGAGCACCCCAGTGAAGAGGGGGTTTTATTAAAAACCAAAACCCTATCTGTATACCCAAATACACACCCACAACCACAGCCACACTTCCAGCCAAGACAGATTTGGCACCTCTAAAGTCACATATTAAGCAAATTATTATGCAGGAGTGACCGAATCAGCAGCTGCAGATGATCACTATAAAATCTTTTAGCTGCCAAACCCCAAAGTCTGTCTAAATTTGGGGGAATAAACTGGCAGCGTGGAGGGTTTAGCTCTGGCTGGATGGTGCTCCCCTCCAGTCCCCCACCCCGCACCAACTTTGGAAATCAAACCCCTCAAAGCCATCACACCTACACAAACACAGGGATCAACCCTCAGACGGCTCCTTCCCTCCAAATTCCACACTCAGTGACCGAGTTCTGACTGCCAGAATAGCGTCCAGGAATGCAGGTTCCAGCAAAACAGAAATCACATCTTTGGGACAAAACAAAAAAAATCTGTTCCCTGAACCCAAAACGGAGAGGTGTCACTCCCAAAACTCTGCAGCCACTGCACAACTCCCGGGGAGCAACTGCCCTGGCGTCCAAAAGCAGCAGGAACTCCACGGAGGAGGAGGAAAAACCCAGGAAAAATTAGGTTTTACCTTGTAGAGAGACGGGAACTTCAGCCAGAACTGCATTTGGGACATTTTAGAGCAGCATTCGGGGGGCTGTCGGCACGGGAGGCAGCAGCAGGGGGAAGTGGAGAAAGGTCCATTCACGGCCCGGGCTCATCGGGGGGCTTTAAAAGCCAACATGCAGCAGCCAGAGCAGGGAAAATGGAGACTCGGGGCCCGGCAGAGCTGTCCTGCGCCCGGAGATTTGCATAGACTGTTTAGTCACGACGAGAGGGCTCTTACTTCCTCTAAGTCCAGGGCTGACTTTCAGGAAATGATGCCTGCTTGGTAAGTCAGTGAAATTACTGGCAGTGCGAGGAGAATTACTGTACGTGGTGTAATCCAACCACAGAGCACAGTAAACAGCGCCAGGCTCTGCAGAGCCAGAGGGCTCCGGGCTCCCTCTGCTCCCCTCCCTGGCCACCCAAAGCCAGACTTTGTCCCCCTGGTAGCCCCCGCTCTGGGCTGGGGGTCCCGCCCTCCTGACCCCCCCCGATTTCAGGGCTCGGGTGAAGTGGTTGAAGTGACAAAGCTCATGAGGAGTATTCCCACGTTGGTGTCCCCCCAAGAGCCATGTGCTCTCTTTGTCTTTGGTGTCTGCCCCACCCCAAATTGTGCCTTTAGAAATCCAAAGGAGTGGCCCATTCTCTTCCCTTTCCTCCCTGGATCACTGTTATTTCCCAGGGACTGTTGCCTCCTCTTTCCGAGGCTGTCCCTTTTAACTTGAACAGTTTTGGTAACAGAAAGAAGCAAAATTTCTGGTGGGGAAAAGAAAAAGGTGCATAAAGGGACACCTGAAAGGGATGTAAACTTAATGAAGGTCTCCTCCAGCGCAACTGGAGATTAAAGGAATCGTCCAAAGAATCCCCCACCCTCTGGAAAATCCCTGGGAACTGTCGTGTTTGCTTTGGGTGCAAGAGGCAAGAGGTGCAAGTTTGCTCTTCCCTGGCAGGTCTGGTGGCAGCCCCGGAGCCGGGCTCTGCCCGCAGGGTCAATTCCAGTTTGCCCAGCAAACCCAGCAGTGCTTGTGCTGGGAATGGGGAGGGAGAGGAGCCCTGACGGCTCTGAATCTCTCCATCCCTGCTCCCAGCCCTTCCAGGCACCCACGGCACGGCTTCAAGGGTGCACAGCTCGCCCCTGTTCTGCTTTTGAGCCAGCATTTGGTGCCTGCTGCTGTGGCTGTCACTGCTGAGGCAACTTCTCTCGGGGGCCTTGTGCCAGGAACAGCTGGAAAATCCCATCTTTATCAGGCACTTCTCAAAAAACAGAGCTTTGGAGTGAAAGAAGGCAAAAAGTCCCAGCAGGCTTGCGAGAGAGTCAAGCAGACGAAGCCCTCCAGGGAGACAGCTGAGTGAAGGAATTCTGCTTTATGCCATCAGATGAGGAAGGAGGATGGGCTCCTCCAGGGAAAACTCGCCAGGTACTGAGGCTGGAAAACCACCCACAGGGCAAAAATCTGCAGCAGGGCTCGTTTCCAAGGGCAGAACCCTCTGTAGCACCGTGGCTCCGCAGGGACTGAGACGTCAACAGTCAGGATCCACATTCCACCCTCCAGACACCCAGTCCAGGAGGTTTTTTCAATAAGCAAATGGGCAAGAAAAACACCTTTTCAACTGGCACAACTGCAGCTATGGCAGGGTCTGCAGTCATAGATGGGGCTCCCAGGAGGAGCTGGAGCATCTTCTGAGCTCTCCCTGTTCCCAGGACCCATCTCACCTCCCAGAGGAGGCTGCAAGCAGCACTTCCCTGCGAGCCAGCAGAACGTCCTGTAGGGACTACAGTGACAACAGAATTTGGTTTGTGGGCAGCAAGCTCAGGGTGGAAAAAGGCTGAGGGTTCTCAAGGCTGCTTTTCTCTGAATTTGCTGTATTTAAGAGCAGGCTCTGCTGGCGCATGGGACAGGTGCTTTAATGACACGTGTGGAGTGAAGAGGCCAAATTAATTTCTGTAATGTCTTAATTAGCAACTTGCTGTGTGACCTTGACTGAACCACTACGTCCTGCCTGAGCCAATCGAGGTCTCGCAATTTGTGCAACCTTTGGAAGAGCAGGTGGGTTATTTCCTCTTCCTTTTCTGTCAGAGAGGCAAAATGCAGACATGAGAGACCTGTGCTGCCGAAGGAAGTGGGAACACGGTGCAGACACCCAGGGCTGCTGCATTGATTTTGCAAGACCACAGCAGTGTAATCACCACAGGGAAGATAAACCACTGCGGAACCACCACCTGGAATGTTCCCAGCCTGTCCAAAGGGAGAGGCAATCCTTCTCCCCACAATTCACCCAAGAACACGTGTGCTGACAAGACAGGGACAAGGAAAGCAGGATTATTGCAGCACTCCCATGTGACTTATCCCCTTCCAGTCAAGCCCAGGGAGTCGCTGTGCTGGGGAACCTTCTGCACCCCCTGACTCAGACCAACTCTGCTTTGAATTAAAGCATCTATTTTCAACCATGTCCCCATGAGCTGCTATTGGATTCTATTACCAGCACTTTTAAGAGCACTGAGTGTTTCAGACTGGCTTTACCCGCTTTTGTTGGCTTTGGGAAGAGAGGAGGCAGGGAATGGTGCCTGCCAAGAACCTCAGAAGGCAGATCTCCATCCCTCCTGCCCGGAGTGGACATCGCTGCTTGGAGGCAGCAACACAGATGAAAACTATCAAGACTGGAATGGGGGGGAATATCTGAGCCCTCCAGGCTCTTTTATCCCTTTCCCCAGGGCCACAGGCATCTGAGGGAGCTCCTGCAATTTACTGACAGCAAATGATGCCTCAAAAGCTGAATTATACCTCTCCTCCTCCTGGGAACCAGCTCAGGGTGCCTCAAGTGGAGCACCCCAAGCCTTTGGTCAGTGCACACTGAGTTGTTATAACCACAGCCTTCACTTTCCTTACCCCAGGCATGCAGGATGTGTCATGTATCTCACCCAGAGGGGTTATAAAGTGTTATTACATCAGCCCAAACCCCAAACCTGCAGTGCAGAAACAAAGACACGAGCACGCAAAGCCACTTGTTCTCCCAAGGCCAAGAGCCAGGTAACTGCCTGAAAATGGATTTTAATGTCTGTGTTCCCTGTAGACATAACTCCAGGACAGCAAGAGAAGTTCCAGGACGTTTCTTATTCCAGGAAACGCTTTGTTTCAGCCACAACCAAGTGTTCCATATAATTTAATAACTGTTGCATTGATTTCTCCTAAATCACCACAGCTCCGTGCACTGTAGCACTTCTAAAAATTAATACTTTTTTTAAGAGCAGGTTAATTTCTCCTCCTGTTTTAACAAGGAATATTAACAGGAGATTGCAAGGGGCTGTTGGTGAGGAGAGGGCTGGTTTATGATTAACACATGTGGTCAGGAGCCCCCATCCAGCACAGCAGATCAAACAAGGCTGTAACTGCATCTTTACAGTGTTACTGAAGGTGACTCTGCCCCAGAGCATCCAATTCCTCTTGGCCCACAGGATAAATCCATCTGGCCTGACCTCCTCCCTCCATCCCAAGCACAAGCCACATTTTAAGAAGGGGACCAGAGTTCCTCCCAAAGCGTTTACACCCAGAGCAGCTTCACTGAGGGGAGAAGCAGGATCTGCAGATCTACCACATCCCCAGCTCCACCTTCCCCTGGAGCTGCTCCCCTTCCCCTGGAGCTGCTCCCCCTTCCTGGTTTCTCAGTGGACATAAGGGCACATGAAGTCAGCAGAGGAGGTTTCTATGTGTTCAGCAAAGTCCTGTTCTGGAGCCACAGGTCACACAAAATTAGGCAAAGGGAACACAGACTGCCAGCAAAGGCCACCAGATAGAGCTCAGAAGAATTAGGCAGAGTCTGCCTTTCAACTAATTCTAAACTGACCAGGGCAGTGTAGTTGAAGAAAAAATCAGTGGTGGCCAAGAGCAGCAGGTATTACATGGCAGGGATGCTCTCCTAGAGCAGGATGCTTTGACTCTGTAAGGCTCTGGGGACAGACACAGCTCACAGGGACAGCACAGGCCAGAGGATAAGTTAAACCCTCCTGGATTCGATGTTTTATTATGGCAATTAACAGCTCTCACCATCAGTGTCACAAGACAGCACCATCACGGCCACAGTGTCTTTGCAAAACTGCTGCCCACGAGTGCCAGATCCCAACTCAACAGCACCTGGGACTGCAGGAATAACCAGCAGGAAGGGAGGGAAGTGACAGAAACCAAACCCTGCTTCTCTCAGGACTGTGATTTGTAAGGACACGTGGGCAGTCCGTAGACTTTTCCATAAGGAGGTGGCACCATGTGGTTGGGATGAGACTTTGGCTGAAGACAACAGTTCCCAAGACCAGAAACGCTGTCAGACCCAACGTGGCCTCTCAGAACTATTTTCTGAACCTCCACTCAAGCCACTTGTTTACATAAAAAATGCCAACAGATCGGCAAGGATGAATCACCCAGGAGCAAGCCAGAACCCAAGAATATTGTGGAGGAAACAAGTTCAAGTTCACATCAGGCTGCTCTGGTCATGCAGTGAAGCACCTTCCCCGCTCAGCAAGGTGAATGGTTCAGCTACAGAGAAACTCCCAGAGCCATTAGAAAATGTGGCAATTCCCACTCTCAGCACCCCCAGGCCAGCAAAGCCTTTGCACTCTGCAGGACCAGGACTCATGAAACAAAACATGGAAGGATGAGGAGAGGAAATGCCAATGCCAGGGGAAAAAGCACCAGAACTCCTGCTCTCCAAACCCTACAGCATATGGACAATCACTGCCACCAACAGAGAGGGTTTGCTGCACACATGCCTCAATCATTTGCTCTTTAAACCTTCCAAATCCTTCTTCATTATTCCTTGAAATTCTGGATCCTGCTACTGGAGCAAAGCCAAGAGAACAGCCTGTATCTGTGTGTGGAGGCAACACAAGTCCTCACACAAGCACCTGATCCATTTTGCCTGCCTAAAGGCCACAGATTGGATCAGAAATCTCTTACCAGCACCTGCAGCAGACTCCTCATGTTGCCCCTTGGGCTTCACTGCTCTGTCTGGCACAGCTGGACCAGCCCTTGCCACTCCTACCATGGCAGCAGGAAAGTTTGGAAAAGACAGGTACTTTCCTGTACAGCCACCTGAAATGATGGAACCACCCAGCTGCTCCCACCCGTCCTGGATGGCATTTTTCACCTTTCCAAGCTAAATGTTAATATTTAACCATTTGGCGTCTGGGACAATGAGAAATCAGTAAAGTGGAAAACATTGCTGAAGAAAGGGCTGGAAAAGCTTCAGGAAACTCCCTGATGGCTCCAGACTGATGCCACTGTCTCCAGTTCAGGGCCTGCTGCTCCACCAGAGCCAGGCTCCAACTCTGGCTTTCCTCAGATCTGCAGCTTTCCTCTGGATGAGCAATACCTGGTGGCTCAGAGACCTCTGGGGTTTATCTATGATTTCCATGTCAGTGCTTAGTGCATCCTAATCTTGGAGAGCACCAGAAGAGACCGTGCAGGGGGCTCAGAAGTCCAAAGCTGAGTACTCAAGAAGGCTGACCTGGCTGCATGCTGCAGAATGAGCTGTTAGAGGATGACTGGAACCTGAAATTCCACCTCCAAAGACAGCCCCACCAGTGCTATTTCACCCCAACAGGTGAAGGTGAAGTAACCGAGCAGGATGCCTTGGCTCTGGGAAGCTCTGGACACACCCCAGCCCTCAGAGTTACCACCTCCAGCAGAGAACTTCAGCTTGAAAAACAGCTGATCAAAGTCTGATCACTGTTCCTCAGTTTCAGCACACACAGGGTGACACATCACTGCCCTGTTACCTGTGGGATCTCCAGGGACCAGAGCACAGGCTCACAGACAAACCACGGAACAGGACAAGAGAGCACCATGAAGCTGCTCTGCTCCTCCTGGGAGCACATGGCACTACCTGGTGGTACAATACCCCAGTGAAGGAATTGGTTTGGCTGTGTTAGGTTCAGAGGACACTTTGCTGTGTCCATACTGGAGGCAGAACACCTGCAGGCACGTTGCAATAGGTGCAGTCTCATTACGGAAAGAAAGAGTCCAAACAAAAGCCCATTTGCCTAAAACCACCTCACTCCCATCCATGGCTTCCTCTCCCAAAGGATAAGAGCAGCACATGAACTATTTCTTGCTCTGGGAATCATTTGAGGTCATTTGCACCTGCTTTGTCTCAGAGCCTCCTGCTCTTTTCTCACACAGCCAACACAAAGCATCTCCTTACACAAAGAACCTCCAAAACTCTACTCGTCCAAGCTGGCTGAGATCAATTTCTGTGATGCAGCAGGGAAGGAAGCTGACTGACCACTGAGATACTAGAAAATAAATAAGTTAAAGAAATAATTAAGCCCTTTTCCCGTTGAACCCATCAGCCAAACCCCACCAGACCTGGAGGTGAGACCTATGGTGAGGACCCCTCTCCCCTTCCCATTGCAGCCCGGTAAATGCTCTCACAAGTTGATGAGATCACCTTTCTGCCTCGTTCCTCCCACAATTAATTCTGCAGGAGGCAGAGATCAATGTGATTCAATGATTTATCTGGTTTAATCCAGCCAGAAAATCCTGACCAGCAGCTGCACAGGTGGGTCCCTGACGTGAGGCACGGGGAGCTGGATGGGGGGACCACAACAGTGGCCACCTCAAAAAGCACAAATCCCCAGCACCTGCTCATCCAAATCTGTAGAAATCAAAGTCCTAAGAAGGGTCAAAACCTCTCTTCGGCCATGCCAAAAAAACAAAATGCAATGAGGAGGAATTAACACATACACAGGCAAGCACCAACGTCTGTATTGATTCCTAGAAAGGATATAGCCCGTCCCTTCTTTATTCCAAAGTCAGCTCTGTCATACCAACCACTTGCAGTCTTTACTGACTTATCTTACCACAAGATGTTGCCAAAAGCCAGTGCAGCATTCCTAAACATCCATGGAAAGAGCTCCTTTCCACCCAGAGAGATCCCCAAGGTGAGGGAGCTCTGGGTCCCCGGAGACACCGAGCGACTCGGGGTCACTGTTCATTCCTCCACACTTGAGTCCTGTAAAAAAAACTGACCTGGCTCCACTCTTGGAATGCTGGGGACTGGGTTGATGTAATCCCTAAATATTCACTATTCAGGAATCCACCACTTGTAACCAAAGAGGAAGAATGTGCAGCACAAGAGCATTTTGGGAGGGAAATAACTGAAGAGTCTGAAGCGTGTTCAATTCACACTCTGGGACCCTCCTGCAGCCAGGACCACCCCCAGTGTTTATGCCAAACACCCCTTTAAAAGACAGAAGCAGTTTTACCACAGAGAAGCTCCTACCAAACCACAGACACCTTTCAAATTCCTGGTGTCAGAGGACTGATCCCAACTGCATATAATTCCTCTCCGGGGCTGGACAAATTTATCACCCATCTCTTCATTTTCCCTCAGTAAGGCAACACTGAAAAATAACCCCCAGCACTCCAAAGCCCCATTTTTCCCAAAGACATCAGGAACTCTGCACTTACCTGAGGAAAATCCCCATTTTTTGGAAAGAAGTCAGTGGGGTCCACAGTTGCATAGTTTGTATCCAAGAAATGTGGTCTGCTGATGGAATCCATATAAAAATCCTGAGGGGGGTTAAAATATTGCCTGTAAGGAAATGGGAGAAAAAATTACTCCCTGTCAGTCCTCAGCACTTCTCAGGTCATTTCAGCCTCTGGCAACAGTGAAGCTGATACTTCAGGATGTCACATACAGGAGAGGGATATTATTGGATATTACCCAGAAGAGAGACGGCAAAATAACATCTCCACCAGTTCTAGCCCACTTCCCAAACTCAGCTGTGTAAGAACACTGAATTAAGAATATGATTCTTGCCAATTTGTGTAAACCAGGAAGGATTTAATAGATAACAATAGTCTGCAGTACTCAGTGTTTCAGCCCTGATGACAAAGCAGAATAAAGCCCTGGGATGTCCCAGCGTGATGGGTGTGGTGGACCTGCCAGTCACACCACGTAAGGACATGAGGTGCAGGGAAACATCACACCTGAATCCAGTTTGGGCCACAAAACCCCCAAAACAGCCCCACAAACCAGCTCTGACAGGGAAACACCCCTGTTAACCCACCTGGACAGGGGGTTCACCACTCACAGACCCCAAAGGCAGGTCAGAATGGAAGGGCTGGTGACTGGGAAACACAGACAGAACAGCTACCCAGAGAGAGGAACTAGGGATGTGAGTGGTGTGAGTTCAAAGGCAAGATCTCTGCTCAGCTAACAAGGGAACAAAGCAAAGATCCTGCCTGCTCCTCCAGGGCAGGGCCATGCCAGCTTCCTCCTGCTCCCTGCGCCCAGCATCTGCTTCCTCCGGGCAGCCAGGGGCAAAAACTGCACAAGAGCAGGCAATTTCCTTCCTCCTGGCCAGGAGCAGCCGCTGGCCTCTGCTCCACGCCACCTCCCGGTTTGCACAAGCCCTTTCCCTCTCCTGCAGGAGCGAGGAATGTGCTTTGTAATCCTTCCCGTAAGGGGCCGTGCTCCTGCTTGGGCAATTGCCACCGACACCCTCGGCGCCGGAGCCCCGGGACATCCACCCCGGCTGGACTGGGTTCCTCTTGTGGGGGGCTGGACATTCTCCCCCATGCCCAAAGAAACCATGGCCAGAAACCTGAACGGCGTGCTGGGGGAGGGAGAAACACAGTTTGAACAGAACTCCTGCCCAGGAGCAGGGAATGCCAAGCTGCCAAAGGATTATTAAGCAATTAAGGTGCCATGTGTGGCCAGCAGCTCGTTAACACGCCCGGTGAACATTTACATGTGGATTATGTGCAAACACAGTTATCTCCTCTGATAAATACATTTTTCCTGCTCATTTCCCATCAGTAAAGACAATATCCTGAAAAAGGAACAGCTCCTTCCTCCTTTCCTTTTTTCCTTCTTTCCTGTGCTGCCATGGCTTTACCTCCTGCAGAGACACCTGAGACCCTGTGTGAACACACCTGCACATCCCAGCTCCCACACTCCAGCCCTGGCTGTCAGTTTCTCCTAATCCATCCAAGGAAATTAAAATCTGGGCATAAATTCTGGGAATTAATGTATTTCCACACAGGAAAAGGCTGGTTTAAAAGGCTTTCAAGTTGAGGCCGCTGTGGTCTCACCACCTCTCACATGAGGACACAGCTTGGCCAGCATCAAGGAACTAACCAAGGAATAGGAAAACTATTTTTACTGGAAAAGTGTGGCCTGGACAAGGGTCAGTCAAGGTAAGGAGAAGGAGACCAAGAGAGCTCCAACCTCCCAGGCCTGCTGTGGAATGACCAGCTCTGGTTGGTATTTTGTTACCCTTAATCTTGGTCTTCCAATCCATCCACGTGAGATGCACTTGGTTCCTGCAGTTTGCAGGGAGAGCCCACAGCAGCTCAGGGCACTGCTTCGAGGTCCTGCTTGGAAAGCCCCCAAATCCTTTCAGTACCTTTGGAGCTGGGCTTTACCTTCCCTTGAGTCAGAACTCAAAGCTGTTCCCCCTCATTTGCAGGGCTGGCACAGAGCTATTGACAAGTTCGCTTGAATTAAACTGGGACAAAAACGCTTTAAGTGGAAGAATCAGGTCAGTGACCTGTCACAGCCAAGGTGTGAACACAGCCCACAGCAAACTGCCCTGTCCCCACCTGCCCAGCCTCTCCAGGGCTTAGCTCCTGGCAGGAGAGGCTGAGCAGGTGGGGACAGGACAGCTACTGTGGGTCAGCAGCTTCCCTCAGAGGCTGAGGGGGTTCACTGCACAACCAAAAACCGTTCCAGAAAGGAAATTTATGCTGGTTTAATCACACCGGCTGCCCAAAAAGGAATGCTCCATTGCAATTCCGCTGCATTCCAGCTGCTCATCTGTGATCCAGTGCATCCAACGCCCTCGTGGGCCCACAGTGCCACTTCTCTGAGACCTCCCATGTGTGTTTTGGCCAGGCTCCATCCTCTGCCCTCCACTCAGAGACACAAACTTCACATCTCAAGCCAGTGGAAGATCAGGGAGGGATGAGAAGCCATGGGCTGCCTCAGCACCAGCCCAGCACCTTCCTTCCTCATCAGACACCAATCCATCTTTTACAGAGCCTGCTTTACTATTTCAGCAAGCAATGCTCCATGCAGAGGTGGAAAAGGGCATAAAAGCAGCAAGAAAAGGGGTCATATGTTTTGGAAACTGGGGACAAACCTCAGCTGCAGCTGTGTGACACTTCATCCAACAGCTCAAGTGGGCTGCTCCATATCCCCGCCAGCCAGGAATGTGCTGAGCCTCCAGCAGCAAGGGAAGCTGAGCTCTGCAGGGATAATTTCCTCAGAAAAGAACTGACCTGCTGCTCTTCAGAGCCCTGAACCTCCCTGGTTCTTTCAGGGAGGTTTAATACACTGTTGACATTTGTCAGGTTAAGAAAAGCTGGACCCAAGAGGCCACATTTGGGGTCTTCTAAAGAAATTCCCTAGCATGAAAGTGAACTCCTGAAAGGAAACAGGAAAAACCTGCTTCAGGATAAAGGTGTTGCTATGAGAATAAGCTCTGTCCAAACACAACCACTTGCAAATGAGATTTCTCTGCAAGGATTCTGAAGAAAAACGTGCACCACCTCTAATGCCAGCTGCATTTTTCCGTGTTACAGCATGG
Source organism: Nicator chloris (assembly GCA_013400495.1). NCBI lineage: Eukaryota > Metazoa > Chordata > Aves > Passeriformes > Pycnonotidae > Nicator > Nicator chloris. The sequence goes on from WAAE01023851.1 coordinate 838,417, forward strand.
GCTACAATTACAACTGCCTTTAAAATCCCACTTTTCAATGTTCCCATTCCTTCCAGGATTCCTACCTGTAAGCCCCTCACTCTAAATCCACCTGAGGCAGAGTCAGTGCCATTTTCAAATACAAAAAGCACAGACTTTTTTTTTTTTTTTTAATGTGAAATGCAGATATGGAAAAAATCTCACCTGAAAGGTGATTTTTACAGCTCCTGGGGTATGAAGAACAGGAAGCTAAAGGTGCAGCCTTGGCTAAATCATTCCCTAGCAAATCATTACTACAATGGGTCTCATTTCCAGGAGTAACTCAAGCAAAGGCAGCAAGTCCAGGTTTGTGTCAGACACAGACATGTCCTTGCAGGATCGGGCTGTAACGTTCCCGGCAGCGCTGATACGAGCGGCACCGAACAGGAAGAGAGTGAGGGGCAAAACCAGAACAAATGGTCAAGAGAAAAAAAAAACCACCAACTCAATGCAATAGATAAACACAATCTAATCTTGTGGTTCAATGCAGCAAAACAGAAATTCTGTTATAGCTCTCCGGAGGATTCACAACGTGTAATTTACAGGAATCCTGCTCAAAAAGCACAGCCCCTTCCAATCAGCCAGGCTGGCCAAGAGCAAAGGGCCTGAATGGATCTGAGAAGTTCTCCTGTGGGGAGGAGCTGGCACAGCCCAGCTCCCTCAGCACCTGTGGGGCAGCTTCTGGTACCCTCTCATGGGGAAGTGCCCTGTCCATCCTGCCCATGCTGCCAGGCAGCTCCTGCTGTGGCCAGAGGAGACTGGGGCCATCAGGGCAGCAGAATTAACACAGGGACACGAGTCCCCTCATCCCCCTGACAGAGGGATGCATCTTCACTGCTCCCACCTGCCTGGAACTCACACTTTCACAGGGAGGGATCCCACCATGAAGATGCCAAAATCCCTTCGGGAGGGAGGCTACATCTCCAGTTTAATTCCAGGCACCTGGAACACAGTTCTTAGCTCATGATGTCAAATTCTGCTGCTTTTAATTCTCCTTCCTCCCACCTCTGACCTAGATAAAGAACACATTCTGTGTATCCGTGCCACTCCCTGGATTCACAGAGACCAAAGAAGCCATGGATCAGCCTCCAAACCCCCAGCCCCACCAGAGTTCCCACCCAAGTCACTCAGTGATGGCACAAGGCCACTTTATGTTGTCCAAACATTTGTCATATCCCACCTTGTGATCCAGGATGAAGGTTCATTGTAAAATGGAAAACAATAGTTTTCAGTACAGACATGATGTGGCTGTTTATGTCAGTCACTTCCAGTGACATGGAAAAGGATTTTAACTTCACCCAAAACCTGACACCTGGTACAGGTAGCACCTTCCTCCACATCTGTGCAAAGCTAGAGACTGCCCAGTGTGTTTGCTCAATCAGATCTGTTAAGAATTCCATCAGTGTTACAAATCCAGGTTAAACCAAGGCTGCTCCTCCCTTACTGCAGCCTCCAGGTTTACCAGAAAACAAAGGTTTTTTCTTATTTTTAAAAACAAAAAGCTGTTTGCAGCAGCGTCTGAAATGCCACAAGATCAGTGAGTGATGCAATTATTTCCCCATCATATCATGAAATAAAGTAAACATGGAAAGCAGTAAAGAAACAGTTGAATCACGGGGTGTGCAAGAGCAGAAGGGATTAGACAAAGAACAGCACTCACTGGTTTTCATTTGGGAAAGATGAGGTTGGGAAAGAGACTGGGTAGCAGCTACTCCATGAGTCGGCGGCCAGCATGGAATTCTGCAAGCAGAAAGCACAACAGTTAGAGCAGCAGAGGCCTGGAACTGTTACCTGGGGCTGCAGATCCGAGGGCATGTCCACGGCTTCCCTCCCTCAGTGCTTCCCAGAGGCAGAGGTGGCTCCTCATCTCTCGAGCAGGACTCCAGTTTCAGCTTTGGAACCCACTCCCCTACCACCGTCCCCAGGTGGTGACCAGGGTCAGTCCCCTTCCCCAGCCCCTTCACAGGACACTCTGAAGGGACAAGAGGGAATGGCATCAAGCTGTGCCAAGAGATGTTCAGGCTGGACATCAGGAGGAATTTCTTTGTGGAATGGTTGGTCAGGCATTGGCAGGGTCTCCCCAGGGAGGTGGTGGAGTCCCCATCCCTGGAAGTGTCCAAGGAAGGACTGGACATGGCACTCAGTGCTCTGGTGTGGTGCCAAGGTGGGGATCACTCACAGACTGAACTTGATGACCTTGAAGGTCTTTTCCAACCTCAGCGATTCCATGATTCTATGATTCAGTCTCTGTGGGATGTCAGCACCAACCCAATAACCTGAAATCGGCTGGCAGAGGTCACGCTCAAAAATGTCCTTCTGTGCCTTTTGTCTTCCCACTTCCCTGAACAGTCTCCAATTAATGAGAAGCTCTTAGCTCAGCTCATACCAATAAAACCAGGGAGAGAACACAGCATCCCCTTACTCAGCTCCACAGCAGCCTTTAATCTGTTTTTTGTGTGCCCAAAGCAATGAAACCTTGTACTTGAAGCAACAGGAACACGGGCCTCGCTTGAACCTCTGTGTGCCTGCATGTGACACATTCCGGAGTTTGAAACAGAAAGAGAAAACTCCAGGAACACATCAGCTATTTTAGGACAGGGTTTGCTTTTTGCCCTGTTGGACAAACGCATCAGGGACCTGGTCTGGTTTTAGCAGCTATATCAGGACAAATACAACTTATTTATCTCTGCTGCTCTGGAAACAGGGGCAGCTGGACCTGGGCACAGATTCACATATCTCGTAGAGATGTGCTGGGGTAGGAACAAGGTCTGCAATCCTGGGCAGATTCTCTCAGTCTCTTCAGTCCTTCCTTAAGGAGCTGGCACCCATCAGCTTTCAGAGAGGTTTTGTTTTTAATCACAGCCCTGCTTTTCCCTCCTCACTTCAACCTCAACCCCTCCGATAGATGCTGCACGCCCCTGCAGTCTGGAAATCGCTGCTGTAAACACGGACCAGGACCCCCAGGATCTACCAGGCCAGACTGCTCTGCCCAGACCCCTCCTGGGCACAACCTCCCCCTCCCCAGGATCTGCAGGGCCTCACCTCCACGTCCGGCACGGCGAGCTGGGAGCGGAGGCCGGGGATGCTGTGGAGGGCATCGCCCGGCTGCTGGTGCTGTGGGAAGCTGTTCCCCCCATCCATGGCGGGGTGAGCTGAGGGCATCAGCCCGTGTCCTGCCTCATGGAGTCCTCAGGAGAGTGGGACAGGCTGTGGAGTAAGTGGTGGGAGCGTTTTTATCTGTGCTCTTCACCCTGCACCATGTCCTGGGCTGGGAAAGAAAGGCACGTTTAGGTTTTGTGAAAGGGGAGGTGGGGAAAAAAAACTCACTTGTAGGCTTAAACATAGCTGAGAGATGAGCAAACAGCCACCAGCCTGTGAAATGCTGCTGCCTCTTCAGAAAAGAGAGGGGTTTATGGGAAACAGAGCTCTCCATTACCACCACACCTGGAATTCACCCAGGTTGGAACTGGAACACGCCTCTCCTGCCTTTCACACCGCAGGAGCCCTGCAGGTCCCTAAGATCACCTGGGTCACTGCACACAGAGCTGGGCTCAGCCTGAGGAATTTGCTAATCTAACGTACAAGAAGACTCTGCACTCATGTGTAAACTCATGGTAATCAACTCCCCCAAATCGCCTGTTTTCCTGAAAATATGCTCTGGAGGTGGGACACTGCTGAGCCAGCAGTGAACCCTCATCTCCCACCCCCAGTGGCACACTGGGGTCTCCCCAGCTCCAAGGCTGATGTTTCTGTGCACTAAGACCTTTCCCACACCAGTCAAACCCAACAATACCTTGTTACTCATTTGAAATTAATAGTATTAATGCCACAAATTCCTGAATTTATCAGCTTCTGGCACTTCATCTTTTGCTAGCAAAAGGAGATCCAATGCAGGAGCATTGTCCTGGCAGGATTAACCCCATAGTAACACCCTGTCCCCAGTGCAGCTTCTCAGTCAAAACCTCCAAACTGATTAATTTTCTTCTAAATTCTCCATAATCCCACAAGAAAACAATTTCCGACAGTATTTAATGGATTAAAATGAAAAAGAGATGGTGAAAGCAACCTATAAAAAACCAGAGGAGCAGAGTAAAGCATCCCTGATGTCTTTATTTCCACTGAATCTTTCTTTGCCCCTTCCTGCCTTCCCTAACCTTCCCCAAAAGCTGAGTAAATCAAAATAGCCAAAACCTTTGGATGGAGCAATCCAGCCACACACACCACCTACAGAGCACAGAGCAAAGCTGTAATTTAAAAGAACCACCTCTGATCATTCAGGAGACACTATTTGCTACAAGGAATATTTTTGAAAAGCCATTTCTGACTCCGAGGCCCTTTAAAAATAAACGTGACCTTGCGGCGGACAAAATGACTGCGGCATTCGCAACGGAAAGTGAAATTAAAGTGACTCTTTCTGCCTTCCCGTGGTGCCACAGCTGTGCCAGCAGAGCCCTCTGGGCAGGGCTCGTGTGGGGGCTGCAGGGCCCACAGGGACCAGCCAGGACCCCTGAACCCAGACACCGATCCCGTGGTGGAGTCACAGGCAAAGCCCTCATGTGCCAAGGACCTTCTGTGTGAAAAGCAGAGTTCAACATTCACATCCCGCCCATGGAATGCTGTGTAGAGCTCTCAAAGGGATTGTTTGGGTTTTGTTTTTTGTTTTTTTGGGGTTTTTTTTTGTAGGGAGAAGGTCTCCCTTTTCTATTTTGCAAAGATTCCCTTCAACTCCTACTCAGCTGTACCCAAGCAGGGCTGAGGTTTGCTGGTCTCAGGGTCAATGTCACCAGCTGCTCTGGTGTCTATAAAACCCTGTGACTCTTCCTTACACCAGACTTCAGGGGTTTTGCTGCTTTTTTTTGTTTCCCCTACTTGCAACAGCTTTTGAGAGGAAATCGGCAGCAGTGGTTCCTGTAAGAGCCATAGCAAATATACAGCTTTACTCACATATCCAAAGGAACTTAGGAAGGGTAAAATCAATATCAGTATCCCTCCGTGCCTGCTCTGCATTAGCTCGTGTCTCACACCACCAGACCTCACTGGTGGACCCTGCAGAGCAGAGGCTTCCTCTAAAGCAGCACCAGTTCCCTAGGAAAGCTGCACAACAGATCACACCCCACTGGCAAAATGAAGGAAAACTGCTTAGCAAGAAAGCTGGAACACTCTAGGCCTTGCTTTGTGGGGGGCTGTAGTGCAAGCATGAAATACAACCAAGCATTAAGAACAGGGGGAAAAAAGAGGTACCAAGAGACCACTCTACAGCTGGTACCATTCCAGCCATGCCTCAGTCCTGGAGGATGCTGAGGGAACTCCTTACCCCAGGAGAACACCCCAAAATCCAACCTGCACCTGCTAACTAAATCTTTGTGCTGCAAAACAAGCTCCTGGTGAAGAACGTGGAGGCTGGCCCAGCTCTCACTCTGAGCTCACGCTCCAGTGCCAGGGGCTGCTGTCCAGCTTACACTCCCAAATTCCGAGGAAAAACTACATTAAAAACTCACTAAATCCAGACTCAGAGACTTGTGTGAGCCTGAGGACAGCAGGACAACACCCGTCACAAGAACAGAGAAGTGGGAACAGCCCTCAGTCTGTGCCTATCCCGCCATCCTCCAGGCAGCCACATCACGGAAAACCATAAAAATCAGCAAGTTCCAAAATGCTTCCACTTCCACATCCCATCCTGCTGCTGTGACAGTAAACACTGATAACACAGAGGCCCACACACGCGAGGGAACCGCTGCAGCAAACTTTTTAACTGTTTTTCTACCACTTCTCTTACCAAACATACTCCGACCAAGCAGCAGCTTCCGCTGTTATGGCAAATCCTCGGAGATGAGGTTCCTGGTCCCAGCACTCGTGCTGGGAGAGAGCTGGGAGAGGAAAGCCCAGCCCACAGCAGCAGCAGCACACAGAGACCGTTCCCAACTTCAACCACTTCAGTCACGTTTTCTTGCAGCAGCCTATGGAAGAGCAGAGATCCCCCAGGTCCACAGGGAGGGCACAACCCGAAAAATCCCACCAGACATTTTCCTTCCTGGCCGGGCAGCCCAGGTTTGAAAGTGAAAGCAGCTCCCTGCACAGGATGACGAATCCCCTGAGTGATTTCATCCTATCACTGAGCTCCAGAACGGTTTCAATATTCCAGTTTGCTTAAAAGTTTGCTGTCAGCACAGGGACTAAGGGGCAGCTCCAGCCTGGAATTCCTCTGGAATTCATCATGTCTCGAGGCTACAGAGCACAACTTTCAGCTTTTAACAGCTTGAGCTTTTTAGGCATTTCTCAGACCAGCACTCCAGCAGGAAAATTCCAATTGGGAACACACAAAGAACTGCTGTGCTGTAACCAGGATGGACAGAGCTGGGAGTGAGGGCTTGGATCACTGCTAACTGAGATCAGGAGAGGTGAAAACAACCCAGTAAATGCAGCCAGCACTTCCTCCTGTTGTGTTACAGCCTTCGTTGGTGTATTTTAAATTGCCCCCGTTAAAGGAAGACGGCCAGGAACCCACAGACATGCCTGGAGCAGCCAGAGCTAAACCTGCTTATCATGAATTACCACGTGCTGGGAACAACAAAAACACCTTGGGAATGTGATCCTGTTCTTCCTCCTGCTCAGGGATCGGTTCCCCTCACCCTGCCCACCCCCACAGAGCTGAGGTGGAGCCCCAAAGTGTCCCCATCCTGCTCCACCCACTCGTGAGCCCCCAGCACGGGCACCCACCGGAGCTGGAGCGAATTCTGCGGGATAGTCAGGATGTAACAGCCCCAAAGAAATGGGAACTCAACACTACGGAACTCTGAACAGCCAGTTTTACATCTCAGGCACCCGGGCACCTTCAAGTTCCTCTTTCATGCTTCTCCTTGATGTGTTTTTGGGAAGTTTAGACCAAACAAGCAGATGGGAATAGGACTCGGTCCCGTCACCAACGCAAAGGAGAACACCAGAGCGGAAAACGCGTATTATGGGTGGTGAAAACAGAATTGCTTCAAGGCATCCTAAGCCAGCACTTTGAGCCACCCTGATCTCCTGAGTGCTTTTGAGCATGGAAAAGGCTCCTGGGACACAAGCATTGCAGCCCTGGAGCTGGGCACAGCACTGCCAGGCTGCAGGGCAAATCCTGGCATTACCTGGACATCACAAGTCCATGCAGACCTGCAGTGTGGAACAATCCATGACACCAATTAACTGTGGGAACTAATCTGTAAGGAAAGGGAAGAAAAATCTGGAGCATTCCAGAGTTTCTTGCAAGAGCTGTGGTGGTGCAGGCAGAAGAACAAACCTGCCCTCCAAGGACAGCAGAGCTTCTAATGGGAAAAAGAAGAGCTTGATCCTTCAAGCAGTACTTGCTGCTCCTCGTCTGACACTCAGGCCATACAGGGGAAAACAAATCAAATACAGCTTTTTGGAGAGAAAAGTCCCCTTTAGGAGAAAATATTGACTGCTCTCCACAGGTAGATTCCACCTGTCCCTGCTTTTCCACCTGGGACAACACACAGGACTATTTCTGGACAGGGCAAAAACGCCTCCCCAGACACTACCCACACTCTGCCAAGGAACTCAGCACGTTCCTGTGTAAATCCACCCAGCATCACCCTCACACATCCAGCACCACCCAAACCACTAATACATCCCTGCAAGGCAGGCTGACGCAGTGGCTCAGACACTGGGTGCATGGAATATTCCCCAAACCAGGGATTTGGACATCCCCCAGCATGGGGCAGAGCCTGAGCAGGGCACTGGGAGCACTGGGGCTCTCTCCTTCCGCAAAGAACTTGGCTAAGCAAGGTCAGAAGCCAAGAAAATGCAGGTCCTAAATACTTTACACTTTTCCCCCAGTTTCTGTCCCGAGAGACACTTGAGAGAAACCCTCTGGACCTGAGCAGATCCCAACGTTCTGTTTCACACGCAGCCACTCACAGTGGAAAAACCACTTCAGGACATCAAAGCCAGCTTCCCTATGGATCAGGGCAGCCTTAAGGCAGACTCAACGTGCACCTGCTCCATCAGAGGCATGTGTTCACCTTGATCACACCCACACTCGTGCAGACCTCAATCGTGTAACCAAAAAAGCCTTAAGAGTTTTAAGTTTTAAAAAGAAAAATGTCTCAGGAGAGCATAAACCTCCCAAATAGGCCTGGAAGGCTTTCCTGAAGGATCTCTTAATGATCCAGCCTCTCATGGTGACAAGTCACAGTGCAGTTTGCTCCCGTGCAGAGACCTCCCAGCAACGTTTGAAGAACCAGGTACAGGCTTATTTTAGGAAAATGAGGGTGTAAACATCCAACAAACAGACCCCCATCAAGTAAAGAGCTTTTGGCAGAGATAACATATGTCAGGCTTCCAAAGGCTCCAGCTGGCAGCTTATGGAGCTCTGCAAAACCTGGCAGTGCTGCAAGGGACACACAGCACGCCCAACCCAACAGCAACAGTCTTAGCACCTCATTTTCCACTCAAACATTCCCACCACCAGCTGCTCTTGGTTCAGCCATTCCCGCACGGCTCAGGATGAGCTCAATGGTCCTGATGACACGAGGATGATGTGCAGCAGGAACAACCCTAAAGAGGCACAGCCGACCACAGCCAACACCCTCCTGCCCTCCAGACTCACCCCAGGGCCAGTGCACAGACCAGAAAACCCTCTGGGGATTTGGATCCCAGCTTTGGGATGCCAGTGCTGAACCTGCAGGACATGCCCTGCCCAGCCCATCTCATTTTCACTGTCAATCGAGCCTGCTAAGGGGGAGCCACAGTCCTCACACTGGAATTTACAGTTACTCTGAGGAGTTTTAGACCTGGCACTAGTATTTAATAAGGTGAAGCCTCCAGTACCAGCCCAGTTAAGGGTCTGACAGCACTGGTTTCATACTGCAGAGGCTCTGAACTGGGCCAGTACAGGCTGCACCACAGCAGGAGCTCGGTGCGTGATGGATTCATGCCTCCACACTGACACAGAGGAAGTTTGGATTAGACATGAGGAAATCCTTCCCTGTAAGGATGGTGAGGCTCTGGCACAGGTTGCCCAGAGAAGCAGTGGCTGCCCCTGGATCCCTGGCAGTGTCCAAGGCCAGGTCGGACGGGGCTTGGAGCAAGCTGGGATAGTGGAAAGTATCACTGCCCATGGCAGGGGGTGCAACTGAATGAGCTTTGAGGTCCTTCCAACCCAAACCATTCCATGATTCTGCGATCGCTGTGCAGATTTCACAGCGCTCCGTGGAAAAGCAGCTGCAGAGGGAGTCAGAAACATGAGGGTTCGCTGGCAGTGGCCGCCCCGGCTGTGCCGGGGCAATTCCCTGTCCGGACCGGGCTCGGACAGGGTTGGAGGCGCCTGGGCTTTGCTGGGATCGCGGTTACAGAAGCTCCGCAGCATCTCCGGCTCTCTCCGATGCAGACACGCGCTGCCGGTGCCGGCACAGCCCCGACCGGTGCCCGCCGAGCGCCCCCGGCCCCGCTCCACACGCGGGACGGACACGCGTGGGAGACACGAGCGGCTAAAACGTGGGGGGAGCGGGGCCGACGCTGCTGTCTGCACAGGCTGCTCCGGGCCCGGCCCGGGCCCCGCAGCCCCCGGACTCCCCGCGGCACCGACCGACCGCTCCCGGGACAGTCCTGGCCGGGGGCCGCGTCCCCACCGAACCCCTCAGCCCGGCCCGAGCGGGCCCGCGGCCCCCGCCCACGGCGGGATCGGGCCGGGGGTGAAGAAGCCGCGGGCCCCGGGGGGAGCGAGCGGGCAGCCCTTACCTGTGTCCGGGGGCCGCGGGGGGTGCCGGGGGGTGCCGGGGGCTCCGGGGCTCAGGCTCCCGCCCGGCCGCCGCCGCCTGGCGCCGCTTCCGGGTCCGCCATGTTTGTAAGGGCCACAGAGCTTCCGGGGAAAGGGGCGGTGGCAACCGGGAGAGAACCGGGAGTGGGCAGCGGGGGAACGGGAGACCCGGCCCGGGGGCAATGGGCAGCGGGGGAACGGGAGAACCGGGACCAGGGACAGCGAGGGAACGGGAGAACCGGGACCAGGGACAGCGGGGGAACGGGAGAACCGGGGCTGGGGGCAATGGGCAGCGGGGGAACGGGAGAACCGGGNGAACAGGGGCGGGAGGCAATGGACAGCGGGGGAACGGGAGAACCGGGGCCGGGGGCAATGGACAGCGGGGAAACGGGAGAACTGGGCCCGGGGGTAGTGGGAGAACGGGAGAACCGGGCCCGGGGCAACCGGGCCAGTCCGCGGAGCGGAAAGCAGGAGAGGCAGGGCTCGGAACCCGGTGTCGGTGGGAGCCTCCAGGGCGGCCCCGGGTGATGAACGGGCAGCGAGGCCCGCGGCTCCGGAGACCGGCAAAGGCCCGGGGCCGAAGGAACCCCCGAGGTGGAGGGAGCGTCCGGGGTCGCCTCCCCCGCGCCCAGCCCCTTGCCCCCGTTCAGGAGCGGGCGCTGCCCCCGGAGCGGCGAGTCCTGACCCACACACAGCCCGGGGGCTCCCGGGGGGCTCCTGTGGGTCTCGGCACGGCCCACTCCCGCAGCCTTTGCACCGGTGCGCATCTGGAGCGCTCACCTTGCGTCCCACATCCATCCATCCATTCATCCCTGGATGGGATGGAAATGGGAGGCAAACCAAAGTCCTGGAGCAGCCTTGGCTGCACACCCCGTCAGCACCTGCCCACAGCCCAAGTGGAGCGGGTCCAGTCCTTTTCCTCTCAGAAGGAAAGGAAATTCCTCACTTTTCCTCCCTGCAGGATTGGGGCAGCAGCTCAACCCACAGAGGACACAGGAGAGCTGGAAACACTCAAACCCTGAGCAGTTTCCAAGGATTCTGCCTACTGCCCTGCCAAGAGTCCTGCTGTAGGAATTAAATTAATCACAGGGCTGGAGAATGATCTGCTCTGGCTACCCTGGGCTTCTCACTCATTTTCCCTCCCCATACCGGCCTTTTAATATTTTTAATTTCCCGTTGTTTGCATTGGATTTGTGCCACCTTTGCCATCCCGGGATAGGAACAAAATCCTGAGGGGTCTCACAAAAGCCTCCCAGATGGGTCTGTTTTTACACCCGCACAGCAGCAGCCATAGGGAATCGATTTAGCCCCAAGAAAGGAAGTGCAGGCAGATGGGAACCACATTAACACTGGGTCCTTGGGAATGCAGGGTTCATGCCAGAGGCAAAAGGGGAACCAGGAAGATCTCGAACAGCCGTGTGGGGTTCAGTCCATTTCTCCCCCTCCTAATCCTGCTGCTCCCAGGCTTCATTCATTTGTACACAGTAATTAATCAAGGCAATCCTTGATTGATTGACCTTAATCCAGCTCTTTATTTGATGTTTCACAACTACAAATAAATAAATACAATGGAAGAACACACAGGGATCCATCCAGCACTGAACCAGCCTCCTCCCAGAACAACCAAACCCAGATTTCCCTTACCAGGATCTCCTACTCCTCCCATCCCAGCCCAGATCCCAATTCACAGAGGAAACCCCAAGACGGGGGTGAAGCAGAAGTGATGCTGAGCTGGGCTGGGAGCACTGGGGTTGTCCTTTGCCTGCATTGGTGGGAAGTGTGGGGACTTGGCTGAGTTGTGTCCTGGTCTGTTAGCCCCTGTACAGGAGCAATGTCTCTGGAAAACAGCCTGGCTTCTCCAGGAACAGCCCTTGCCTGTGAGACACCCAGTCTCAGGAAATGGGGACAAAGATGGGAGTCTTGAGACCCTCATCCTATGGGCTTCACTGCAGAGCAGCTCCACATCAGGGTGCGCCTGGCTGCTGTCGCCTGCTGCCAGTTCCTGTTTTTTCCCAGAGCCTGGAAATCCCCTGACTTTCCATGGGGTGAGGGGTGTGGAGCCCTGCCACCAGCTGGCCCTGTGCCCTTGGAGCTGCGGGAAGAGGCAGACCCTGCCCCATGCAGGATCCTGGCAGTGCTGGGCTGGGGCCGTGCAGGAGGCAGGGATGGGACGTGGCAGGGGCCATGCTGAGGTGCCAGGGTCCCAAAAAACCATCCTGTGTCCAGACAGACCCTTCTGTGCCCCCTTGGCCAGGTTGCGGGGCTGTGGAGGGTGAGGAGACAGCAAGGGCTGTGCTCCTGCAGTGTCCCGTGTGTCACGAGTTTGGCAGGTCTCAGCCGATTTCCCCAGCTTATGACCTCACCACTGGATGGGACAGTGCTGGTGAAGTATTTGGGAAAGCCCAAGAGCCTCTGGCTTTGCCTGATGCACCCAGAGCCCCCATGGGGGATGGTGCTAGGGTGCTTTGGCGTTCATGGGGACACCCCGTGTGAGCCCCCGGCTTGCCCCGCTCCAGTGGCCCATTCCTGGATGGTTGAGTGGGGTTTTGCCTTTCAGGGGGAATTGTTCTGCCACCCTGGTGGGAGAGGAAGCAGGAACAGGCAGGAGTGGGATGGGCAGGGAGCTGAGTGCAGAGCTCTTCCAGCCGATCCTGCCCTCCCACTGCTGGGAACACCTCGGGAAGGGGATGCAGAGCACTTACCAGAATTTGGGGGATGGGTTACAGCACTCTGGACTCGGTGCCAAGACTGAACTAAATCACCCGGGGCTAGGCGCTGTCGTGACAGAAGCCGTTGAGGGAGGAGGGAAAGGCAGTGCTGGCAGGAGTGCAGGGCAGCCCCCTCCACTGCACCCCCTCTTCGGAGCCTTTGGAACCTCCTCCCGACCCTTCACAGGCTCAAATTCCTTGAACAAACCATCTCTGGAGTGTCACTGTGCTCTGACCCTTTGGGGACCCAGGGGGCCCTGACCCTGCTCAGGCCCCAAAAAACGGGCTCAGGGCTCTCCCACCTGTGCTTTGGGATCTGTGCAGTGCCAGTAGCTCTCGTGGAAAGGAAGAATTTATGGATTTGTCCTGCCCTGCCTCAAAATAACTGCTCAGCTCCCGGAGCTGGTGCTCCACGTTGCAACCCCAGCCGAGTCTGGCTCCATCACCTTTGCCAAAGGGTTTGACCCTCAGGCACAGCGGGGCTGGAGACGGCTGCAGAGGCATCGTGGTTCCTCTGAGCTGGCACTGCACAAACCCGATGTGCCGGCACCAGTTCCCGGTGTTCCCGGCGGGAGCAGGCACGGCGCAGCCTGGAGCTGTCGTACCGCAACCCTCCGGGCTGGGCAGGGGGTCCGCTGTCGGTGAAACCGGGAGGAGACCCTTGCAACGCCACTGCAGGGAGAGCAGTGCAGCCCAACCCTTATGAGCCAGCAGAGGATCCCCGCGGGAGAAGCGTCTCTGCCGTGGCCGGGGCCGTGAGGGGGAGGCGGCGCCGAGAGCAGCCCGTTCCCTCGGGCCGTGCCGGGGTTTGGCCGGGGCGCTGGAGCCGGGCGCCGTTATTTTGGGGATGCCCTCGCAGCTGCTTGGCTGAACTTACACAGCCACGCTGGGCAGGATGGGATGACGCGCAGCTGGAGCCGAGCGGAACCGCGCGGGCTGGGGGACACCGCGGGGGGAGCGGGTTCAGCGCAAACTCGAAGCAGCTACAGCGCGGCCCAAGCGCGGCGGGCGGACCGCGAGAGCGGCTGGGAAGGACCGGCTCCGGGCCGGACTCCGTCTCCATGACACCCGCGCGCCCTTTGCCCTTCGCTCTTCACTTCCCACCGCCCCGCCTTCGAGCGGTGACGGACAGCTCTCGCAGCCTATCACAGCGCGTCGCCACCGCCAGCCCCACCCTTACTGGGGATGGACATTTCCTAAGACCTATCACATCTGACTTTAACCTCAAACCCCGCCTCTGGAGGTGACGGACAGCTCAGTTAATCTATCATATAGCTTCACCGCCGGCCGGAGTGAGTAGGCGGGTTGCTCGTAACGAACCAACCGAAACCCGATGTGGTGCGGTCGCAGCCAATCAACGTTCGAGCGCTCGGGGACTGGACCGGTAGCGTGGCCAATGGGGGCGCGCGCCGGGGCGGCGCGAGGCGCGGAGCGAGGGGGGGACAGAACGGCGGGGGCGGGCGGGGACAAGATGGCGGCAGCGGCGGCGGCGGCGCGCGCGCGGCGGGGCGGGCGGTAACGGGGCGGCGCGACCAGGTCAAGGAACGGGACTGGGGCTGGGAGAGCGCCGGGGGCCAGCAGGCGAGGAGCGGTCCCTGAACTTGGGGGGACGTGGGAGGCGGCGGCTCGGTGGGGCGGAGCGCGGCGCCGGGGCCTGGCCCGGCTCCCTCGCCCGGCGGCGGGGAGGGGGGACTTGGCCGCCCGCCCCCCTCCCCCAATTCACCGTTCGGGCCGGCGGGAGCGGCCGGAGCTGCCTGCGCGGAAGGACCCGGCGCGGGCCGGGAGGGGCCCGGAGGTCACCGAACTTCTCTCGGGAGTCCGTCCCGTCCCGGCTCCGGTGCTGATTTTGTCGCACTAAAAGTGTCCTGACCCCTGTCATCCCTCCCTGCCCCACCGCTGTGTCTTCCCTGCCCCGGTGACACCTGTGGGAGGTGCGGGAGGGACCGTCCGGGCCAGGTGGGCATCCCTGACCCCCCCTCCGTGAGGGGCCAGGCAACGGGCAAAAGATCCCCCCGAGCCCCCGGGAGGACCTGGGTGTTGGGGCACCGGGCAGAGGGTCCCCCTGACCCCCCCGGGGTCGGCGGGGCCGGGGTGGGTTGTGTTGTCCTGCACCGCTGACACCCGGAGCAGAGGTGGTGACACATCATGTGCCAGGCGGAATCCCGGTGGATGAAGGATGCCCCCGGGAGCTCTCGGTAGGCACCGAAGGCCTCAAACTTTTGTAGGCGAAAGCGAAGACGCGAGAATTGTTTTGGAAAACTCCTTCAAGGAAACTTGGTTCCAGCTCCCCAACGGCTGAACCACCCCCCCTCCGGCCCGTGTTCCCGGGAGGGCGGCGGGAACACACCTTCCTACCCCGGCTGGGATTCATGAGCTCCTAAGGGATGGAAAGTCACGAGAGGGACTGGGAGCTGCTCTGGTTCCACGGGGTGGCCTGACGGCCCGGAGATGACCTAACTCTGCAGGATCAAACTGGGCCCAGTCAAGGCCAGTTGACTGGGAAGAGCCCCCGGCAGCGGGACCGGGTCGGAAGCAAAGTGAGTCCCAAACTGAGTGTGTCCCGTCACAGATTTATGTTCTTTTTCAAAGACATTCTGGAGCCAGGCCGGGATCTTTTGGCATCCGACTGACCTGGAAGCAGCTCTTAGGTTTGATTTTCTTCTTTTTTTTTTTTTCTCTTTTTTTTTGGTTGGGTTTTTTTTTTTATTATTCATGTTTGTACAATCTTCTGGATATTTTTTTTCCGAGAAGGAGTAAAAGGGAGTGTTGGAAACTAACAAACAGGATTAAAGCCCTGAGCGCTTAAGGAAAAAACAGGTTAAGGAACTTAATCCAGGATGGATCTGCAGGAGCCCCAGCAGCTGGGAATGTTTGCGGAGAGCGAGCTGATGTCGGTGGGGATGGACACGTTCATCCACCGCATCGACTCCACCGAGGTCATTTACCAGCCCCGGCGCAAACGGGCCAAGCTCATCGGCAAGTACCTCATGGGAGACCTGCTGGGAGAGGGCTCCTACGGCAAAGTCAAGGAGATGCTGGACTCAGAGACCCTGTGCAGGAGAGCTGTGAAGATCCTGAAGAAGAAGAAGCTGCGCCGGATCCCCAACGGGGAGGCCAACGTGAAAAAGTGAGTAAAGAGTTCTGGGAGCTGAGGGGGTGAACTTGGTCCTTGTTTACCAGCTGAGCTCCTGTGTTGTTTTAGCTGACAGTGTGGCTCTGCTGTGGAAGTGCTTCCTAATCCACAGGTATTTACGAATCTCTTCCCTCTGAACAGCAGCCAGCGCTCTGGGTGAGGCTGGGCACAGGGAAGGGAGAGGTTCCCAAGGACTGGGACAGTCTGGAGTATGCCACTTTGGTGCCATTTAATGGATAAAATAGTGTTTCTTAAAGCAATTCCTCCGTAAGGTCTCACCTTGCTCAGGTGCTGCTGGCTGGGAAAGGTGAGGGGACACACCTGGTGTCCTCACAGTCAGGGTTACTCCTGTACCTGCCCAGGTGTGTTCCAAAGGAGCCCTGTGTTCCCTGGAGCTCTCTGTGGTGGCAATTCCTTCTCCCAACCATGTGGAAGGTGCCTGGATCAGAATCCAATATATGGGGCACCCCATGGGCACAGGAAGTTTTGGGTTTTTTCCTTGGCTTCATTTCTAAGGTCCTTAGGAGGTAACTCAAGGCTCTCCCCAGCTGATTTCTGTGGCTGTAAAGTGGGGCCAAGGGTTGTCGGCTCTCCGTGCCTCTGACACACCTGGTTACTCAGGGCACAAAGCCCTCATGGAAGTGAACCCCAGGAGAAGCTGGATGTGGGGCTGGATCCATGGGGCTGCTGTGGGAACTTTCCCTCCCCTGGACCTCGCAGCAGCTGCGTCCCAGCCCTGCCAGGAGCTGCTTATCAGCTGTGCAGGAGCCTCTGCAGCCCAAACAACCCATGAGGGTTTATCTAGGCTGAGAGGGAGAACTCTGAGAGGTCGAGGACACTCTTGTGGTGTTCTGCTGCGGTTGAGCCCTGACCTGCAGAGTCCTATGTCTGTCCCTCAGTTTGATTTCCCAGTTTAGCTGTGAGATATTTCACATCCTGTCCCAGCACTGCTGTCAGGGAGCTCTCTCACTTTGCCTTCCAACCTTTCTTGACAGCCTTGGCTGTGGAATAGTCACATCCCAAGGCTGGGACCTCCCTGTCTCTCCCTTCCTGGCTCAGGTTCAGGATCCAGCAAACTTGGTTAATGTGTAATAAAATGTTTCTTGTTTTTCTGGTGGAGGCTGAGTGCCCCGTCCCTGGGTCCCTCCACAGGCACATCCAGAGCTGCCACTGGGGAACGTTGAGATAGTTTCCTCCTTAGGGAAGCTTTCAATGTAAATTAGGTAAAAAGAGCTTGCCCACATCAGGAGAGTTCCCTGCTCTCAGAGCCATGGGAATGCTCCTGTGTCCTGAGGTGAACTCCGTGCAAGTTTTATTCATGCCCAGAGTGGGGCTGTGAGTATCAGATGGGTCATTAAGGGAGTTATTAAAAGGGGTTTTCTGTGGACGTTTCCTGGCTCAGCCCTACCTGCTCCAAAACACCGAGGTAGATTTGAGGTCTTGCCTTGTACCTAGGGGTTTACTTTAGTTCAAGTTCCTATTTCTGTTCCCTCATGCTTTTCCCTCTGCCCACCTATCCATGTGCTTTATCTGCTGCTTCAGTGGGGAAATTTAAGGCAAACTGTTGTATTTTGTGGTCCCCTGGTATTCTGAGCTTATCAGAACCCTTCAGCGCTGCTATGAGAGGGAGTGAAAGCTGTGTCTGCTCTGAGTATGGAGATATGTGACCAAACCCAGGTGTCTGAGTGGTCAGTGTGGGAGGAACAAAGTGCTGTGGGGTCTCCAGGTAGTGCTGGGCAGGACACTGACACAGTGTTTTAATATCTACATGGCCAGACTGCACTGAAGCCTCACTTTGGGCAGCTCTGTTGGAGCAGCTTTGAGGAGTTTTTGCCCAAAAACTACTGCTATGCACAGAACAGCAGGAAATCAGTTTGTGGGCTGGATCACACCGTCAGGTTCTGCTTTCTGTCTTGGCATCTGATCACTGAAGTGGTTTCCAGTGTTTCCTACCACACAGGGTAAAGCTGCACGTAAGGCTTGGGTTGTTGGGCAGAGGTGATTGAGTTACTGTGATGGACTCCTGCCTCTGCCCCCTCACAGCTGTGCTGATAGAGTGTCATCCAAGGAATTCCCTGGAAAACAGTTCCTAGACTGTGGCCCTTGGGTAATTCCACAAGCAGTAACACACAGGGAGTAATGAGAGTGCAGTAATGAGCTGTGGAGGATCATACAGGTCTGAGCTGGGCCTTGGGCACCTAGAGATGTTGGGCTGGAAATAGGATGTTAATGCCATCCTTAGGTCACTCCTTGCTGATATCCCAGCCCTGTCTCCTGGTGTTCTGGAGACCCAGAAATTACAACCAAAATGTGTTTGGGACTTACATCAAATCAAATTATTTTTCTCTACCCCAAAATACTCCACTTCTGCTCCAGGGAAATTAGCCCTGAAGGGCTCTCCGAGTCCTGGAGAGGATGTTGAGGGCTTAAACTTGTAAGACACAGTTTCCTTAAATCTATTGGGAGAATCTGCATTTCTCTTTAGAGCAGGTGGAGGTGGCTTTGTCAGGCAGACACTGCTGGATCTCATCCCTGCAAAAAAAAAAAAAAGGAGTTTAGTGGGATTGCCAAAAAGAGGCAGGAAAACCTGGCAGCCTGTGGCTGCAGCAGCAGAGGTTTAATAATGCCGTGTGCTAATAGCCTGACACGTTAATTAAGTGTTTGGGGCTCTGTGGGATCCCAAGTGCCCTGTGCTGTACTTACCACCTCGGCAATTGCTCAGGTTGGAATTTGTGCTCCTTGGAATTCCTCGGAGGGTTAACCTGGGTTATGGGGCTGTGCTGTGACAATTTGTTCCTGGGGTCTGCAAATCCCAAGCTGGAACCTCCAAACAGGGGCAGCTCTGCTGGGGAAGGACTTGCTGGAAGCCCTGGAGGTGCGGGCTCAGGTGGGAATGGGCTGATCCCGTCTCCCCAGACACGTGTTCCCCATGGAACCGCGTGGCTCAGGGACTTCCTCTGCTGAGCTGGATGTTTGCATGGGTTGAGAGATGAAATGCTGGGACCTGTACTACAAGGAAGAGCACAGGTTGTGATAGATATAGAGCTTGGAATGCCAGACATCCCTGCAGGAGCAGGATGTGGATGGACCCTTGGGGCTAGGAAAGAGAAAAAGCAACACCAAGATCTTCCTGGCACTTCCAGCCCTTGGGCTCACACACTCCTGGAGCAGGTGCTGCACTTCCTAAGCTTTCAGGATGTTGTGGGATGAACCTTGTGAACCAGAGGAAGGGAATGAATATTTTGGCTGTGTTGCTGGGTTTTTTAGGTAGGAATGGCTGGGAACAAGCTGTAGGAAGAACGCTGGATCTCACCGTGGAGATGTCCAGGACGGAGAGTCTGCTTTTCAGGGTGCCTTTGGCACCTTCCAAAATAGTGTGGCACATGGAACAAGGGGGCTGCTATGCTATTTACAGTTCTGAGCAACAACAGCCCCTGTTAATTTGCCAGAGAAGGTACCTTGCAGGGGATGAGTCTTAATCCACCAGGATGAGCTTAATGGATCTGACAGAGCTCGAGTTAGAAGGTCTTTTCCCTCCTTGTCTCCTTTCAAGGGGGTTGTACTTGGAAGCAGGCCTTGCCCTCTGGCAGTCTGTCTGGTCACACACTTGCAGTAGGCTGTGGTGAGGTTTTGCTGTTAGTTTTGGAAGAAAAAAAAAATCAAATTTGGGCCTGTTCTGAGGAGGTGAGACCTGTGTTCTCCTACTTGAGGGGTTTGCAAAGCAAAACGGGATGGGAGGTGACTGGGCTGGCTGTCCCTGCTCCTCAGGCATTCCAGAGCAAAAGAGGGGGCTAAAAATAGAAGTAATCTTTCCTTGGGAAAAGGGCAGGTTGGCCTCTGCCCCAGGGGTGGGTGCACTGCCCTGGCGTTTTGGATTGGTTTGCAAAGTCCTCTTGGGGGGGGGAAATCATTACAGAAATATGAGATATTTATTAGTCCGTTGAAGGTGGGAGGAATTAGTGTTTGTGCTTCCGAGCTGTATTACAGGGAATGAACTGTTGGGATCAGGATTTTAAATGTGTTCCCAGCTTTTGGGCCCTAAAGCAGTTGTGTTTGAGTGTCTTTGCTCCCCTGTGGCAGCCCTGGTTGGAGCCCTCAGCCCTCTCCCTCCATGCTGCAGGCTCTCCTCAGCCCCGCACTGACACTGGCTGCAGTTCCTGTGCTAATTTAATCCACTTCAGCCCTTTGGTCATTCCTATAATTAGACTTGTCTGCCATGTCCACAGAACACTTGGGAGCTTTGCTGTGGTATCCTGGGTCTCTGCTCAGCTCTTGGTAGCTTCTTCTAAATCCAGAGCTGAGAAAGGAATCTCTGGCCTTAACTTTGCTAGCGAAATAATTAATACTGCTCAGGCATCCTTAAAAGATCAGTAAGGATTCTCCTTGCACTCCTGCATCAGAGAAGCCTTTCCAAGGAGCAGCTCCTGGTTGTTGTTCAGCCTTTGTGCTGGCCCCAGCTCATTACTGGAGCTGCTAATTGTGCCCAGGAGGGGCTCTGAGCTCGCTTTGGGCAGGGGCTCTCACTTCCAAATCTGTGTTCAGAATTCCTTGTAATGCTGCTTCCCAGAGGCTGAGCTGATGAAGTGTGACCACACTGCTTAAAGCACTCGCCACATTGCTCTGGAAGAGGGCTGGGAAGGAGAATTTGGGAGCTCAGCACAGCCCAGGATGCAGCAGCAGCAGAACAAAGTGAAAAGCAGGACCTGCACTGCCAGGCACCAACAGAACCACCCTGACCTGACTGTCCTGCTCTACCTGTTTCCCCACAGCTGGCATCCAGTGGGATTTTGCAGGATGAGTTTAATGCAGAAGAGACTAAACTGTGGTTTGGGGCAGGTACAAAATCCCTGTAGACAAAGATCAGAACAGGTGACAGAAGGTGACATTCAAGGGGCTGTTCCCCAAGCCAAGGGAAGGTGGCTCCTCACTGTTTTACCTTATTTACTCCCCACAAAACCAGGATTCAGTTCAGGTCTCTGAGCCATTCAGTCAAGTTAAGTTTGGGTGGAATTTTGGAAGAAAAGGAGTTGGGAATAAGCTTTTTAAACATAACTTTTTCCTTGTCTCTTCCTGCAGGGAAATCCAGCTCCTGCGGCGATTACGACACAAAAACGTCATCCAGCTGGTAGATGTGTTGTACAACGAGGAGAAGCAGAAAATATATCCTTTTGCTCAGGGCTGTTGATCAGGGTTGAACTCCCACTGTTCCCTGTTGTAGTTCTGCATTTGGGAAGGCCCTTTTGGATGCTTCTTAAGCTTAAATATTTGCAGCTAGATTGCTTTCACTGCTGTTAACCATCCTGCCCACCTGGCAGACTTTCCTCACAAACACAAATTCACACAGATCAAGGCAATTTTATCCTCACTTTGCTGGATTTTGTGTGACTCTGCCACACTGACAGAACTTTGCCTGGAACCAATGTGGAAGTTCCTAGAGCTGATCCCTTGTAGCACGTGTTATAAATGGATGTTTTTATTTTTGACAGCGTTTTCTAACTACTGTCTTCTTATTACAGTACTCCAGAAAAGGAGTAATTTAATTGTGCGCCTTAATTAGATCAAACACTCTGCCACCAGATCATTAGGATAAAGCAATGTGACAACTTCTGCTTGTGCTGTGGCCTCGACAGAGTGAGGGGACTGCTTCCCAATTACTGATGGAGATCCTGTTTAATTAGGTAGAAGGGAGGAGGCAGCGTGGGGAAAAGGAGCCCGAGAGAGACATCGTGTGTCGGTACCAGGTGATGACAACCCAAAGCCATCACTGGAAAATGGGATCTCTCCAAGGATGCTCCTAGCTGGACTTTCTGAGCAGTGCTGGTCCAGAGTTGGTTTTCAGTGCTTTTCCCTTGCAAGGACAGATTGACTTTGTTATTTTTATCTTTATCTGCTCCAGCACTCTCACAAAGTTTGTTCCTCCCTGTGCTGATTCTGGCAATAACTGGGGGAATTTGTTTTCACTGGAACTGGGAACAGGAATTCATCCATGATTTTGTTCAAACCCTTTCCCAGCTCCTGGCTGGCACTGCCCGTGCTGCATGTCCTGGGCTGTGACAGAGCAGACCTTGAGCAGCCACATGGGGACAGGTTTGGGAATGGATCCAGGAGAGAAGGGACTATTTCCCTGAGGCTGCCCTGGGGGCTGGGCCCTTAGTCATGCTCAGGGCCATGTTGATTCCTTGCAGGAGGCAGAGTTGGGGTTTAGGGGGAGATGTCAACTTCCCCATTGGTGATAATGATAAAAAAAATTCCTCATTTCCACACCAGGCATTGTGGGATTGGAAATTGGAGCTGTGGAAGGAAGGATTCTGTTCCCACCTGAGTGTTCTGTTGCTGGTGGAAGTGCACTGCAGGCTTGAGCTGTTTGTCATAGAGTCACGGAATGGTTTGGGTTAAAAGGACATTAAAGCCCATCCCATTCCCCCCCCTGCCATGGGCAGGGACACTTTCCACTATTCCATCTTGCTCCAAGCCCCATCCAGCCTGGCCTTGGACACTTCCAGGGATCCAGGGGCAGCCACAGCTTCTCAGGGAAACCTGTGCCAAAGCCTCACCATCGTTACAGGGAAGATTTTTTTCCTAATCTCCCATCTAACCCCCCTCTCTGTCAGTGTGAAGCAATTTCCCCTTGTCCTGTCACTGCTTACTCTTGTAAAAAAGTCCCTCTCCATCTTTCTTGTAGGCTCCCTTCAAGTTAAGACAGAGTTTGAGCAACTCACCTAATAAAAACCTTCAGTGATTTTCTGTGGGAAAGGGAAAGCTGTGGTAACTGGATTAAAAATATCAACGACTTTTAGTATTTAGGGGCTGTTTGCTGGCCTGCTGTGGCTGGGAGTGCAGAGCTGATGGTGAATGGAGAGCTCATCCAGGCAGAAAATGAACCCAGCTCCATGAGCAGCATCCCAGGGATCCTGTTACCAGTGTGTGCAGCTGAGTGTGGGAGCAGAACCCTTTGAGGAGGAGAACTGAGAGCTTGGGCCACCTGTAAGAGATCTGCTCCAGCCTGGAAGTCTGTTCTCTAATCTGGTTGATCAACCTGAAGTGGATCAGTGACCAGGGAGGAGTGAGGAGCAGCCTGGCTGTTAATGACACCCAGCCAGGCTGTCCTTGAGCCTCTTTGCTCCCCGAGAGCTGATCTGGATTGTCTACCATCACTGTTATTCTCCTGACAGTGGGAGAGTTGATGTCTTCCACATCACTCTGATAGAAGTAGTTCACAGATTTCTTCCAAAGAAAGGGTAGGAATGAATTTTGGGAGCTCTTTTTTCTGTTCTTGCTTTTATTGATTTACTGAGTGTCTTCATGCTGATCATAAAATCTTGTTTAGGGTATATTTAGAGTATTTTAGGGTCTCTCTAAAGTGCAGCTCATGGGGAATGGAGCAGGAATTTAATGAGTTTTCAGTGTTTGGAGCTGCTAGATGGAACGTGCTGGAAAAGGGCAGCAGAGTCGTCGGCCCAGATCCCACATAGTGCAGGAGTCTCACTTCTGCCCCTTCTACCTCAGATGGCTTCTTGGGGCAAAAGTAACTTATTTTGGGCTTAGGTTAAGAAGGCACCTGCCTGGAGGAATAACTGACCATGCTTGGGATTGCAGGAGAGCCCTGGCAGCCTCTGCTCTGTCAGGACACTCCCCAGTGTCCCAGGGTCTGTTCTCCCACGCCCCTCCAAGCCAAACTTTGCCTTCAAAAGCCCAGGGAGAGGAGGAAACATGCAGTTACAGCATCAGGCAGTCTGGTTCCCACTTTTTGGCCCCAGCATTAAAGCTTACAGAGATAAAAACTGGAATATGCTGCAAGGGAACAAATGCTGCAAAGTGCCACCAGCTCTTGGCATTCTGTTGTAACTGTTTTTATTCATGTGATTTCAAAAAGCTTCCCAGCTCTCCAAGGATCATTTTTCCTGCCACTGGAATACTCCTGTGGAGCTGGGGATAAGCAGCAGCTGTTCCATAGAGCGCACAACTGGGTTGTTTGGGATGGGGAATGAGGAATAACCAACTTTGGGGAAGGTGGTGGGAGCTCGCTGTCATCTCAGGTGCAGAACACCCAGGGTGCCTGGGGAACAGGCTGCAGCTCTTCTGCCAGGGAGATCCCAACTTTCTGTGCCCACTTCAGGGTATTTTCCTGTTCTCTGTCATGCCTGTGAGATCTCCAGTTTATTTTCTGTGGAGTTCCCATCCTGTTCCGGGTGTAGTTGTGGAGCTGCAGATGCTCGTTTGGCAGAAGGATTTTCCCTGTAGGTGCCTTCCTGTCCTGTGGGAGCTGGAGGAGCATCCCTCAGTACCTGGGGAGTGCAGCCATTCCCTCTGGGATGGGGCTGCTGCTCATCTGAGGAATGTTTAACTCTCAGGAGTGTTAACCCTGGAGCTTCCTTAACTCTGCCCTCACGTATATGGTGATGGAGTACTGTGTGTGTGGGATGCAGGAAATGCTGGACAGTGTCCCAGAAAAGAGGTTTCCAGTGTTTCAGGCTCACGGGTAAGTTCTGTTCCTCTCCCCACTGTGTTCCCTCGAGTGCAGAGCACGTTCTGCTCTGCTCAGGCTGTGTTTGAAAGCAAACCTGGCTTTGTGCAATGATTTCATATTTTACACCATGCAAAAAAGTTAAAAGCTCTTGAAGTGGCCAGCAGGGATTGCCCTGAGCTTCTGGGAGGAAAACCATCCTTCTATTGATTTTTCTGTTATTTTTGTTTTACTTCCTGAGCTGCCCAACAGCCCCCCCTGGTCGCTGTACTCCTGCCTTGCCAAGGGGTGTGAGGGGGCTGTCTCCTGCCTAAATGGAGGTCAAGCCACAGTTCAGCATCAGAAAAGACTTTAAAGGCCTTGGGATGGATTGGGGATTGGCAATATCCAGCAGGATCTGGTAGCTGGGGGAGTTAGCTGAGATAAGCTGGAGCTCCTTTTGCTCCTTAAGGAAAGACACCTGAGAATTCCGGGAATAGATACAAAAACATTGTCAGGATCAAATCAGGGCAGAGCAGCAAATCTGTGGCAACTGCATAATTTTATGGTCATATTTTCATTTTGTTTGAAGAGATTTCTGAGATTACAGACAGCCTAAGTGAAATTCAGGCACATTAATATTATTTCTGGGTATTATGAGATGAAACACTTGCCTCTACAACTGCCAGGCTGTGTGTGGGTTACAATGATGGCCCGGAGTCTCTGACCACAGCAAAAAGCTCCTTTCTACTGGCTAAAAGTGTTTGATTTTTCCCCTCTGCCTCTCTCTGCAGGTACTTTTGTCAGCTTATAGATGGCTTAGAATACTTGCACAGCCAAGGGATTGTCCACAAGGATATAAAACCGGGGAACCTCCTGCTAACAACCAATGGGACACTAAAAATATCCGATTTAGGCGTAGCAGAGGTATGTGAGAAGCACACAAAAGTCAGAATGGGACATTCTAGATTGAGGTCACCTCTGTGGTGTCATTGATTTATTGTGCATTTAGGCTTTTGTTCTGTTGCACTTGCAGAGTGCTCTAAATTACCCTGAATATTTATTGCAATTGGCAAAGCACTTCTTTTGGTAACAGCATGAAACCTCTGCTCAGGAAGCACAGAGAAGGAAGATGTCAATCTTGAATGAGCCCAAAAGTGGAGGGAAATGGGGATAAGCTGCATAACCTTATCCTTCTTATACGGAGACTGTCTTAGGTAGGAGAGGTGTAAGACTTGTCACTGTGGCGTGTGGCTGCTGTGGTGGCACGATCTCATCACCTATAGATGTTCAGTAGAGGAGTTTTCCCCTTTTGTTTCCCAGGTGGAACTTTTCCAAGAGTCACAGTTTGTTTCTCTTGGAAGCCTGACAGTGTTTGGTCTCTCCTGCCACAGGCATTGCATCCATTTGCAGAGGACGACACGTGCAGGACGAGCCAAGGGTCGCCAGCATTCCAGCCCCCAGAAATTGCCAACGGCCTTGACACCTTTTCAGGCTTTAAAGTCGACATCTGGTCTGCGGGGGTGACGCTGTGAGTGCCCAGGAGCCCCCAGGAACTTCATAACTAATGACACCCTCAGATAGCTCAGTCCTGGCCCAGCTCTGCCATCACCACTCTTGTGTGGTGGGGAGAGCTGAGAGGGGGATGCTGCTTGCTCCTGTGGGTGGGTTTATGCTCCCCAAAGTACTTGTAATTCTACACAAGGGGATCTTTGCTCTCCACGAGTGACTCTGCAGCTGTTGCTCAGCCCCCAGAGGCACAGCCAGGGCAGTAACAGAAACCACAAGTATCTCCAGTATTTATTTTTGAGTTTTTGCTGTCCCAGACTGTCAGGGAGATGTCCTGGTGGTTTTGACCCCTGTGAATGAATAGCTGTGATGAAGGCAGGCTAAGCTTAAAGAGGTTTTGCACATACTGCCAAATATTTCTCTTTTGGCTTCCTCTTCGCTGCTTTTGGCTTATGTAGTCAGGTAAGAACTGAGTACCTGTGTGCTGCTTCTCATCTTGCTTCTCCTGCCTTCACAGATACAACATCACAACGGGTCTGTACCCCTTTGAAGGGGATAATATCTATAAATTATTTGAAAACATCGGGAAAGGCGACTACACAATTCCAGAGGATTGTGGTCCTCCACTTTCAGACTTATTGAGAGGTGAGTCTTCCCAGCTGGTTCCAAAAGGGTAATATTTATAGATGTAACAACTCCTCAGCTTGCACTGTGGATGAGATCCTGTTAGTTAGGGTGGTTATACTTACAGTCTTACAAGACTGACAGATCTTCAACACTGGTGTTTTCCTGAGATCCACTAACCAACCCCCTGCACAGCTCACAGCCACTGCTGTATAGAGTTGGGTCTTGCATTGTTTTGTGTGCTCTGAGAAGCTTTTACATTTAAAGACAAAGCCCACAAGAACTTAAATTTAAAATGGCATAATAGCATTGATGCAGGTTTGGACAGTGAGAGCACTCAGATGCCGTGTCCAGGCTTTCCCTGATGTCACACACTGAGTACTCAGGGTCTGCCATCCCTCCTCATCAACCTCTGCTCTGAAATTACTTGTCCCAGTCCTATTTGTCTCTTTCCCCTCCTAACTCAGAGCTGCAGGGTATTTGAGCAGTGACAGGTGCAAAGTTTCACACCAGGGCTGGGATAGGACCAGGAGTGGCACTTTCTGGGGAGAAAGTTGTGGGGTTTTTTTTATTTTTTTTATTCCTGTCACTTATTGCAGCAATTTGAGGTTTAGTGCTGAACAGTCTCTACCTGTGGAAGCTGACTGGTCAGGCAGGGCAGCAGTTGTGCTGTGCACAGCAGGCAGCCTGGTGAGCCCCTTTAGCAGGAGCTGGGATGTGATTCCAGCCTGTGGGAGAGCCTGACCAGCATTCCCAGTGCCTCCTTGGCAGCAGAACAGCCGGGTGCAGCCGTGCACCCCAGCCCTGAGCACAGGCTCATCCTCTCCTTTCTCTTCAGCTCTTTGTGGGGAATCAGCCCCCAAATGTGGGATGTTGGTCTTGTTTCACATTTATTTCCTGGTCCTAGTGCTCTGTGGGGTTAGTGAGGGGCTGGGGGGCACTGAGTGCCTCCCTGCTGGCAGCGTGTCAGCTCTACAGGCTCCGGGCTCGGAGCAGGGACACAGGCTCGGTGCAGGGACACGGCTCCGGGCTCGGTGCAGGGACACAGGCTCGGTGCAGGGACACGGCTCCGTGCTCGGAGCAGGGACACAGGCTCGGAGCAGGGACACGGCTCCGGGCTCGGAGCAGGGACACGAGCTCGGAGCGGGGGCACGGCTCCGGGCTCGGTGCGGGGGCACGGCTCCGGGCTCGGTGCGGGGACACGGCTCCGGGCTCGGTGCAGGGACACAGGCTCGGTGCAGGGACACGGCTCCGTGCTCGGAGCAGGGACACAGGCTCGGAGCAGGGACACGGCTCCGGGCTCGGAGCAGGGACACGAGCTCGGAGCGGGGGCACGGCTCCGGGCTCGGTGCGGGGGCACGGCTCCGGGCTCGGTGCGGGGACACGGCTCCGGGCTCGGTGCAGGGACACGGCTCCGGGCTCGGAGCAGGGCCCCAGCTCCTGGCTCGGTGCCGGCCGTGCCGGCGGCAGGTGGTGCTGTCAGTCCGAGTTCTTCCGCTGCCGCCGCCAGGGCTCCCCCGGCCCCTCGGCACCAAGGAGCTGCCAGACCCCCGCAGCCCCCCTCGGAGGCTATTTTAGCTTCCCTGGCCCCATGCCAATGATGAAATCAGTTATTTCCATGTGTTTCCAAAAGCATTAGCCAGCTTTAGCAGCTTTCCGAAGGCGTTACATAAGGCAGCGCTTCCAATGGTGCTCGGCACAGGCGGGATCCGGCTGCTCCGCTGAGCCCGACACGGTGGCTGCTGATGGCCTGATGTGCTTCACATTGTACCTGCCAGCCCCAGGGAACGGTGGCCTGAGCTCCGTGTGGCATTTGGCTTGTGACTGCTGACTCCAAACGTGGCCTTTTAATGAGCTGGGAATTGCCCAAATGGAGCAAATCCCGCAGTCCTGTTGGCCTGGCAGCAGTTCTCCTAAAGCATCCAGCAGAATTCCTTGGAGGTTTGTGATCAGCCTCTCAGCTGCACTTAGTGCTTCCCCCAGGGAAAACGACCGTGGCAGTTTTCTTTTTTCCTGTGCTGAGGATATTGACAGCTTAAAATCTTATGCTTTATTAGCACAATAACTCCCCTCCTAGTTCTCTTCCCACACCTGCGTGAGATCTGGAGCCAGAATTACCTGCTCTTCCCTCTGCCTGATTTTACATGGAAGAGCCTTGAATCTGGTGCCCTTTGTCCATCTCTTACAGCCTGAGTCTCCTCTTGCATCCTCACTGCTGTCAGTTTGTCTGTCTGCATCCCTTCTGGGCTTGTACACCAGAGGTGGGAGTCGAGTGGGTTTGTTGAGGAGAGGAGCTTGTCTGGGAGGGCATGACTACACCCCTTTCTTTCAGGGTGGTGGGAAGCCCTAAGGATCCCTTTTCTTGTCCTCTTTCCCACCTGAGAACAGTCTCCCACCCCTCATCTTGCTGTGTACAAGCTGCTACATCCCAAAAGCTGGCCAAACCTTCTGATATTCCCCTTGCTTGGTGTGAGACACATTTTCCAGTGGTCAGCATGCCAGGTGGCCTCGAGGGAGATGAATTTTGAGATGGGATTGCCCCAACACTGGCTGCTCTGGAGGCCTGAGCAGCTTCCCAGCATCTGCTGAGGCCCAGGGCTGAGCTGTGCAGCGGTGGCACCACGTAGCTATGGTGACAAACCTGGATGCTTTATTTAGTTCCTGCTTTTCCTCCACAACATCTGCATTTCCTGGTCCATGCCTGCTCCTCCTGCAGCAGGCTGGAGCTGAATCCATTGCCTGTGGATCTGATACCGTCAATGGCTGTGTTTGTGTCAGCAGCACAGACACCCACAGCTCAGCTCTGGTGGTTTTGTCTCATCTTTGTGTTGCTTTGAAAGGCTCTAAAAGCCCTCTCAGGGCTGAGAGCGCCTGGTCTGGGTTTGAGTGAGGCAGAATTCAGTGCAGCAAAGTGCTCATTTCCTCTGTCTGCCAGGGCTGTGCTGACCACAGGCCCCACAGCCAGGCTGTGAAGCAAACACAAACACACTTTGTAAGGTTTTTTTGTTCTTCTGTTGACTACTTTTGCAGTGCGTCTTTACTTTTTCTTCCCCTTGAGCTTGTTCTTATCTTTGTTCCCCTTCTCTTCTTCTAAACTGCAGAGTTTAGAGGACTTAAAGCTTCAGTGGTATTTGGCTTGTAAAGAGACTCTCATGACAGTATATCCTCCAGATTAGTTGGGATGCTGCTCCTCGTTTTGTCTCCCTAATCAGGGATGAAGCTTTATTTATACTCTTCAGGGATGGAGAGAAGAAGGGCTGGTGCTGTTTTGTGTGTGCAGTCAGGAGAGATGTGTCAGAGTGGAAGAGTTTATAAATAGCCTTAGGGTTCTTCTGGCAGCATTTGCCCATGGCTTATCAACTCCTGTGCACTTTGCTTCTGGACCAGAAAAATGCACAAGGTCAGCTTTTCTCCTCCTGGTCGAATAGACTTTTACTGGAAGAGGAAGCTTTGAGGCTGCAGCTCTGCATTAATCAGCATCTGGATTGATTTCCAGGCCCTGTGACCTGGGACATGGTGGTTGGATCCTCAGCAGTTTGTTCTCTCACTTCCATGACCTTTCCTTGCTGGGACAATGAGAGGATGCCTCCTGGTGACAGTGGGATGCTTTAATTCTGCTGTGGCAGGAGTCCCCAGGGCTGTCTGTGCCCATCCAGAGGCCTGTCCTGGATCACAGGCTTGAGATTTGCCTGCAGAGGGAGTTTGTGGCCAGAGCAGCCGGCTGAGTGCAGGGAGAGGGAGAAGGTCCTGCCTCATTTACAGATTGGCCTCACACTGCTTTTACAGTGGTTGTTAAATGTTGATCCAAGTTGGAGGCTGAAGTGGAATCCAGGTTGAGTTTGTTAACCTTTCTGTTGGATTTCTTCCTGCTTCTCCAGTCCCACACATGAGACTGTCCTGTGTTCTTAAGTCCAGGAATTGTGCCCTGGAGCTGTGGCTGTCCAGGATCACTGAGTGTATGGGCTGGGGGTTGTGAGGAGCTCAGGGCAGATCCATGATCTCCAGTTTCTGGGCTGTCACTTGATGTGATTTGAAAGGGTTTGGAAACTGTTGATCTGCTTCAGAGGACATGATACCCCTGTCTGGGCACAATTGTGTGGTGTCTGTTCTTATCAACTTAATACCTGATAATTCTCCATGAGAGGACTTCATATTTTAGGAATCATTTCCTCATGGAAAAGGTTGTCAGGCACCGGAAGGGGCTGCCCAGTGAGGTTTGGAGCCCCCATCCCTGGAGGTCTCCAAGGAACACCTGGATGTGACACTCAGTGCCCTGCTCTGGGTGACAAGTTGGGGATCAGCCGCAGGTTGGCCTCGGTGATTCTGTGACACCCCTGTATGGGCAGAGCGAATCCTCTGGGAATACCGGGGAGCAGAGCTTGGAGTTGGACCTGTTGAAGCATTCCCTGGCACAGCCTGTCCCATCCCTGCTCACAGATAAACTCCAGGGAAGTCTTTACCCTAAATGGCCGCAAGCGGCGGCTGCTGCGGGCAGACGCTCCGGGATGACTTGCCTGGTGAATAGAACATGATGTTTTGTCTTGCTGAAGCCTCTCTTCAGTGCAGGACTTGAGCCACGGAGCTGCCACGAGTGACTCAGAGCTGAATGTATGAATGTACATTTTCAGCGAGGACACTTTCCGTTTTCTTTCAAATGTTGCCCCAAACACGGTCATTTTTCATTGAAGTAAAGATTCCTTTTGCTCGATTATTTTCCTTCTGCCTTTTTAATGGCTTGAGAGCAGCAGCTCCCTGTGCTGTGGTTGTTTGTGACTACTGCTCTTGGGCCTCTTTTAATCATTTACCTTAAACTTCTTCTCCTGCTTGAACCGGTTTCATCTGGTAAATGCCTTAAATTGTAAAAGCACCTTGAAGTGTGTTTTTTAAATAAATCAATGGGGGGAGTGGGTGGTGTCCTGACTTCCCTGTTTCTGACTATATTAATAAGAGAACCTGACCAATTCTTGCTCTTGTCCCCTAAACTTCATGTGAGAGCTCTTTGCAGCCCTATTTCTTAAAAAGAAAAAAAAAGAGCCAACTCATTTAGGCAGCTCAGCTGTGAAACTGTCTGATCATCTTATTAATAGGTTCTTTAATTAGGTGTGGGGTTGGTTTTTTTTTTCCTCTGAACTTCTTTTTCTGTAAGGTGAGGAGAAATTCCATCTGAACGTGAGAAAACTCCTTTGCTGCCAGGGTTGAGCTCTGGAACAGCTTGCAGTGAGGTGGGGGGAGGTGGTTGGAGAGTTTCCATCCTCAGAGACATTCAAAACCCAGTCCAAACAATCCAGAACTCTGAGGAACTGAGCTCTGAGGACTCCAGTGCCTCGAGTTCCTGAGGCAGGGACCTGACCTGTGACCTGGAGAGCTCTTCCTGGATTGCTTTAACCTACTTCGTGTGATGTCATATGGATCAGTAGTGATCCCATCTGCCTTAAAGCTCTTAATGCTGTCACCAGCATGGATAAACCTTCCCAAATTGCCAGGGCAAAATGTATTTTGGCTTCTGGGGGCAAAATAACTTCAGTCTTGCCCCACTGTATTGCCCTATCCCCCCTCTTTGCCCATGTCCTGATCTGATGTGGTACAAACAGACTGACAGGGAAGACATTCTGGAGCAGCTTTTGGTATCACATGTGCTCTGGTGATTTATCTCTTCCATAGCCTTGGAATTGTAGGATCTTACCTGCAAGGCCCTTGCAGCTACCTACTTGTACTAGGATGTGTCTTTCCAGCCCTCACTGCCCATGTCCACCCAGATGAATCCCCCACCCCTGTGTTCTCGATGTGTCCTTGTCCTGGCTCTCCCCAGCACACTCTGCACTGTTTGCTCCTGTCCTGACTTTGTGAATTCCTGTTTGACAGTGAGTTCTGCTTCCCAGACTTTTCTGGTTGCTGGAGATGGGTTCCTCCTTTTCCAACCCATCTCCAAACCCTCATTCTTCATGCAACTTGTGCAAGACTTGACAGTGCAGATGCTTCAGGAGCAACGGGATCATCCAGTAAAAGCAAAACTTGTAGAGTTCACCGATGAGGCTTTGTTAATGTTCATTAGGTGAATACATTCCTGGAACCTTCATTGGAGAATATCTTGGATGCTGCTGGATGGAACTCTCAGGGTTCCATTGACTCATTTCTGAAGAATATGCCAAAATTTGCTGCTTCCCTTCTGTTGAGTTGTGAAGCTTCTGAAAGGCAGTGGAGCAGAGTGGGCATCCCAGGAGGCTGTTTAAGGAATCCACCTCCCTCTCTCCCAGAGAGAATAGACATGAGTTGCTTTTCCTCTCCCCACTCTGCTCACCACCCACCCCAGCTACCTCAGCAGATGATCCCAGAAATCCAAGTGCTGGCCAGGGCACAGGGATGGGCAGCAGCATGAGGTTTTTTTTTTATTGGTTCTCCCCAGCTGCACCTCAGAATAGAATTCCACTAGACCAGAGGATCTGGGACTAAACAACTAGACGTACACTGTGCCTGAGGCTGTGGCTCTTCCATGGGGGAAGTTCAATGGAATTATCTCTGAAATGCAAAATTTTGATGTTTTTTGCTTGGACGCTTTGTTGGAGCTGTGATCAAGGGCTGGAGCCTGCACTGGGAGGGAGGGAAGGGCTGTACCCTCTTTGCTGGTGGGAGGCTGAGGAACAGACTGGAGCAGGTCAGCAATGGGATTGGGACTTTATGCTGAGTCTCCTGTGGCCAATGGAGCAAATCCTGCCTGGAGCTGCCAGGACTGGACACAGCATGGCTGTCGGGGAGGGAGGGGGAGGGAAGGGCAGAGCTTTGTGCTTCCTGGCTTCAACTCAGCTGAGAGTGTCTGTGATCACACCTGGACTCCTTTCCTTCTTTTCAGGGATGCTTGAATACGACCCAGCCAAGAGGTTCTCAATACAGCAGATAAGGCAGCACAAGTGAGTGTTACCAGTCCTTCTCTTCCTGCTCCTCCTGTACCTGTGCTCCTGCTCTCACCTTCTGTTTCCTTTTGACAGCAGACACATGGAAGTCACTAGATCTCCTTCCTCCAGCTCTGCTGGGGCTCTGGCAACCTCCACTTGGCTTTTTTCCTCCTATTAGAGCATCCGGTGGAATTGCTAACCAGTAAAAAAGGAATATGTTGGAAGTCTGTTTGTGGCATGCCTGCTTCTGGATAATTAAGGGTTCTGGATAATTTTTTCCAGAGGCCAGCAAGTACTAATGGAGCAGAACAGGAGGTCCTGAAGGCTGTGTTATTGAAGTAGGACTGTTCAGTAACGTGTGTTACTTCTGGCCAGTCTGGGGACAGAAATATCCCCTGGTATTTGCTCCATATGGAGTCAGTATGTGGAAAAGCATTCCAGGACAATAGGAATTTTTTTTTTTTTCTTTCTCTTTAATATCACAGTCCTCCCTCCCCCATATCCTCCCCCATTTTCCGTGCCATAGTCAGGGGGGGAAATGCCCCGTTATCACTGAGGAGTTTTTTTAAGGATCTGTTTGAACACGCTGGCTCCGAGCAGAGATTTCCTGGGCGGATAAAAGTACAAGAACAAAAAGCATCATGAGGCTGCTTCACTGCGGAGGCTGCATTAGCTTATCTCCTCTTGGAATGGGAAGTGCTTCTGAGGACAGGCAGAACTGCCTCTGGACTGCAGCTGCTTGGCCTGTGAGCCTGCCCAGATCCTTTTGGGAGCTGTAAAAGCAAGGATGTGATCCAGGGTGGTGCTGAGCCCACTCCATGCTGCAGGAACAGCGCTGCTTTCCTCTGATGTCTTTGGAAAAGCCATGTGCTGTCAGGTGATGGTCCCTGGGAGGTGCCCAAGGAGCCACAGCCAGAACCTGAGAGGCCTGAAGTGCACTGGAGCTCCACAGGGAGCAAATGGGACCAGCTCCAGCAGGGATTGGAGGGACCAGAGTGCAAGCAGGGCTAGGGGGCAGTGTTTATGGAGGTACCCAGGCGATTCATTAAGTGTAAGGACGACTCTTTTGTAGTAGCCAAGCCTCGTGCCTGGGGTGTTTCAGGGGCTCTGGGTGCTGATGGGCACAGGCATCTTCCATTCGAGGCTGCCTTTCCCTGCACGTGTCTCCCAGTACCAGTAGCAGTGACCAGAGGGGATCAGCTTGCCCTGCTTTGTCAGGAGGCACTGCAAAGAAGCAGGAATTAAGTCTATGGAGTCATCAGTAGGTGTTGAGAAAAGCAGTAGAAGCACTTCCCTTCCTGTGGCTGCAGTGGCCACCCCTGAGCTGAGGAGCTGCCCTGGGCCCTCATGGGTCACTGCCAGGTGATTGAGCTGGTTCCCCAACTCCAGATACTCCATTTTGCCCTCCTCCCACGTGGCAGTGATTTTTTGTGTCAGCGTTGCCCAGCTGGAAGCACAGAGGGATCTCCAGAGATGCTGCCTGTAGTTAGAAAGCTGGAGAAACTGGAGCACACCTCTGGCACGGGGCAGCCACCGAGCTCCTCGGCTGCTGTGCCGAGGCTTTTCATCCCACAGCACCAAGAGGGGCTGAGGAAAGGCTCTACCTGCAAACCCAGGAGCATTTCCAAGGCTTAGGCTCTTATTAGTTTTGTGTGAGCTTAGCCAGTGCTTCTTAACAGGCTTTTCTCCCCTATTAGTAATTGCCTCCTTCCTCCTGCTGTGGCATCTAGTAATTACATCAAGCACAGCAGAGCTTGCAGCCTGGGCCTTGGTTGTGTTTGTCCAGCTTCTTTCTGTGCTAAAGAATCCAGAGCTTGGTTCTCCTGCCTTTTTCTTTAAATAGAAGCTTAGCCCTGATGCTTAACCTGACCCTGTTTTTTTTTTTGTAAGTGGAACACAGCAGTCAGGACAGCAGGCAGTCATTCGGGTATTGGCAGAGGGGTTTGGGAAAGCACTTTAGTAAGAAGAGATTTGATTCTAGAACCCTTAGATTGACTGTATTGGGGGGAGTAAATCATTAGTTGTGGGTTTCTCTACACTCCTTCCCTCAAAAGCATGTGCTAAGGACAGGAACTAAACCAGAGAAACATCAAGCAACTTCCCCAGGCTGCCCTGCTGGGATGGATCCTGTCTCAAACCAGAATCACCCCGTGCCTTTCCATGCTGCTGGAAGTCTCCTTTTATGTCTTTGAGCTGCTGTTCCCGGGAACTCACTCATATGGACAGTCAGGATCATCAAAGTGCTCTGAAATCAGCAGGAGCAGCCCCTGGGCAGCAGTTTTGCACTCAGGCTGCTGGTCCAGGCTCATTTCAGGATGGTGGGAAGGGGCAGCGTTCCCCTGCCCTGTGGGAAGGGTGATGCCAAGGGAGGTGTCTGAGGGTGAGTGTCCTGCAGCCACAGGGTTGGGGCTCAGGATCCATCATTCCCCACTTCACCTTCCATAAAGTGTGAATGCCCTTGCAGTGGGATCAGGGATAAAATCAGTGGCTCAGGGGCACTGAGAAAGCTCCAATGGAGCACAGAGTGCTATTCCATAGGGAGCAGAGCTGCAGGAGGCAGAGAAGGCATCCAGGCAGCCCAGCAATGGTAATCCAGCCGTTCCTCCCATTATTCCTGTCAGCTATTCCAAATGCTTTTGCCCTGCAGCAGCAGAGGAATGCTGGAGGAAGAGTCTGCTGAGTTTCATCCCTGCCAGCTGCCTTCCTCCCTCCTCACTCCTGCAGCTGAACTGCATTAAACTCCTGTCTCTGCACTTTTACTGGAGCAGGACAAAGCAAAATGCTGCTCTGTTCAACCCAGTCTGTGCAGAGCAGACCTGGAGCTAGAAATGGAAATGAGTTAAACTTCTCCCAGCCTGTCATCTCAGAGCTTAGGAACTGCCAGAAGCTGACCCCTGAACAGCAGTGGAAGAGCCTGAAAACCTGCTTTCCCTGGAAGGATCCAAGTGGGATAATCTTGACTGGAAAACCAGTGCTCACAGCTCAACTCCATGAATATTTGGTGCTCCTGGGATGAGGATTGTAGGGCAGGGAGGAAAAGCTGCCGAGAGCCAGGGAGTTCCAACCTCCTCCCTGTGGATTATCCAGCACCTCCCCTCTGCCCCGTGCTTTTGCTGAAGGGCTTCCTGCTCATACACTGCATTTTGTTACTAATTCACTGACCTGCTGCAGCACTTAAAGTGATGAAGTGGATGCAGAATTCTACCTCTGTCCCTTGTTTCCAAGGCAACCATCTTCCCTTCCCTCTCCACAAGTGTCACACTTAATTTGTTCAGGCGCAGATCCGATTGCAGGAGTTCATAGCACGAGAGGGGAGGCACTTCCACCTTTTATTAGTGGAGGTGCAAATTAACCTGCAGGGCTGGGGTCTTCTCGTGCCTTCCTGGAGCTGCTGTGCTGCCTTCCCCAGCACCTGTGGGGTTTGGAGGGTGGCTCTGGGATGCTGTGCTGTTCAAACTTGGGTAGCAAACCCCTCAGAAATGTGTGTGGTGCTGCTGAGGGCTCCTCTGCAGGGGCTGACAGCTCCTGGGCTGCATTTGAGGGAGGGAGAGAGGCTTCTCTAAGCCTCTGCTGCTGCCTGTGCACTTGTGGGCTTTCCCCATCCCTTCTCTGTAGTGCCAGGCGGTGATCTCCCCTCAGCAGGACACAAAGAAGCATTCCTCTTCCTTCCTGAGGCACCTGGCTCAATCTTCCTGCCCTCTGGCAGCACATGGAAGGGATCTTTCCTCCTCTTACCCACATTCTGCAAAACAGTTTTGTAACGTGGTGTGTTAAAGGACTGAATCTCCAGAACTCCTTGTAGGAGTCTGAGCCATCCCTGCCACCTTTGGTCCTGCCACCAGCTGGGAGAAACTGCTGTTTTCATACTTTTGTTTGTTCTGAACCTGACTGAAGGGCTTGGACATCTCCTGATCCAACAAGAGCTGGAGCAGTGATTGCAGGGACACTGCTGGCGTGTGTTGCCTTTCCCTGGGACATTGTGTGCCTTCCACAATTGCTTGTGAGGGAGCTGAGCTAAACTGGAACCCTGTTCATTGCTGCTTGTGGTGACAGTGACCTTCCAGGGAGCTCGAGGCCCTTACATGGCATCACAGGAGGTGGAGAATCGCTCGTCCTGACCCTGGCTGGCAGGGCAGGGATCTGCAGCTTGGCATCTGCTCTCAGAGAAAACCATCCCTGTGCAAACCAAGCCAACTGCAATGTTTGTGACCCAAATGGGAAGTGAATAGCTGGGAGTGTTGGAAAGCTGCAGCTGTGCTTACAAGATTCTTATTTTAACCTTGCTTATACCAGGACTTGAAAAGAGCAGAGGGAGGACTTGTGATGGAAGATCTGAGCTTGGGAGCTGCAAACCAAACGGGCTCATTAAGCACTGAGCAACCCAGATTCCTCTTTTCCTTCAGTCCTTGACCCTTGCTGCCTTATCTCCCTGTGGCTGACAGCAGCCGTCTGGGCACCACTTCTGCCTGGCAGGATCACAATTAACGCTTGTGCTGCTGCTGGCTGGGGGTTCTGAGCTTTGCAGGCGCCTCAATGAGCTTGTGGAATAGGAAGAAATAATCCCTTACTACTGCTGCCTTCACTCTGAAGCGTTTCTAAGCCACTCCCAGCCCTTTGAAACAGAGACCAGAGAGGAATCTGCCTCTTGCAGAGGGATGTTCTGCACAAGAGGCGCTTCTGAGATATCCAAAATCTTTTCTTCGCCCTCAGGGTTAAAGCAGCTGCCACAAGCACCAGGTAACTGTGTGTGTGTCAGTGCAGTTGGCTCAGAAAACGTCCCTGAAACTGGGAATAACTGGTGGAACAGGGCAGTCATCAGCAGGGCTCTGACCCAGCCCGTGTTTTGGGTGGTGGTGAGGGCAGGGTTGAGGAGGGGCTTTATCTCATGGCCATCACTGACCAGGAGGTGCTGCTTTCTGGCTCAGGCAGTGGCTTCCTGAGGCAGATGAGGGTGTTCCAAGAGCTAGTGGTCCTCAGCTGAAGAGCAAATCTTCAGTGACAACCTCCAGCACCAGCACAGAAAGCGGAATGTCTGTCCCTGCTGGAAAATCCTTGCCAGGAAGTACTCCACTACTCTGTACAGAATTGCTCGAGGCTCCTTCCAAGAGGTCTTTGATTTTTCTTAGAACTTCAATGGATTTCTCTTCTCACTCTCTATCCTCATTACCATATATGCATATGCAAGTGTTTGAAATCACCTCCCGGAGGATGGAAGCATAATGACTGGAGTACAGTGATTCAGGTTTCTGCTGCTAATAAAAACCTATTTTTACTCTCCTGGTAAGTAGGACAGGAGGGAAGAGTGAGGCAGAGCTGAAATACAGCAAAATAAAAACACCAGTTGCCATAGACTTCCAGGCTTTTTCCCTTTAAAATTCTCCTTTTAACAGCAGTCACTCTGATCTCATTTGTCCTGGATATTCCCTTCTCCCAAGATCTCTGATGTTGAGTTTGAATCCCTCAAGCCCCAGTGCCCCTGGCAAAACCAGCTGGTGGCTCCTCTGCCCCTGTGCTGCTGGTCCTGCCAGGCTGGATCAGCCCAGGCTGGATTTGCTGTCTTGGCAGTCGTTTCCTCGATGAACACAGTCTCCAAGGAAGGGATGGATTGATCCGATGAGGAGAACAGTGTGCCATGCACGTCACCAAGGAAGCCATCCATGGGGTCTGCAAAGAGCCCTGGGCCACAATTGAGTTACGCTGGTCCCGCTCCCTTCCTGCTGCTCCAGCAGCTGGGATGGGCTTTGCTTAACTCCTGTAGTGCCCCTTTAGGGACCAGAGGTGACAACTGCCAGCTGAGATCTGCAGCAGTTCCTGTCCCTCTCCCCAAACAGCACCTTCCTCCCTGCAGACAAGGGGCTGCCTGGCTCCAAAACTCCATTGCTGCAGAGAAAACGGTTTAAAGATTCTGATGGTGAAGCAGTTTCTGGATGAGAGTTCACCCCTCCCTTGAATCCTGCCTGATTTGTCCCAGTAGCTGCATTTCCATTTGTTTATCTCCTCACTCCTCGCTTTTCCCTGATAGTTTTGTTAGAATCCCACTTTTTTTTTAGGCCGACTGTCAAAGCAGTGTAAGACTAGAACAAAATGATAATTACAGCTCTGCGCAGGAGGTGCCTTCAACCTTCCTTCCTGAAAGGAATTTGGAACTGGGGTGATAAAAACCAGATGGCTCAGGTTGGTGAGAGTTCTTGGGCTGGCTCAGACCCTCCTCCGTGGTGGGAGGCCAGGAGTTACTGGATGCCAACTGCAGGGTGGAAGCACTTGTGTCCCATCAGGCTTGTGTGGGCTGGAGAGGTGTGTTAGAGGTACCTGAGTCTGGAGGAACCTCTGCTCCCACCCACATTTAGGGGGTCACTGGGAGTGTGGAGGCTCCAGCAGCACTTGCAGGAAACTTTGGGTGCCCACATGCAGCACTAGGAGATGTCCCAGACAGTCTGGAGTCAGAGCTCTGTTATGGGAGTACGATGAAAACCTAAGAGGTTTATCCCATCTGGCTCTGGGATGCTGCTGGGAAGCAGCCTGCTGGATTCCTGATCTGATTAAGAACAGCTTTTGGAGCCGATATCCTTTCCTGGCCAGATGGCAGCACAGGGTTTGGTGGTGATAGGAGTCCCTTGAGACAGGGGGGGATGAAAAGATAAAGTAGAAGCGTTTCTGCTGTGGCCTTGGTGCAAACTGGCTTTTAGAGGAAACTGCTGCAGTAACTGCCCCTCTCTTCAGGCTGTGATCCTGCAGACTTGTGTCTATTGGGCTGGATCAGCCTCAGCTTCAGGATAGGGGAAGTTCCTTTTGTCCTGCTTGCTTGGGTAGTAAGACTCAGGAGCTCTGGCAGCTCTGCTGATGTGTTTTGACTTACAGGTAGTTTGGGCTGGAGTTGGTGATGGAGAGAATGATCCTAAGCTTCATGTCCAGGCCCTGAGCTGCCCTCTGTGCCTATCTCTCTGTTCCTGTCCTGTTCCCAGTGTGTCCTTCAGCACACTCCAATACTGACACCTGGCCAGACCTTTTGCTTCCTCCTGACCTGCCGTGGGTGGAGCTCCCAGCTCGGAATATTGGGGTGGGCTGGGGCCATCCTCATTGGAGGACTCCTGCAGGCCTTGTGCACTGACCCAGCTCTGCCCTTGGGCTCTCTGCAGCTGGTTTAGGAAGAAACACGCTCAGGCAGAGGCGCTGGTGCCCATCCCTCCCAGCCCCGAGACAAAGGACAGGTGGAGGAGCATGACGGCGGTGCCTTACCTGGAAGATCTGCATGGCTACAATGAGGAAGAGGATGATGACTTGTATGACATAGAAGATGATATCATCTACACTCAGGATTTCACAGTACCAGGTAGGGAAGAAGTGGTTGTGGGGGATTTTTTTTGTGTTTAAAGCTTTTTCAGGAGAGGCCTCAAGGTCTGAATAATCCTTTCGGCAGAGGAGGAGATTCTTGGGTGTGGAATGGTGTGAGTGAGCCATGATGCTCCAGATTCCTCAGTCCTTGATTTGATCAACCAGGATGCCCCTCCCAGTGTTACCCCTGTGCCAACTTCTTCCCTTCTCCCAGGAACAGCTGCTGCTGGACTCTGCTGTTGAGCACAGTTAATTCTTTGGACCAGTTTCGCTAGAATGAGTTATTTGTGAGCAGAGCCCTGAAATTACTCTGTCTTCAGGGTACGTGGCACACCTGGAGAATCCCCTGCATGCAGGGAGACTGATCCCAGCCTGGGCATTGCCTTCCTCAGCTCCATGTCCATCCCAGCCTGGCCACTGTCAGTGCTCCCTAGCTCCGTGTCCATCCCAGCCAAGCAGGGTGAGCCCCATGCACGCAGGTGTCTGAGGTTAAGGATCACACTGGGAGCAGTGACACCAGGAATTTCACCCTCCTCATACAAACAGCAGCGTTTAAACCCAAATCAGAGCTGTCATGGCAGATGACAGGCAGATTACTGGAAGATCTTCCATGTTCTCTATGTAATTTGTGCTGTTTCAGAGGGATTAGAGACCTAAAGGATGAGAGGGGCTGGTGAGGTGGGATGTGCAGTGTTTGTGGTGGGCAGGAATCCCCTCAACACTGGGAACACGCTGGTGGGAGGAGCAGGGTGAGGAGGAGACCCTCAGTGGGTTTGTGAGGCATTGCAGAGCTGGGGGCAGCTGCAGAAGGAATTAATGTGAATTTTTTCCACCAAAGTCTTCCTGCAGCATCCCTTTGAACCTGCCCAGTGCCGCATTTCTAGCAGTGATCCCGTATTAAAATATAAATTAAAACCCCTCTTGTACATGGGGGATCAGTTCAGCTGTGGCTCTGCTGGGCAGCCAGAGCAGGAGTGTGAGTGAGTGACTCATGGGTGGGGGTGGGTGTTGGGTTTGAGGGGGAAGAAAGAGGAAACCTCATTAAATCCTGTGTTCTTCAGAGGAGGAAGGGGCTTTGAGGAAGTGCTT
This sequence comes from Nicator chloris, assembly GCA_013400495.1. Classification (NCBI taxonomy): domain Eukaryota; kingdom Metazoa; phylum Chordata; class Aves; order Passeriformes; family Pycnonotidae; genus Nicator; species Nicator chloris. The sequence continues at coordinate 879,917 of WAAE01023851.1, forward strand.
TCATTTTTAAAGGGTTATTTAAAGATTCATGCAGCTCTGTGGGGAGATGTAAATGTTCCAAGGCCCTGGTTCAATCGGTGTTAAACATCCCATCCAGGGAAGTGCTAGGAGAGGATGGAGGAGAGGATGGCTGTGGCCTGGAGGCAGAATCCTCTCCCCGATTTTGTGCAGTGAAGGGATGTGATCGTGCCGTGCTTTTGTGCTGTCTCAGGTCTAGAGGCTGAGCTCTGCTCTTTCCTGTCCTACATTAACCCCTCCTCTGCTGCAGCCCCATCCTGCAGCACCTGCTCCTGCGTTTTTCAGTCTGAGGCTGGAAAATACAGCCAGGACTGGAGCTTCTGAGCCAAGCCTGGTTCTCAGGAAGGTGCATTCCTGGCCGGTCGTGGTGCCTGTGTGCTCAGTCTGACAAACAGCGATTCAAAAGCTCTTTGCGGTGTTGTTTTGAAACCTTTTTTGGTGCCTGAATGAGCTGGATGCGGAGCCATTAAGAATGTGAGGAGTGGCAGGGATGAGCAGGGATGAGCAGCCACGTTCCTGGTTCCTCTCTCAGCCCTCCCTTTATTTATTTTATTTTTAGCCCTGCTCGTGGTGAGGGTGAGGTGGGCAGGAGCTGCTCGGGCAGACACAGCGCTGGGTCAGCGGTTCCGCGGGGGCAGCAGTTGCCAAGACTTCAGCCCGTGCTGAATTTTTATTTTCATTAATTTGAACGTCAGCAACTGTCATTGGTGAAGGAGGTAAAATTAGCTCACGATTCACCTCCCTCCTTGGTATCCATAATAGACTCCCGGGACTGTGCTTTTGAAGCAGGGAAGGAAGGGAGGAGAGAAGAGTCACACAAAAGACAAATGAGCTGTTTGGATAGATTCTTTTTTCCCTCCCCAGTCAGAAATGTTAATTGACTTGGCCCGAGTTCAGCCGAGGGAGGGGAAGGAGAAGTGCTCAGTTTTGCTCTGAATGGGGTGGTATGAGGCTCTGCAGTCGTGCCAGTGGGATGGAGGGATGGCAGGAAAAACCTGGAGCTCTGGGGTGCTGCAGCCGGGCTGTGCTGGGCTTGAGCTGCAGCCTGGCCCATGTGAGCCCCCGAGGGAGCCGCATGCCAGGGGGCTCTGGGACTGATGTGTCCCCCTCTTCTAGAACTTGGACCTCTGAGCCCTTTCCAGCCATCACTGCTCCAAAGGGGTCAGGCACTGGAGGAATGCATAGCAGGGCCATGAGCTTTGTGCTACTGAGCCTCCTACTGTGCCAGTCACTGACGGAGTGCCAGAGGCACTGGCACATGCCCTGGTGAGGGGGCAGAGCACCCCCATCACTACAATTCCTTGTGGTGACCTGGGTCAGGAGCTGTGCTGCTTCAGAGTACCAGGCTGGACACTGCAGGTGCCAGCTCCAGCAGTGCCTGGGTTGGGTGCCCGGGAGCTGTCCCTGGCCAGTCAGTCCCTGTCTGTTCCTGTGGCAGGAGTGCTCAGGTAAGCAGCCACAAGCCGGTGATTGGGAGCTGTGGCACCACTGGGAGCCGTTGGGAGGGATACAGGGGGAGATCCAGGAGGGAATCGATAGCACGTGTAAGCCAGGATGCACCCACCCCTCCCTCCCCATCTCTGGCAGTGGCCAGGGATGATGTGGCAAGGCACAGGGGTCTGAGGTGGGACCCCCACAGTGCTCCCCCAGAGGAGAAGCAGCTCTCCCACCACCCCTGTGTGTCCCCCCCAGCTCCCAGCAGTGGGGTGATCGTTGGCGCAAGCGGAGCTGACGTCCCGCCCGGCCTTGGCGGAGAAAGGATTGAGCATCCTTTAAAGAAAATTATACATAATCGTCTTACAGCCTTTGCTTCCACTCAAACCTCTGAGTCATAACTGAAGGGCCCTGGAGCGTGACGTTCCTGCTGGAAGGAAATTGCCTCGGCTGGATCCGGTGGGGGGGAGCCAGGGGCCTGATGAAGCCTCTCCTCAGCCCTGTGCTGGGCCGGGGGCTGCGCCATGTTCCCGGTGGGAGCACCCCAGGAAGCAGCCACATCCCTCTGTCACTCCCTGAGTGAGGGGACGTGACCCAAGCCTCAGCTGTGGCAGCAGGACGTGACTCTGGAAATGGCTGTTCACCTGCTCTGCTGAGTCACAGGGAGCTGAGGAGGGAGAGGGGCTGATGACACCCATCGAGGTGTTCCCTCAGGGGGCAGTGACACACCTGGACCCCAGCCCTGCCAGGAGAGGCTGCACTGCCCCATTCTGCAAACACACCCAGCCCCTGGGTACACCAGAGTTGGTACCTGGGGCTGGGACCTGCAGAGAAGGCAGGAGGAAGAGGCATGGCCTCGTCCACCCGTCCACCGCTGCCCCTCTGCTCCCCAGAGGAGCTGGGCTGCTGCCTGAGGTTTAGAGCAGGGCACACAGACAATCCAGGGAGGAGGGGACACTCCTCTGTCGGTGTGCTGGGGGAACAGGGGCCAAACCAGTCCTCAAGGGGAGCGGGGAGGGAAGTGCAGTCTCAGGCTCCCAGCCTTGCACATCCCGGATTGGGGCTCCCTCCCTGCGCTCCTCACAGGAGCAGGAACAGGTTCGGATTTCCCGCGGGAGCAGGATCCATCCCGCGCACTGGGAGGGGGATGCTCCTTGAGGGTCTGCTGCCACCCTCTCACTGTGGCCGTTCCCTTGCAGGACAGGTGCCTGAGGAGGAGGCCGGGCAGAACGGGCAGAGCCGCGGCAAGGGGCTGCCCAAGGCTGTGTGCATGAACGGGACGGAGCCGGGGCAGCTGAGCACCAGGGCCAAGGGCGAGCGCCGGGCCAGCGCCTCCTCCAACCCCTCCCGCAAGGCCTGCTCTGCCAGCAGCAAGATCCGCAAGCTCTCCACCTGCAAGCAGCAGTGAGCTCTGCCCAGGTACTGCTGGGGCACACCGGGGTCTGCCCGAGGCAGCCAGGGGACATCCGAGCCTGCCCCAGCCTCGGGGAGGGGGAGGGAGAGGGAGTTGAGCGGTGTTTTCTAGTCTGGGTCCTGAGCATCCCTCTGCAGAGTCCCTGGTGCCCAAGGCCTGGATCTCCTGTGGTGCTGGGGGTGCAGAGTCCAGGGGAGACCTCCCCGCAGTGCCCTGCTCTATTCTGCCCTGCCCTGTTAGAGGTGCTGTAGTGATCCCTCTCCCCTCGTGTGCTGTGGCCAGGCTGTGCCATGACACCCCCTTTCCCTGGCAGCAGGGCCCCTGTGCCCTGCTCCCAGCCTCACCACCCACCTGGCTTTGGGGAGCACAGAGGGATGCCAGGCTCCAGGGTGTCCCCAGAGAGGCTGCCATGGGACCCGCCCCTGGCCCAGGAGGTGGCCCTGTCGCCCATGGCCAGGCCACTGCCATGCCCAAGCTGCTTCCGGGGGAAGCTGAGCCCACTCCCTGCTTCCCCCCCTCCTTCCTGCTCCTTCCTCCCCAGCTCCAAGCCCTGTCCCCTCCTTCCCACCCCTCATTCATAACGGAGCCAGCAGTGACTCATGTTCAGCCTCATCCGCCCCCGGCCTCATGCTCGTCACAGCGCTGCTGGGGCTGAGCTCTGTTATCTCCTGGATCACGACCATCTTTGTGGTGTGAAAAAAGCCCGAAATAAAAGCCGGATCCTCCCCCTGCAGCTGTCAGAGGCCCGTGGCAGCTCCATCTTTAATTCATGGGGGCAGTGAGTCACCTGCGGGGAGTCAGTGCAGCCAGAGCCTGGGATGGGGCTCCCCGGGACCTGCTGCTCCTCCTGCCCCTGCCTGCTCCGCTGCTGCTGGAAGGGGAAGCTCTGTGAGGGCTGCCCGAGCCTGGCTGGGTCACTCCCCTCCTTAGACTAGAAACCGTTGGAAGGAAGGGAATGCTCCCCTCCTTGGCATAAATGATGTTCCTTGGCGCTGTTTTCTCCTCGGGGTTTTGCTTTGGGCATGTCTGGGCTTACCTGGCTGAGGGGACCATGTGCTGTGGGAGCCTCCAAAACCTTCCAGGGACAGCACAGGGCTCCCAGGCCCCTCGCTCCCATCCCAGAGGGTGCCAGAGGGAGCCCCGGGGCAGGGTGCAGGAGCAGAGCCAGCACCCTGAATTGGGCACCTCGTGCCCTCCCTAACCCCCCTCTCTCTGTTCTCCCCACAGCGTCCCTGGGCCAGCCTGCGTCCCCCTCCTCACCCCAGCTCTGCCTCTCTCCTGGGACTGGACTGTGCTTGCTATCCAAAAGGAAACCAGAGGAAACCAACCAAGGAGCCCCCCTTCCCTGCCCGCACCCCCTGCTCCGGCCAGCGCCAGGACACGAAGCTGCAGTGGCCGGACCTTCCCCACCGGACACCTGGAAGTTGAACTCTGCAGCTGCCAGGACGCTGCCCCCTTCCCCCCAGTCACTCTTTGCCAATCAAGACACTGATTCTGTTTTTAATTTTGCGATGGGAAGGGTGGGATGAGGGGTCGTGGGGGAGTGGGACCCTCCCCCTGCCGGGCCCCCCCCGGCTGTGTAGAGTCGTGCAAAGCCATTGCCGTGCACTTTATGTTTTAGACTACTGTTATATATTATATATTTTCCTCTTTTTTTTTTTTTTTTTTGGTTTTGTTTATATTTGCGGTATATTTAGAGATTCCTACACATCGTGATGTGTTAAAATAAACCAGATGAGGAAAAAAAAAAAAAAACCCAACAAAAACAGATATTAAGACAAAGCAGAACTCTATTACACCTGCATGCTGCACGGGGGCTCGGAGGGGCTCGGAAGGGAACAGGGCCCAGGAAGGGCTCAGAGCTTGGGAGGAATCTGGGCTCCGAAGGGATCGGGGCGCTGGCAGCAACTTGGCTTTTTTTCTGCTTTTTTTTCCCTTTTTTTTTCCTTTTTTTTTTTCCTTTTCTTTTTTTTCTTTTTTAAAGAAAAATAAAGTGAAAACAGCAGGTGGCTTTCATGTCCTTCCTCCTGCAGCAGGCGGGGTCAGGGGCACGACCAGTCCCTCCTCCTCATTTTCCTTTTGGAAGGGCACGGCCCCTCAGGCAAACCCTTCACTTGGGGGGCAGTGCCAGGCCCGGAGCCCCCCTGGCCCGACCCCCCCACCCCCACAACAGGCACCATCCCGGGGGGCAGAAGGTAAGAAAAGAGCTCAGAGACGTCACAGTTGGTTGGTTTTGGTTTTTCTCCTTTGTTTATAGACTTAAAAACGCAGAGGTGATGGAGGGAGGGCTTTGGGCAGAGCCTGCGCAGAGGGAAGGGGCAACCCGGCCTCTACTCGCATGCAATGGGGGTTTGGGGGGGTCCTGCCTGTCCCCCCCCCGCTGCCAAGTCCCAGGTGCCACAGCCAGGGCTGGACTGGGGCAGTTACTTTTTTTGTCTTTTTCACCCATCCTTTAAAACACAAATAAAAACCCAATAAAAAGCGAACACCCCCCTGCCCAGAGCAGCAGCCGCCTCTGTAGAAATCAATAAATATCCTCGAGCCCCCTCTGAGCTCCTGGAGTGGTGGGGGGCACTGGGGGTCACCCACAGCACACGCTGGGGATGCCCCACTCTGCTCTCACCCTGTACCCTGGGCCAGGGGGCAGCACCAGGGGCAGCCCCCACCCCTCCAGGGGGTGTTTTTGGGGTCCCCAGGGCCGATCCTGCCCCCCCAGCCCTTGGGCTGCCACTCTGGGGGCCCTCAGGAGGTGCTTGAGCCCCTCAAGAATCCCCCTGGCTCAGGCCCCTTGCTTCCAGTTTAGATCCCAGGCTCCCTGCAGATCTTGGGGAGGGCTGGGATTGAGGAGGAGACGCCCCCCTCCCCAAACTACCCCCTGGCCAGGGTGGCACCACAGCATCCCCCGGAGCGGGGACACCCAGCTCCAGCCCCTTCCTGGCAGGGACATTGCCGGCCTGACGAGAGGCTTATTGCTTGTAAAACCACGGAGAGAGGGGAGAGCGGAGGTGCCACGGGGGCTCAGCGGGGTGAGGGCTTCAGCAAAGTCCCTCAGCGCTGACCCCCGGCCAATGCTCGGCTTCTCCTTGCCCCGACCCCCGGGGCTCCCTCAGCCCGGGCTCTCGCTCCCGGGAGCCGGGGGGCTCGGCCACCCCACGCTACCGGACCCCCGTGCTGGGGGTACAGCCAGGGGCCCCCACGTGCCCTCCTGGCCTTCCCGGGCCAGGACACCCTTCCCGCACCGGGCACCCCGTGCCAGCAGCAGGAGGGGATGGAGCCCCGAACCCTGACGGGGGCTGAGCCCCCCTGTGCCGGGGTCTCTCCCCCTCACGCTGGGCCTAGACCGTGCTGTGGTCGGGGGGGGCATCACTGGCGGTCACGGCCACCTTGCACTCGGGGGTCTCTCTCTCCGCCGCTTTCCTCAGGTGCCCATAGAGCCGCTCCTCCAGGCCGCCGGCGATCTTGTCCATCAGCTCCGAGCCGGAGCCCAGCCCCAAGCACCTCCCGGAGCCGGGGCAGTCATCGTCCTCAGGGGGCTCGGAGCCAGCCTTGGGCTCGGGGGCTGCCTCTCCGGGCTCCTCCACGATCACCTGGATCTCGGGGTCAGGCAGCGCTGGGGCAGAGGGGACCCCATCGGCCGCCTCAGCCACCTCCTCGTCGCCGGCGCTGACGATGCGGGGCAGGGGGCTGTGGAACCGGGAGTCCAGGGGGTAGTTGGCGCTGTCGCCGCGGCGCAGGGGCGTCCGGTGCCGCTCCAGCGCCGGGTACCGCACGCCGGGGTCGCTGAACTGCTTCGTGTGCTGCCACTGCTTGCGCAGGTGGGTACGGGAGCGGTGCTTCCCCCGCAGCGGAGACTCGTCGAACTGGGGGTCGTGGCGCACGAAGGCGTTGAACAACGCGTCCGTCTTCTCGTCGATGCTGTAGTCCCGCCGGGGCAGCCCCTCCCGCCCCGGGAACATCTGCCCGTACGGGGACCAGGCCAGGGGGCTGTGGGGACGGAGGTGTCCCCCACCCGCTGCACCCAGGGTGGTGCTCCCCACCTCCTCCTCCTCTTCCTCATCTTCCTCCTCCTCCTCCTCCGGCTCCCGGCCCTCGAAGCTCTCGAAGATGGTTCCTTTCCGCCCGGCGCTGGTGAAGCAAATGCGCTTCTCAGAGGCCGTCTGGTCCTTGGGGGGGCCCTCCTCGCCCCCCCGGCTGGGCGCCTCGATGGAGGCGTAGCCGCTGTCCATCTGCAGCAGCTTGCGTGTGCCGGGCTCCGACTCCTCCGACTTGGGCCGACCCCAGAACTTCTCGGGGCCTTCAGCCTCGTCCAGGGAAGGGGAGGGGCAGGGGGGCACGCCGCTGGCGGAGGAGACGCTGTCCCCGCCGTCGCTGCGCACCGAGTCCTGGTCGTTGCTGCGCTCAGAGGCCGCGTAGAGCTCCAGCGAGGCGCGCAGGCTCCAGATGTCGTGGTAGGCGCTGGGCTGCTCGGGCACGCCGGGCTCGCCGGGGCTGCCCGCGCCCCCCTCGCCCGGCTCTAGCCTGCGGGCATCACCCCGGTGTCACGTCAGGGACTGGACAGACCCCGCAGGCAGCGGGCAGGGATGTGCCAGCCCGGCCTCTAAAGGCTCCAAAGCAGTGCCATGGTGCCACACGGTCCTCCATGCTGTCCTCACCACCATGCCCATGTCCCAGCCCAACCTCCCCATCACCAGCCCCCCCCAGAACCCTCACCCCAGACTCGGTTGCCCCACCAGAGCCGCAGAGGTGGGAGCCCCCCATGCCCACGGCAGCGCAGGGTCCCTCGGTGCCTTCCCGGCGCCCGGCTCACCCATCCCCGTCCCCTCTTATCTACTGAAAAATACCTGCCGAGAGAGGGTGGGGGGCTGGCGGGGGAGGGCAGGAAGGGGCCCCCCGCGGGGTGGAAGGCCACGTCATCAGTGTGGGCAATGTACTGGATGATGTCGGTCTGATGGGGGTCCCGGTCCTCCTGGTCCATGCTCTCGCTGGCTGCCCGCTGCCTCTGGAACTGCCGACGCTTGGGGGATCCTGGGGGGCGCAGGGCAGGGCTGGGGGGACAAACCCAACCGGCACCACCAGCCCCCCACCCACACATGCCCACCCACCCTGCACGGCCCCACGGGGCCCCCGCTGACCCCCACCTCTGGTGTCCAGGCTGGATGCCCGCTGGGTGCTCTCCAGCTTCCACTTCTTGATCCTGAAGTAGGGGCTGGCCCCGTCCAGGCTGGCGTGGCGACGCAGGCGGGTGAAGAACTGCAGGACGGTGCCCTGGGGGGGGGTCGGGGGGGGCTCCCCGGGGCCGGCACTGCCCGCCCCAGCTGTCTTCCCACTCCTGGGTGTTGCTGTGAACTGGGGGTATGGGGGGGCCGTGAGTGCCCACTCGGACCCAAGCATACCCCCCCAGCCCCCCCGCATTCCACTCGGCTCCTTTGTCCGCTCAGCAGAGCTGGGCTGCAGCAGATGCACAAATGTCCCCCGGGGCAGGGACGAGGCGGGGGGCAGAGCCTGTTTCTAGCTGGATGCCCACGTCTCTCCCTGAGCCCTGGCACAGAGCAGGGGGGGCAGGGATGAGGGATGGGATCTGGGGGAGCGGGGAGGGAGCAGAATAGGACCCTTGGGGCTGTGCAGAAGGGGAGCCCCTTCTCCTGCCCAGGTCTAGCCCCCCACCCCAGCACTCACCGAGGGCCCCTCCCCAGAGTCAGAGGAGGCGGACGGGCTGGCCTCTGTGAAGCTGGTGTCCACGGTGGAGTTGTAGGTGTCCCCGGGCAGGGCAGAGCTGGGGCCCATGGCATGGCTGGGGAGCACTGGCCGGGGCAGGGCCCCCGCCGGGGGCTGCAAGGTAGAGCACGCTCAGGAGGTCTGCACGAGGGTGGGCACCAGGAGGGGCTCCTGCACCCCAGGACCTCCTGTCTCTACTTCCAGCAATGCCCTGAGACTCCCACCCTGGGCCCAGCGGTGCCTCGCTGGGGTGGTGCAGGATGCCTGGCCTCCATGTCCCACCTGTCCCTCAGATGCTGGGGGCTCACCTGGAAGATGGCAAGACCGGGCTTGGGTGGGGGCAGGCGAGGGGTCATGGCCAGGCTGTTCTCGCTGGACTCACACTCGTGGATGGTGACAATCTTGAGGGCAGGAGGCGGGAGGTGAAGATGAGTCAGGCGAGCGTTCTTCAGGTGGTGGAAGTCTCCCTCTGTCAGTGTGTACCTGTGGAACAGCTGGGTCAGAAGAGGCAGCTGCAACCCCCTGTCCCTTCCTCAGCCCAGAGCTTCACCTCCTCCCCTTCTCCTGGGTCTTCTTGCCCTGGTCGAAGAGCGCGGCCTCGTTGAAGGAGACGCGCCGGGCAGTGGAGGAGCTGGAGGACAGGAACCGCTCGCTCTCCGCATCCCGGTAGCTGGAGGATGACAGGCACTCGGGGTCCTCTGCTTTGCCGGTGATATCTGCAAGAAGGGGGTCAGCAAGTAGCTCAGCTCCCCCCACCATGGTGCACCCCAGCTTCCCCAGCTGAGGCTTGGCAAACTCGCTGCACTCATGGCCTCAATGCCAGCCTGGAATTCCCTGCTCCTGGCTGCCAGTCCTGCTCTACAGCCAGGGATGGACAATGGAGGACACAAGGGGTGTGTGGTGGTCACTGCCACGGGGCCGGGTGCTGCACCTTGGGAGGGGAGGGCCCAGGAGCTGCCTCACCCCCCTCCTCAGAACTTGGGATGCAGCTGGAGGATGGTTGGCGCAGCAGCACTCAGGTCACTCACCCTGGGCCTGCTGCGAGTCATCCAGGTAAGTGGTGTTGGTTTTCTCGGGGTCATCGCTGGCTCTGTGGAGGGAGGAGGGTCAGAGGTGCCTGGGCCAGCCCCCACAACCCTCCTTGAAGTGCCACACACCCCCGGAACAGCGACATCGCCCCTTGCCCACCTGGAGTGCCGGCGGTCGGCCTCGCAGCAGCGGCGGCAGATGATCAGGATGCCCGAGAGCAGGACCAGGGTGCCCCCGATGAAGATGGAGAGCAGGGCAAGGAGCAGCACGTATCCATCCTGAGGGGACACCTCGCCGGGCACCGCCTGCCCCGGGGCCGAGGAGCTGAGCCGCGGGGATGTGCTGGGGGACCCCGGCCCACCCCAAACCTGCCCCTGCCGTGCTGACGCCAGCGCTGCTCCCCAGAGCTGCCGCGCCCCCCCACCCCCCGCCGCCCCCGGGCCCTGCCTGCACCAAGGCAACGGCAGCCGGGGGGGCTGAGCAGCCCGCGGCCCCCGCACCGAGCGGGAGTGGGAACAGGGTTGGGGATGGGAACGGCGACAGGACCCCCACCCCTGCCCCACCGCGGGGGTCGGTGCTCGCTCCCCCTGCCCGGGGGAGATGGACCGATCTGGCAGCAGCCCTCAGGGCCCTGGACCCCCAGCACCCAGAGCATCCCAGCGGTGCACAGGGCACTGAGAGCTGTCACCCACGCCCAGCACTAGCAGAGCAGGAGGTGGCAGTGGGGCTGCTGATGTCCCCACCCGAGCGAAGACGCCAGCCCCACGGCAGCCACGAGAACCCCACAGCTCCCAACATGCATCTCCCCTCCCGCGGGACCCCGAGGCTGGCGGCGTGGGGAGGGGCGGCAGAGACAGGCAGGGACAGGCAGGACTCACCGTGGCGCTCTCGGTCGCGTTGTCCCAGGGTGTTGGGTCATCGCTCATGGTCTGTCCCGGCCCGAGCGTGTCCTGGGGCGGGGGGAGACAGAGGGAGGCACCGGCCGGGACCGCGGGGCCGGGCCGGGGGTGGCGGCGGCGGCTCCTGCCCGGCCCCTGCCCGGCACCGCGGTGCGGAGCTGCCGGGAGGGACCGGGAGGGAGGGACCGGGATGGAGAGATACAGGTCTGTTCCAGAATGGTCCGATGAAGGGAGGGTGTGCTCAGGGGAAGGATGAAAGGATAGAGGGTGTGGTCAGCAGCGAAGCAGGGATGGACGGATGGAGGGATGGGGAGGAGGGAGCAGGACCGCTGCCCCTCCCCAGGGAGCCCCTCACCCCCGCCGGGCACAGCCCAGCCCTCGGACTCGCGTGGGCACAGCCCCCGGCCCCGCGAAGAGCAGCCACGGTCCCCACGCCCGTCTGGGGCCGGAGCCCCCAAACGGTGGCTAGTGCTGGTGGCCAGAGCTGGTCCGGGGGGTGAAGTCCCTGCCCCAGCTCCGGGGTGACAATGTGCTGCCGTCCCCGGGGGCCAAACGCAGCCTCAGCCCCGCCGGCGGGGGACCCCCTGCCCGCGGAAGCTCGGGGAAGCCGCGCCGGGGGCTCCCGGCAGGGACAGGGGGCAGGTGGCCTCCCCACTGCTCGTGGCGTGGGTGTCGCCGGAGCGCGACGGGTGACGCTCGTGAGTCATCCCGAGAGCGGCTCCGTCAGCGGGCTGTCCGCGCGGGGGGGACACCGAGGGGCAAGGGGGGCCGGGCCGAGCTCCTGAGGACCGAGAGCCACCGAGACAGGGGTGCCACTCCCCTCCGCGACATCGGCCCTGCGGCCTTTGGGGAGCCGGCGGGGACCTCGTCACCGTTCCGCGTGTCCGGCCCTTCCCGGGGGCTGCCGAGCTCCAGCTCCCGCTGCGAGGCCGTGTGTCCCCTCCGTGTGTCCCCAGGCTGCTGAAGGGGCTGAGCCTGAGCTGGGTGGGCGATGCTGTGTCAGGGACCCCCGGAGTGGGCAGGGGTGGGCACTTGGAAGCCGCTCAAAATTAGGTCAGTGAAAAATGTGAATGGAGCCCGTGAAGGGGTGGGGACTGTCACTCGTGGGGACAGCGCAGGGGTGGCCGTGTCGCAGCTGACAGTGAGGGACGGTGATGGCTGAGGGCAGCCTTGTCACAGGTCAGGGTATCAACCTTTTTGAGGGATATCGGAGTGTTGGGGGCCTCCCGAGGCAGAGAACCCCCTGCTCACACCGGCCTCGGGCATCTCCAAGCCGGTGGGATGCAGCACGAGGTGAGGGGACCCATCCCGCGACCCCCGAGGCAGGGTAAGAGGATGGGGGGGTCCAGCTTCTGACCACATGGGGGGACCCCTGGCGAGGGGCTGCAGATCCATGCGGGGTGGGCGCCCCACGGGTGGGATTCCTGTGGGGCACCCTCAGGCCCGAGGCGGGGGGAGCGGGGGGCCGGGGGGAGCGGGAAGAATGTCCCTCCTGTTCCCCATCATGGAGGAATCCCGTCTCCATGGCGACCAGGCAGGAACAGGACGGCCATTGTCTGGAGGAGGGGGCCGGTCCCCGGGCTATCCCCCCCCGGGGGGACACGGGGCGGGACCCAGGGTCGCCGCCAGTGCCCGGGGCGGGGGCTCGGGGTCGGGGGACCCCGGTGGTGCCGCGCCTCCGCACGTGGGAAAGGGGTGCGGAGGGCGGGCCGGGGCTGCGCCCCACGCGTGTGTGCGACCCATAGGGTCGGGTTGGACCGGGGCTGGGCTGGGGACCTGGTGGGGACCCGCTCTGCCCCCTGTGACTGCAGCCCCGCGCCCCAGCCCGGTGACGGGGACGCACTCAGGAATGTGGGGCGGGGATGGAGGCAGGGATGCGGGATTCAGGCAGGGATGCGGGATGCAGGCAGGAATGTGGGGCAGGGATGGAGACAGGGATGTAGGATGCATGATGAGGGATGCGGGCAGGGATGTGGGACAGGGATGTGGGGCAGGGATAAGGGATGCAGGCAGAGCTGATGACAGGGCTGCCGACAGGGCTGCTGACAGCGAGGCAGGAGCCCCCGAGACCTCTACGCGCGGTAGGGCATGATGGTCTCCCCTCGGCCGGGCCGGCTCCCTGTGTCGCGGTAGGGGCTGTCGCGAGGCGGCGGAGCCAGACACTCACCTACAACCGAGACCGGGGCTCCATCGCCGCCGCTGCGCTCGGTGCGGCGGAGCGGCCCCGGGATTTATGAATGAACCGGAGCCGCCCCCGCGCGGCGCGGGCGTCACGTGGGGACAGGGGCTGCCCCAGCCCCTGCCGGCACCAGCCCGTACCCCCTGCTCCTCTGCCTGCTCCTCTGCCTGCCCCACAGTCCTGCCTGTAACTCCAGCCTGCGCCTCTTCCCGTACCCCTGCCTGCACCTCTGCCTGTATCCCTGCTTTTATTCCTGCCTGCCCCAGTCCTGACTACACCGCTGCCTGCACCAGCCCTAGCTGCACTCCTGCTTGCATCCCTGCCTACACCACCCCTGCCGCCACCCCTGCCCTCACATCTGTCTGTACCAGTCCTGCCTGCATCACCCCTACCTGCATCTCTGCCTGCACCAGCCCTTCTTGTATCCCTGCCTGCATCCCTGCCTGTTTACCACTCCTGTCTGTACCCCTGCCTGCCCCGCAGCCCTGCCTGCATCCTTGTCCCACCTCCCCGTCTCCATCCCTGCCCCGGAGCCCCCCGAGCCGCTGGGGCACAGCCGGACCGGGGGCCAAGGTTGCGGCGGCCCCTCGGTGCGGAGGCGGAGCGGACCCCCCTGCTCAGCATCACGACACCCGGCAGGCGGGGAAGACTACAATTCCCATAAGGCCAGGCGCTGCATCATGACGCTTTTCCTCCGGCGGGCGGCGCGCGGAGTGCGCCGGGAGCTGTGGTCCAGCGCCGTCCCGGCCTGCCCCGCGCCGCCGCCGCTGCCGCCATGGCCGCGATGTTCTGCGCCCGCCGCCTCCTCCGCCTCGCCCGCCCCGCGCTGCCGCTGCCCCCTGCCCGCGGCTATGCCGATCCCGCCGGCGGCCCCGCTGCCATGGCCTTCACCTTCGCCTCACCCACACAGGTAGGCCCGCCCCGGCCCCGGTCCCGGTGCCCCCGTCGCCGCCTCGCCCGGTGTCTCCTGAGGGCCCGGGTCGGGCGGGACGCAGCCGGTGCTGCCGCCCCCGCGGGACTGTCCGTTCCCGGGGTTCTGCGTTTCCCGGGACACGGTCACAGGGCTGTCACCGGGCTGACCTTGGCCCTGACCTCGGGCCTTTCCCGCCTGCCCGGGGCGCTCGGTCCCCGCCGCAGCGGTCGCGGGGCCTGCCTGAGGCCGGTGCAGCCGTTCCAGCCTCGGTGCTGGGCCCGCTGTGCCTGCCAGGCCCGGCCCCGCCGCAGCGCCGCCGGCCCAGAGCGGCACACGGCCGGGCCGCCCCCGCCAGGCCCGAGGCTGTCCCCGGGGCAGGGCGCGGGCTGGCGCTGGGGACAGGGCCAGCCCGGCAGCGTGGGCCGGAGCGGGGACGGCAGCTCAGGGCTCCCCACGCGCTTCCCAGGCTGCTCCCGGCTGTGCTGGCGCCTCTCGCCCACTCCCGGCTCGGTGTCTCCATGTGCCGCCTCCCTGCCTTGCCCTTGGGAGCTGGGAAAGCTTCCCCACTGCCTCTGCCAGGACCTCTCCTCCAGAGTCCGGCTCTGCTCCCACCCTGTGCAGGTGCAGCCTGTCCTGGGCACACCTTGGCATGCTGAACCTGCCGGGAGCTGGGCTGTTCCCTCGGGATGGGCTCCTCCCTGGGCTCTCCAGAGCTGCCACTCTGCATCCTCCCATCCCTGGTGACTGTGCCCCTTTGCCCTCTTCATCCAGGTGTTCTATGACGGTGCCAACGTAAAGCAGGTGGATGTGCCCACGCTGACCGGCTCCTTTGGCATCCTGGCATCCCACGTCCCCACGCTCCAGGTGCTCCGGCCGGGTGTTGTCACAGTCCACGCTGAGGATGGGACAGCCACCAAGTACTTTGGTGAGCGAGGCAGGAGGAGCTGGGGAGGAAAGGTGTGCGTGGGGATGGTGTTCTTGGCACTTTGAAAAGGGAGGCTCTGCCCCTCCAGGTGTGGCCTGGTGCACTTCCAGGGATTTCTCTTTCCCAGCGTGCCAGGAGCTGCTGAAAGCTGCTTTGGGAGCTGTGGGCTGGAGTCAGGTCCTGCTTCTGCTCAGGCTCTCTGGGAGCATCCCCTTCTCCAGCTTGCCTTGGGATGGGAGCCGAGTCCCTGAATGCTGGAAATGTGACAGAGGGGGCCGAGGGTTTGTTTTGGGAAAGGATGGTGGGGATGACAGGGCTGAGCCCCTCTGGCAGCCCTGGCTGACCCACCCCATGTTGTGCCTCGCAGTGAGCAGCGGCTCTGTCACTGTCCACGCCGACTCCACGGTGCAGGTGCTGGCAGAGGAGGCAGTGACCATGGACATGCTGGACCTGGCTGTGAGTATCCAGAGATTTCATTAGCCCTTCCTGGGGAGGATTTGCCTCCCTTCTCTGCTCTGGGGTCCTTGTCCTGGGAGCTTCCTGTGCCCAGAACCCAGGGTTGTGTCTGCACTCCCATTATATTTTGGGATCAGAGGCTTGGGGCTTCTCCTTGGTGAACTCTTGGGAGAGAAGGAGCCATGCAGTCGTAAATCTCTACACCATTTCCCACCCCTTGGACAGACACTGACCTTGTCCTCACCTCCAGAACAGCTTTTGCCTGCTGATAAGGTGTCTGGGGCCAGCACAGCTGTGTCTGTAGCTCTGTGGGGCTCCAAATTCAATGGGTCCTTGGCATACATATGAAGGACCAGTGGCTGCAGGGCAGGGAGGGAAGGACAGTCCCTTCTCCTGCAGTGTCTCCCAATGACACACATTCTTTGTACCCTCGTGTCCAGACTGCAAAATCCAATCTGGAGAAAGCTGTGTCAGAGATGGCAGCAGCGTCCGATGAAGCTGCTAAAGCAGAAGCTCAGATTAAGGTAGAAGCTAACGAAGCCCTGGTAAAGGCTCTGGAGTAAATCCAGGTGAGGTTCACCTGCAGCCTGGCTGAGCATCCAGACCTGCTCTAGGGCCTGCTGGGCTGGATGAGGGGATTTGCCTTGCTTTTGGGGAGCAGTGACCACAGCTGTCCCTTGCCAGGGTCAGGCCTCAGCTCGGGGAGGCTCATGGGGGTCCCCAGCCCAGAGCCAACCTGGGGCTGCAAGGTGGCAGTGGGGCTGGGCTGGGTTGTGGCACTGTGGGGTCCAACCCTGACACTGTGAGGTCCAGCCCAGCTGTCACACTAGAGTTCAGCCCTGACAAAGGTGGGTGGATGGTGCTGGGACAGACTGGGAGTTGCGGTCACTGCTGGGGCCTCTCTGGTGCCCCAGGTCCCCACTGGGACTGGCCATACCTGGGGACAGCTCTCAGGCAGAGGGGGGATGCTGGGCCCCACAGGGAGAGCAGCACATGACCTCTGCCCCACGTGCTTCCACTAAAGACAAACAGCTTCAGTCTCAGGGGAGGTGAGGCCAGGCTCTTACCTTGTGGCCTCTTTTTGCTCTGCCCTGCACAGACTGTGCCTCATCCCTTCCCTTCCCACGTGCTGGCAGCCAGGAACTGCAGCAGAGTGTGCTGTGCAGGGCTGTGAGTCACTGACAGCCTCCATCGGGTTCAGCCTGGAGCACAGGAGGGCACCAGCTCCTGCTCTCTCCTCGTCTGTGGTCTGGGTGCTCTTTGGTCCTAGAGAGCTGGTGGCTCGTGTTAACTCTCAGCAGCTGAGCAGCTGGAGTGGGGCCAAGCCCTGGGATTGGGATCTGTGGCCCAGTCGAGCCCACCCCGCACTAACCCGACCCCACTTTGTGTTTTGCAGGAATCCCACTGTGGATGCAGAACTCCCAGCCTGTGCCTGTTCTGCTCCCTGGCTGTACAGATGGAACGGGACAAATGGAGGTGGAGAAATGGTTCTGATCAATTAAAAGGAAATGTGACCCCCTCTTGTGGCACGTCGCCTTCTTCCCAGGCAGCAATTGCAGCTGGAGCTGGGAGCAGTTCCCAGCTCCTGCCCCAAGGTGGATTCACCCTGGGAAGGCACCAACACTGCCCTGGGGTTTGGCCGGGCATTCCCCAGGGAGACTCACCCCTGGGAGGTTCATCAGACAGGTTTATAATCCCCTCCCTGTGCTCCAGCCACCTCCATCTACAGTAACTGCTTGGACAGTGGGATTTCAGCAGCACAGGAGGAGCACAGGTCTGTTCCAGACCTGTCCTGTCCCAGCTCCCTGCCCCAGCACTGGCTCTGCCTCAGCCTCCCAGCTGCAGCACTGCAGGAATCCACGTTGGCATGGCACGGTGCTTCCCGCAGCTGGACAGCAGCTGCTGGGCTCTGCCCCATCCCCGGGCATTTCCCCTGCTCCTGGAGATGGGCTTGGTGTGGAAAGGGAAGCAGATGCTGTGCATGGTGGGAATCTTTCCTGTTTCCGTTCATGCTGGGGACGGCTGGAGCTGCTCTGCTGAGCTTGGTGCTCACTGGGTGCAGCCCTGTCTGAGGAGGCCACCTGGGGTTCCTCAGGCCTCCTCGGAGCCCAGGGACACAGGAAGAGCTCGCTGGGCCGTGGCATCGCTGGGAAGGGGGGGGCTTGGGCAAGGGGATGGCTCTGCCTGTGCCAGGCATCCGGGATGTGTGTCCTGCTGCACCAGCTGCTGCCGGGCCCCTCGCTCTGTGCCACCCTCCCACGCCTTCCCAGAGGGATTTTGGGTTTCCACTACTGTGCAGAGCTTCTGTCCCTCCTTCTGCGTTGCTGTAATCCCCTTTTCCCCACAGCGTTCCAGCCCGGGAAGGTGCGTTGGCTGCCTGTGAGGTCAGTGCTTGCCGCTCCAGCCTCCCGCGGGCCCCGCGCGGCTCCCGCCGCTCCGCGCTCGGAGCAGGGCACGGCTATTTTCGGCACTGCCACCCAGGATGTAATCTTGGCTGCCTCCTCTTCTCACCGCCACCTCCTCCCCCTCCTCTCGCTCACTCTGTCTTTCTCTCCCCCCCCTTCACAAGTGATCAAAAATAGAGCCTGTGGTGTTAAATTTCTCACTCTGTGGCTTATTAAAAGCCTCCGAGTGCCTGACGCGGAGCCTATTTGAAGCTCAGCCGACTTCCAGCTCCTGAGCTGCTCCAGTGCCTTTTCCCCTTCCCCTCTCATTCCCTTTTTTTTTTTCCTTAAAGGTCAGACGTCGCACCGAGCATGAGCAAAGCTTCAGAGTCAGAGCTGTGCTAATTAAAACATCTTGGGAATTACTGGGGCTGGCCGGCTCCCTTCCCTCTCCCGCTGCCCCTCTCTGTCCCCAGCTGCTATTTCGGCTGCGTGAGCCTCCCCCGGCACACGCAGCCACGCTGACGGAAGGTGGCTGCCTTGGGTTTTTCATCTAATGGAAGAGCGTTGGCGAGGCCGGGAAGCTGGGGAAACGGCCAGCTGCTATTTTTAGGATAGGAAAAAAGTGTCTCCGTCAGCGTCCTCTCACCAGCTCTTCCCACTGCCTCCCGCCAGCGCTGGGGAAGCTGGGGGGGCCGAGGGATCCAGTCCTGCCCCCCTTGTAGGGTGCCCTTGGCCAGCTGCTCCGCAGCCTGACGCCTGCTGGGACTTGTAGGCTGCATTTGGGGGGAGAGTGAGGGACCCTTCCATGTCCAGGGACCCTGGGGATGGTGCCTCATGGATGCAAGGACAAGGCTTTGTCTTGAGCCAGGACAGGAACAGCACTGGGCAGGAACTGTGGGTGCCTGGTTGGCGGCATCATAGCCCTGCTCACCCTGAGCTGCACTTTTGGGGGTGCAGGGCCTATGTGGGTGATTCCCTGAGCTCCTCCACACTCCCAGCCCAGCCTGCTCGCTGCAGCCTCGGCTCTAAGCCCCTCACCTCTGCCTGCAGCCCTTCGTCTCCCTGCTCGTTATCTGGCTCTGCAGAGCCACATTCTCTTCCTCCCCCGTTCTCTCCTCTGCCCACACCAGAGCTGCCATCAGTCACGTCCTGCTGGATGCCACGAAAATGGCCTGAACTCGGTGCAGGGGATGTGTGGCTGCAGCTGCTCCAGAGGCAAAGCCCTTTCCTGCTCCCGGCTCACTGTGCAGGTGCTGCAGGGATGAGTCCAGTTAGGGGGCAGGCAGGGAGGTGGGGGACAGGCCTGGTGTGGATCATGGTGTGATTCAGCAGGTGATTCTCCCTCCTCTCCCCCCGCCCCACATCAGCCTGGATTGTGTCACCAGTGTGGCACTTTCCTGTCCCTAGAGTGCTGGCACCTGCCTTGCAGCATGGCAGCCTCCAGCTGTGGTTTCTGCCTCTTTTTGGGGTGGTGGGTGCCGAGGTGCCCCTGCCTTTGGGTCCCTGCCTCTGCTGGGGCCATGCAGGACTGGGAGCTTCGGCAGTGTGGTGGAGTTATTCCCGGGAGCCTGGGACCTGTTTGTCTCCGGCTTTTGGCTGGGGCGTGGTGGGTGTGAGAGGGGAAGGGCCGCCCGGAACGTGGTGGGAGCGGGGGGAGGGCTGGTGTTGTCCCCCTCCTCCCTTTCCACCCAGAGCTCTCGCCCATGACTCGCATCCTCTGCTGCCAGATGGAGGGTGGGGAGCGGGGCCGGGAGCGCTCGGAAAGTGAAGCATCACGGATTCTGCCGGCGGCGTCGCTTCTCCGGGGGATGATTTCCGAGACGGGCCGGGTTCTGCCAGGCCAAATCTCCCGGTGCTGGCGGCCCTCCCTGCGTTTGGCCGCGTGGCATTTCCCCGTCCCACCCAGTCCCGAATGCAGGCGAAAGGTTCCAGCTCTCCTCTCTCTGCAGGAAAAACAATCCCAAACCCCACCGCAGCCCCAGGAAGCCCCGCTCCCGCCGGGCTGACTCATCCGGCAGAGCCGTCCCTTTCCCTGCCCAAACCTTGGCGCGTTGGGGACCCTGCCTGTCCCAGCTGCTGCCCCGTACAATCGGTGCCCACCCCGCAGCATCAAGGTGGGTGTACAGGGGCTGCCCCCACTCCTGCCACTGCCAGGGGGCTGCAGGATGTGGCAGCAGCTCCCTGGAGCGTGGAGACCCCCGGGGTGCCGGGCAGCTCCCTGCCTGTCCCCAAGGCTCTGCAGCGGAGGTGCAGACCTGGCCCCCTCCCACCCCAAGGGCCATGGTTGCTGCGGCTGGCCTCGGCCTGGGAAGGTCAGCGGAGGCTCCACACGCTGCCAGCACAGCCCGGAGTGTCCTTGGGCCACGTCGCCCTTGGGCGGCTCGAAGGCCAAATCCTCACGGCTTCCTTAGATTGGGGGGGGGGGGGGCTGCTGTAATGATTAACCCGCCCGCCTTAATCGTTCCAGCCGGCAGCCTTTTTCCTCTGGGTTTCCAGCTCTGGAAAATGCTCCTTTTCCGACGCCCTCCCACGCACGTGGCCCCGCAGAGGGAGCGTGGTACAGCTCAGGGAAAACCCTGTGGGGAGGAGCGGGACCTGGCTCGGGGTCTGGCACGGGGATCTGTCCTGGTGGGGCCCCTCGGTCCCGGTTCTGGGGGTGCTTTGCCTGCAGATGGCAGCGTGGCCCTGGGGAGCGTCACCCCAGCGGCCTCACCCCCAAAATCCAGGCACAAGAGCAAGTGCCGGCGGGCGTTGAGGAGGGCGGGTGTTGCAGCCGGCACGACAGAGCTTGTCATGCTGCTCCCGGGCCAGCAGCCCCGGAGCGCCGCGCCGGCCACGCGGCAAACCTTGGCCCGGGGCGCGTTCTCTCGTGGGGAAACTGAGGCACGGATGGGGAAAGCCACTGGGAGGCTGGGGACAGTAGGAACGGGACATGGGAATCTCAGACCGTGCTGCTGTGTTTGGCGATTCCAGCCCTGTGGAGGAGCCCCCCGGGGAGCCCCTCGGGAACTGCCGGAGTCAGGCAGGGGGCGGTGGGGGCGGCGCGTTGCGCTTTGGGTCCCAGGTGCCTTGGCAGGGGCTCGGTGGCCCGTGGCCATGGGCACGGCCCTTGCTCCAGGCGGCCTTGGAGGCCACTCACACTTGGCTCTGCTGGAGGTGGCCCAAAGCCGTGGGGGGCCAGAGGGGGTGCATAGCGTCGTGCTGGGGGTTCCAGCAAAGCCCCCTCCCACCGCCTCCCAGCCGGGGCCGTGACCCGCGCGGGGCAGGGGGAGCTCGGGGAGGAAGCGGCTGCCAGCTGGGCTCGACGCCGGCTACAAAGGCGGCCCAGAGAGCCCAGTGGAATGAGGTGGCACCCGTCCAGGTTCCCACGGCGGCCCTGGTGCAGAAAATACACCCGGAGCTGGTGGCGGTTGCTACAGCAATGGGCTGCGTGCCACACCGTGGAGGGGGGGCACGACCCCGGACCCAGGTGTGCCGGCACGGGACCCCGGTGCAGGGCGGTGGGAGCTCCGTGGGGTGGTGGAGCTGGGCGCTGGCAGGGACCAAAGGCTCCTGCCCCGGCTCCCGCTGCCTCCGCCCGCCTTTGATGTGCCAGGACTTCGCCCTTGGTAAAGCTGGGAGGTTCCCAAAGGAGTTCCCAGCTGGATCCTGGCATCCAGCACCCAGGTGCCCGGTGCAAGCCCCCCGCGAACCCTGGGGCTCCATCCGCTGCTCGGTTCCCTTTGCCCCACTGCAGCCGGGGGCTTGGAGTCCCCGCAGGCTCCCCAGTTCCTGGCGGGGCCGGGAGGAAGCGGCTGCAGCTGGTTTCGGCGCTGGGGCTCTTCCTGGCAGGGCTGGCGCCGGGCTGGGGCGGGGGGTGGGGAGGGAAAGCCGGGGGTCCCGAGGCCGCTGCCCTCCGGGATGCCCCGGCATGCGGCAAGGAGGGGTCGGCAGCGCTTGCATCCCCATTCCGTCAAAGGCCACCCCTCCTCTGGGTATAAATAGCAGGATTGAGGTCTGGCGTGACACTGGAGTCACTTCTGCCACCACCACCTTGGGTGTCCCCCCCCCCCCGCCCCCCCCCCCCCGCCCCGCGGGACCTCAATGGGGTTATTGTGCGCTGCGGACCCGCAGGGCACGTCCTGAGCAGCTGCTGGATCTGACCCCGGCTGCCTCCCCCACGCGTCGGGGGCATCGATGGGGCGCGGGGGTGCCCCCGCAGGGTCCCACGCAGGGAGGGGGCACGAACCCCCCCCTCTCGCACTCCCCGTAGCAGGCGAGGGCCAGGCGCGGGTGGGCGATGCCTTCGCGCCGTCCCCGTCCCCACCTGGCCGTGCCGGCCCTGCCGTCCCCTCCCTGCCCGGGCAGCGCCGGCAGCTGCTGTGGGGTAATGACGGGGTGTGCCCGCCCGCCCCGGGCTGCGAGCGGCGCGGGAGGCTCCTGCCACCCAGCAAGACGGGGCCAGCCGGGCGCGGAGCTTTGCTGCCGCAGCCGGCGCGGCCACACCTGTGTGGGCTGAGCGGACCCCGCTCCCACCCGACACCTGCCCGGCCCAACCAGCTCCTTCGCGTCCCGGCCGCCCGCGGACAGGCCGCTGCAGGCAGGGCCCCCCGGGCCAGGCAGGTGCAGGAGGAGGGAGCACCCGGAGAGCTGTGGGCGAGCAGGGGCCCTGGAGAGTCGGAGCTCCGAGTGCCCCGGAGCTCTGGGGACTGGAGGGGCTGTGAGCCCACTGTGCTGACGGGATGTCCCCTTCTCACTTCCCCACATTGTGTCACCCGTCCGGCCCCACATCCTGTCTTGGCAGATGGGCCGCGGCCCCGACCCCGGCTGGCTGCACCCCCTGTGTCCCAGGGCACCCCAAAGGTGCAGGGTCCTGCCAGGGAGCTGCAAAATGTCTCCCCCCAGCTCCTGCAGGCTCGTGGGGGGGCGTGGGAGGGACAGCATCTCCTGTGGGCAGGAACCATCCGACAAGGACAGATGTGAGGTGCTGCAGCCGCCTGCGGATGTGAGTGGGTGGGTTCTGGGCAGGGCTGCCTCCCGCGGGCCAGTACTGGCACAGGTGGCCACGGGCTCCGATGGAGCTGAAGGCTCTTTGGGGAGCCCAAGCTTTAATGAGGGGCTGTCGGGCTCCCTCTGATCCTTCCGCCCATTATCTAATCAGAGCAGTGCATTTAAAGGCCACAGTGCAGGTGAGTCACTTCCCCAGCCAGTGCCTCAGTTTCCCCACAGGTCGGGTGCTGGGATGAGCTGAGCCTGGCTCCTCAGAGCGTGGCTCGGCCCTGGGGAATGCAGCACAGTGGGTCCAGCCCAGGGCTGGATTCCTCCCTCGGCTCCTTGTGACACACCTGGACCCCGGGCATAGGACCTCCCTTGAGCCCCCCACCTGGGCATGGGGCCCCACTCCAGCTGGAGAGTCTGGCGGTGCTGGGACATCCCAACACCAGAGTGCCCGGCAGTGCCGGGCAGGGGCACCCACACTCCACGCACAGCAGCTTTGTGGCACCCGGCCCACGCCGATGCCACACGGGATCCAGCTCTTTTCCCTGTCAGCATTTCCTGCTGCTGTTCCCCGAAAGGGCCGTGCTCTTGCATCCGTGGGGTGATTCCGCACAGCCGGCAGCCGGGAACCCATCAGCACCGGTGCCAGGCACGGGAGAGGCAGCAGCACCATCGATGCCCCGGTACCGCCCCCCTCGGTGCCGGGAGGGCCGGGCAGGCGGCTCCACCACCGTAAACAGGAACTGCGGCCGCGGGGGAGCGCAAGGGGCTGGGAAGGGAGGGGGTGCCTGTGCCCATGGCCGGGTGTGGGAACGTGGGTGTGGGAGTGTGGGTGGGGGTGCAGCACCCACCGGGGCCGAGCGAGCCCGCGGAGTGTGTGCACACGCGGAGCTCGTGTGCCGGTGTCTGTGTGCGGGGTGAGCACGCGTGGCTGTGCACACGCGTGTGCCCCTTCGGGGTGAAGGGGTTGCACTTGCGTGTGAAGTGCAAGGAGGAAGTGCCTCCTCCCGTCCCCATCCCGCCCGAGTCGGGGTTTCCTAGGGCACATCCTGCCTACATGGATCCTGTTCCTCCTTCCCGGTTTTGGGGGTCAGGGGGTGCCAGGTCTGCAGGGGTGCAGGGAGGGGGGCAGGGACGGCACTGGGCCCACACCAGGGCTGTGTCTGCCCCATCCTGTGCTGAGCTGGGGGGCTCCCAGCCCCCCGCCGGCCCCTCAAGGCGATGGAGGGTGGAGAGGTGCCCACGGCCCTGTGCTGGCACCGCACTCCCCGCCCGGGTGAGGTTCCCGCATTCCTGAGGCGGCTCCAAGGGGAGCCGGGGGCAGGCGCGGGGCGGGAATGCCGCGGCGCTGAGTGTGCGCCCGTGTGTCAGCGCGTGGGGCAGCCCGGCGGGACACCCGCCCCACGCCCCCCTTGCTCCCCCGCCGGGCACCGGCATCCCCTGCCGGCATCGCTCCCGGCTCTGGGCACGGGCTCGGGATCCATCCCACATGGTTCTGCCACCCTGTGTGCAAGCATTCCCAGGACTGGGGATGACGCCTCCCGGGGTGAGCCCACGGTGAGATCAGAGGGCTGGAGTGAGACGGGATGGGTTGGGATAGGGTGGGATGGGATTGGATACGATGGAATAGGGAGTTGCTTTCCCTCGGGTTTACAAGCATGGGTCACCCCAGGAACAAGGGTCAGTGTGTATCCACGGAGGCTCCCGAAATCCTGAGCCCTTCCCCTCCCCAAGGCTGGCAACTCGCTTAAGCATTTATAATAATAATAATGATAATAACAACAATAATAACACCACCACCAACAGCTGAGCTGTCAGCTGACTCCTGGAGCCAGGATTTAAAACAAACCAAGAAATGTGGCAGCGTCTGGGAAACAGCTGCTGGCGCTGAGGGAGGGGTGTGGGGGGTCAGGGGGCACAGGAGGTGTGAAGGATCAGGGCTCTGGTGCCTCTTGGTCACAGTGGGCATGGGGTCTGTGCCCTGGGTGCCCCTTCCCACCCTGACAGTTTCCTACTCATGTTTCCAGGCCTCTCCAGACACAGGAGCTGAGTCCTGCCCTATTTGGGGGTGTCTCAGCCCCTGGCCATACCCAGGGGAGGGTCCCATTGGTGGGCACAAGCTGGCAGCGTGTGCCCATGGTGCTGATGGAACCACCGGGATCTCTCCTGGCATGAATTCTGCCATTGCCAAAATCGCCACACCTGCGCCAGCACGCAGCTGGGGGCAGGATGGGGCTTGGGAACACCAGGGCCACAGGGGAAGAGGGACAGAGGCAGAGCTGGGGCACAGAGCAGGACAGGAGGTGGCCAGGGAAGGGGGTTACCCCTGCTCATCCCGTCACAACTCCAGGCTGAAGCAAAGCTTTGCTTGCCCCCAGCTAAGGGAGCCACGGGCAGGTAGGCAGTGAGGCCAGGGGCTGGGAGCCACTGGGACAAGAGCAGGGACTGGAGTTCAGTGTCCCGAAGGGGCCTGTGAGCTCAGGGAGCCCAGAATAGCCTTGGCCTCACCGTGGCAGCAGGGCTGTGGCCCAGCACAGCCAAGTATGGCTCCACACCTGGGTGCTGTTAAATCCAGAGGGATTCGCCATCCTTCCTGGGGCCGGGGCCAGGTGGGTGGGGGCCTCTGGTGACTCCCCCCAGCCCCCCAGGAGACCTGACTCACCCTGGGATCTGGCCTGAGCCATCTGGCCTGTGCTGGGGTTCCCCTGCTCACCGTATGGCCAGCCCCCCAAGGGGGGGCTGCCTGAGCCGCTCCAGGGGTGACTTCATTCCTGGGACTCTCCAGGCCCAAGGCCAGGGTGAGGGGCAGAGCCCCTGCAAGTGTGGGGTGCCCCAGAGGCAGGGCATGGCAAGTGAGGCTAGGCAGGGCCACTGGCTCCGGCTGCATCGGGCTGGCAGCTGGAGTGTCCCCAGGCTGTGACGCCCGGACACCCTGCCAAAGGCCACCGGGACACGTCCCCGAGAGCTGGGAACACACAGAGCCGGTTGTGTGTTTCTAAGGACACGCCTGGGTGTTTACAGCCCCACCAGCGTCACCGGCACAGGCTCCGCCGTCCTGCCCAAGGACGTCCGTGCCCGCCACGAGGCCACCCCGAGCCTGGAGGGATGGAGGGCTCTGGCAGGGGCTCCTGCGGGGGTCTGTGCCCCGCGTTGTGTCGGGAGGGTGGGATCAGCAGCTCCTTACTCACGGCAGCAGCGGTGGCTCACCTGAGCACGCCGGGCGACTGAGTCACCGCTGCCACCGTGACTAAGGCTGAGCCGCTCGGCCCCGCGGGGCTCGGGGCACGGGGAGGGGGCGCCGGGACCCCCAGCCCAGCACCGCGCCCACCGCGGTGGTGCCGGCGGTGTCCTGGTGGGCTGGGCCGGGCGAGCGGGTGGAGGTGCAGTGGTTCGGCTGCACCCTCCTGCCGGGGTGTGCCCCGCATGATCCCGGCCGCTGGCCCCGCGCCCGTGGGAACGCTCCCACTCGCTGCGGCAGCTCCATGCGAGGCCCCAGCTGGGCACCGCGGGCCTAGGAGACCCTTGGAAGCTATGGGATCGCTCCCCTCCCCAGGCTGAGGGAGAAAAAGGATCCCCGTTCCACCTGGGTCCCCCCAGGCTGCAGCCCGGCGTGTTCTGCAGCAACAGGAGCGAGAAACGCCCCCTCTTCCCTCCTCTCCCCTCCTCTCCCTGCTCCGGAGCCGGAGTCAGCTCTGCCCTAATCCCATGACCCCGCGCCTGCGAGGGGAATGCAGAGACTTGCGATAAAATCCCCGGTTTGCCAAAGCTGTGGAATCAGCTGAGAGTTCAGTCCAAAGCGGGAGGGGGGGAGGGTGGGGGAGTGGAAAGAGAGAGAAAAGAGAAAAGCTGCTGCCCGGGGCTGGTGGGGGATTTCCCCGAAGAAGGAGGGCTGGGAATTCCCTTCCTTCGAGGGAGAGAACTTCTAAGAACCAGCCTCCAAAAGATTCGGGGCTCCCAGGTGGAGCTGGGGCCGGCAGGTCCGTGGGACACAGAGGAGCCAACACCGCGGTCCTGCCCTGGCTCTGCCGTGACACCGGGACGTGCCCAGCAGCCAGGCTCCGTGGGAAGTGTCCCGGCAGGACCCGGGTAAGTCCCTCTCCTCCACCCCGCGCCGTCCTCCCGGGTGCGTGAGCCTCCGCGGGGGCTAATCCCAGGACCCAGGTTAGCTAAGCGGATTGCGGGAGCTGCGTGTGGCCTGCAGCGGGATTTGTGTAGGTATTTGCTCGTCGGATCGTCTCTCCCCGAGCTGCTCAGCCGTGTGGGGTTTGGAGAACGCTCCCTCTGGAGACGCAGGAGCCACGGATGCCGCGCAGCAATTATGCCCAAGTCTGCCTGTAATCTTTAACGATTTATTCCCAGGGCAACACAATAAACTAAACACACAAAATCCAGGCTGCTGGGAATCCTGAGATCTCCCAGCTTGTGTCTCTGGAGGCTCCAGATACCTTCAACCGTACTGAAATCTGCACACACTTCCTAAAGCACCAGCTCTTGGAGTCATGGGATTGCCGGAGGAGATGAGCTTCCTCCCAGGAAGGAGATGGAGCCGTGTGAGGAGGGTGGCGACTGAGAAAGGGGCTCTTCAGGGCTGCCAGGATGTGGAGAGGTGCCCTGCCCTTGGGGGATGGCTGCTCTGCCAAAGAACCCAAGCAGGCCACACTCCCAGCCATGGCCACAATGTCCCCTTGTCCCTTTCCACAGATTGGGGCTGGGAGCTGGCGGCCAGACCCTGCTCCCTGCGGGAGTGGCTCTGGTGTGACACCTTGTCCCAATCATGGCCCCTCCTGGTGCACAAGCCTGAGCTGTGGCAGGGCCAAACCTGTGGCCTTGGCTGTCCCCTCTCCTCGCCGCTCCAGGGCCTCACCCCTCACAGCCGGCTGGGGATGTGGCCCCCCAAGGGGCGGCTTCGCAGGCCCGGGGCTCCACAGCTCCCGGGGAGAACAATGGCGCATCCCTGCCCCGGCCCCTCTCCCAGGGACAACAATGGCAGGAGCCGGAGTCGGAGCCGCCTGAGCTCATCTCCCCCCCCGAGAGCTTGGAGGGGGCTGGGGCAGGCGAGGGGCTGTGGGCTGTACGACAAAGGCTCCCTCCCAGCCCGGCTCTCTGCCTTGCACGAGTGGCTTCGCTCCCACCCAGCCATCTGCACCCACCCCAGGGAACGTTGGGAGGGAAGGACACAGCAGCAGCATTTTGGGGGTTCAGAGAGCCCCCCTTGGCTCCTGCTGGGCCCCGGTACTGCTGCCTCACAGGTTGGGTCTCCCCACTGCAGACTGGCTGCCGGATCCCCCCTCCAGCTGCTTTGTGTCTCTGTGTGCCAGGGCATTGTCTGGGAGGGACAGACCCGGCAAGGCAGCCTGAGGTCACGAGCATCTCCCCAGCACCCTCCCTGTCTGCACAGGGCAGCCGCTGGCCCAGGAGGAAGCAGCTTCTGCCCCATGGCACGCGGGTCATCGCGCCCCAGAACTGGTGCCCACCAGCCCATTTCTCCCTTGTTCTAAAAACCCTATGGGGCTCAGTCTGTGTCCTTGCCGGGAAGTGGGTGGTTGGGCAGAGGGAATCCCTGGGGGAGGAATGGTCCAACCTTGTTATTAGACATCAGAGAGTCTCGGTATTAGACATCACTGAGTCCCCACGGGCAGCAGCAGCAGCTTTGACGCTTGGCTCTCTAGGAGAACTCAGCCCATCCATTCCCTGCCCATGGACTGACTTTGACCCCGATGACGGGGCACGTGGAGGGGGAGAGGTGTCCGGTCTGTCCCCTCCCCACGGTCTGTGGAGAGCAGGTCGCCCCTGCCCTGTCTGGAGCGGGGGCAGAGCCGAGACCCCGGCAGGGGCTGAGACACCCCCGGTGGGCTGATACAGAGATTAGAGGACGGCGAGTCGGGATCTCGGGAGCGGGATCCGAAACGAGAGGGTAGGGGCTGGGACCCCTTAGTACACGACTGAGACCCGGGGGCAAGGACCGGGACCCCCCGCGGGAGCAGGTGCGGGTACCGCCGGGGCAGGGGCCGTGGCCGTTGCCGGGGCCGTTGCCGGGGCCAGACCGGTCCCTGCCCCTGCCAGGCTCCACCCCGGGCGGTGCGGGATAAAACTTGGGGCACCTCCCCGGCAGCTCCGCGTCAGGGCTGCGCTCGGACCAGCTGCAGCGCTCAGGAGGTGACACCGCACAGACCACCACCTCCCCCCGGGACGTTTCTGGGGTCTCTCTCCCTCTTCCTGCCACCGGAGGCAGCTGAGCTCCCGCCGCGCCGGGATCCGCGGGGCCGTGCTCGGTGAGTAGAGCCGCGCCGGGCTGATGGGGGCCCGGGTCGGGCTGCGGGGGGAAACCGTGGACCGGGACCGCGCTCTCTAGGTTGCTTTCCCCAGAGCGGGAGGGGTGGCCCCGCTTCCCTGGGACTCACGGGGGGACGCACGGCAGAGCTCCTCTTCGGTCGTTCGGGAGCTTTGCTCACCCTCAGAGACCCTCCGTGTCCTCGGTCACCTGGAGCTTTGCCTTCCTCCGGTGAACGGGAGCTGGATCGGTTCTCCTCGCTCCAGCTGTTGGGACCCCGGTGAGCCCGCTCGGCTCCCGCCGCGTCCCGGGGAGCGGCTCCTCGCTCCCAAGACCCGGCATTCCGGGGCGGGGGGGTGCTGCCAGGGCAGGAGCTCTCTATCTCGGTGGACGAGCAGTGCCTCCGGAGCGCACTGCGGCCGGGCCGCCCGGTCGCTCGGTCAGGGCCACCCGGTGTCTCGGTAAGGGCTCCCCGGCGCGCCGCCGGTGCGGCCCCCCCGGGCGCAGGAGGCGCAGCGGGACCGGCAGAGGGCGCCCGCGCTTTGCTGACTCATAGCCCCCCCCCGGTGCGGGTGCCGGGACGGGGCCCCGGGGCTGCGGGGTGTCCGTTCCACCCCCCGGGCGGCGGCAGGCGGGGCTGGGGCCGCTGGGGTGGAGGTTCCAGCTGCGGGACTGGGGGGGCAAGAGCATGCTGGGGGCTCAACCCCTCATCGGGACAGTTCCCCGTAGCTGTAACGGCGTCACCGGGAGGGTGACCGGGCGGGTGCGTGTGACCGGGCGGGTGTGACCGGCCGCGGGTGACTGTACGTGTCTCCCCCGCCCTTTCCGCCTCTGTGTCCTGGCGTCACTCGGCTCCGGGGGCTCCGGCTCCCGCCCGGCCCCGCGGGCAGTCANCGGCGCGAGGGCGCGCGGGGGGCGGGGCCGGGGGCGGGGCCGCGCGGCCGCGTGGGCGGGAGGAATCCGGCCGGACCGCCCCGCCCACCGGGCCACGTGGGGAACCTGCGCCCGCCTCCCATTGGCCCCCGCCGCGGATGTCTGGGCGCTCGGCGCGCTCCCATTGGCCGCGACCGCCGGAGGAGCCGGAGTGAATGAGGGCGAGGCCCCGCCCGCGGGACGTTGCTACATTGTAACTTCCCTCCCCCCCCGGTGCTCCCACGGCAGCGCGAGCGGCGGCCGGTTCGGCGGGTCCGGCCCCAGAGAAGGGGGAGCGAGGCGGCCTCCCCGCCCCTCGCCGCGGCCTCGGGCCTCACCCCGCCCCCAGACACCCCGCACCGAGAGCACAGAGCGGCGGCGAGGAGAAAGAAAGGAGGCGGCAGGCAGGGGCAGGCAGCGCTGCTTCCACCGCCTCCCCCCCCGTTCCCGCGGCAGCCACCGGAGCGGGGCGAGAACGGGAGATTTTTATATTTTTTATTTTTGTATATATATTTTTTANGGTCGCTCGGTCAGGGCCACCCGGTGTCTCGGTAAGGGCTCCCCGGCGCGCCGCCGGTGCGGCCCCCCCGGGCGCAGGAGGCGCAGCGGGACCGGCAGAGGGCGCCCGCGCTTTGCTGACTCATAGCCCCCCCCCGGTGCGGGTGCCGGGACGGGGCCCCGGGGCTGCGGGGTGTCCGTTCCACCCCCCGGGCGGCGGCAGGCGGGGCTGGGGCCGCTGGGGTGGAGGTTCCAGCTGCGGGACTGGGGGGGCAAGAGCATGCTGGGGGCTCAACCCCTCATTGGGACAGTTCCCCGTAGCTGTAACGGCGTCACCGGGAGGGTGACCGGGCGGGTGCGTGTGACCGGGCGGGTGTGACCGGCCGCGGGTGACTGTACGTGTCTCCCCCGCCCTTTCCGCCTCTGTGTCCTGGCGTCACTCGGCTCCGGGGGCTCCGGCTCCCGCCCGGCCCCGCGGGCAGTCACCTCCCGCCGCGGCCTCCTCCGGTGCGGGGGCCGCTCACCGCCCCCGCCGCGGCGCTCCGGGCCGGCGCCTGCCCGTGTCCCGCATTCACCCCTCTGCCCGGGCCTCGCACGCCAACCCCATCGGCTCCCTGGCGAGGGGCGGCCCAGTGGATGTCCAGCGCTGCCGGAACCCGGCCGGACCCCCGAACCCCCCGCGCCCCTTTGTTGTGTGCCGGGATTATGAATGGCTCCAGGCGCGGCGCGAGGGCGCGCGGGGGGCGGGGCCGGGGGCGGGGCCGCGCGGCCGCGTGGGCGGGAGGAATCCGGCCGGACCGCCCCGCCCACCGGGCCACGTGGGGAACCTGCGCCCGCCTCCCATTGGCCCCCGCCGCGGATGTCTGGGCGCTCGGCGCGCTCCCATTGGCCGCGACCGCCGGAGGAGCCGGAGTGAATGAGGGCGAGGCCCCGCCCGCGGGACGTTGCTACATTGTAACTTCCCTCCCCCCCCGGTGCTCCCACGGCAGCGCGAGCGGCGGCCGGTTCGGCGGGTCCGGCCCCAGAGAAGGGGGAGCGAGGCGGCCTCCCCGCCCCTCGCCGCGGCCTCGGGCCTCACCCCGCCCCCAGACACCCCGCACCGAGAGCACAGAGCGGCGGCGAGGAGAAAGAAAGGAGGCGGCAGGCAGGGGCAGGCAGCGCTGCTTCCACCGCCTCCCCCCCCGTTCCCGCGGCAGCCACCGGAGCGGGGCGAGAACGGGAGATTTTTATATTTTTTATTTTTGTATATATATTTTTTATTTTCTCCGCCCGGGCCGCGGAGGGCACGGCCGGTGCAACCCTGCTTGGAGAACCCCCTCCTAGC
>WAAE01023851.1:912545-969582 GCA_013400495.1 Nicator chloris
GGGAGGGGGACGCCGGGCCGGGAGCACGGCCGCCGCCCCCTCGCCCGGCCCTGCCGGGGCTCCTTTGTGGGCGGCGGGGCCCGGCCGTGCCCCGGCCCTTTGTTCTGGGCTCAGCCCCGGCGGCGGCGCGGCCCGGCCCCCCCTGAGCCCCCAGCGCCGGGGGCGGCGGGGGGGCCTTTGTCTGCTGGGGGCCCGGGCCGAGGGGCTGCGCACCCCCCGCGTGGAACGGGGCCCGCGTGGGGCCGGGCTGGGAGTAACTTGGAGAGTCTTTCCCGGATCAGGGAGGAAGCGGGGGGACACCACATCCATCTGCCGGCACCCGCGGGGCTGGGGGAGCACGTTCCCAATGCTGCCTCACCCACCTACACTGGTCCCAACTTCTCTCTAGCCGCCCCCCCAGTGGGCAGGTTTCCTGTGCCACGAGCCCCGTGCTCCCACCCCCCCGCAGCAAAGCTCTTCTCTGGCCCCCTCAGCACTGCCCCATGCCCAGGGCAGGGGTGCTCCACACCGTGAGTTCCCTCCGGGGCAGCCGAGCAGTGGGGTGCCGAGGTTCCCTCCTGCCTCTGGGGAGGCTTGGAATTTCTTGGGGAGCTGTTGGTCCCCTGGNAAGGCTTGGAATTTCTTGCTTAGGGGTGCTTGGGGAGCTGTTGGTCCCCTGGGAGCAGCCAGACTTGCAGCTGGTGTCCCCCTCCTGTGTCTACTCTCTGGGGGGGCTGTCCGACCTGCACTGACCTTGCTTTTGGCATCTTCCCCCACAGCCGTCTCAGCTCTGGCAAACTGCAGGACCTGGGGGTCGTGGAAGGCAGCAAGCTGACACTGGTGCCCACCGTGGAGGCCGGCTTGATGGTGAGTGGCCTTTTCCTGCTGCTCCCTCCATCCCTCCCACTCGTCCCTGTCTATTATTAAAGCCCCGGGCAAGGATGAGGATGTGATGTGCTGGCAGCCCTGCGGCTCTGCTGCCCCAGCTCTTGCTGAGGAGGCAGCGCTGGGTTGGGCACGGCAGCAGGTTTAGTATTTCACTCCTTTCTCAGGGCTTGTGTAGAAATAGTGGAAGTGACATGTCATCCCTCCCTCCTGCTGCGGACGCCCCCTCCTTTGCTGCATTTGTAACGTTAATCCCCCCCCTCCTCCTTTTTTTTCCAGTCCCAGGCGTCCAGGCCAGAACAGTCGGTGATGCAAGCTCTGGAAAGCTTAACTGAAACTCAGGTGAGGGGCTGGATGCCGGGACAGGATGGAGACAAAGGTGGCGGGGGGGGCGGGGTGCGGGGGGAAGGACAGCTGTGGCCTCACTTTGCTTCCCCTCCCAAAAGCTTTGGCGTTGGTGCCTTGCTGAGGTTTCACCTTCAGCATGGCTGGGAGCGCTGAGGGTGGTGCCCGGCTCGGGGAGGTCCCATGCCGCAGCCTCACAGCCCAAACAAGCCGGGAGCCGGGGAGGTGAAGTGACTCACTCAAGGTCACGCTGCAGGTCGGTGGCAGAGCTGGGCAGCTCAGGGCCCTGCCTCGGGGTGTGGGGCTGCAGCCCTCCCACAACTGCCCACCCTGAGGTGCAGGCATAGGGCTGCCCATCTGCCCCACAGCTGTGACGGGTGTTACGGAGGTTGGCAGGGTCACGCTGGGGGCTCGTGGGGCTGCAGAGCCCAGCTTCTCCCCCAGCACCCAAAGGGTTCTTCCCCCTTTCCTTGGAGCCGTCCTTGGGGGGTGCAGACTGGCGGTGCCGGGGTGTTCTGACCCTCTCCTCGTCCCTTGCTCGGTGGCCTTGTGCTGGGGCTCCGGGTGCCAAGGAAGGGGCGCAGAAGGGGCCAAGTGGGCGGCGTTGGCGGAGCCCTGGTTGAATCGGTGTGGAGTTGTTGGAGGGCTGGGAAGTGGGTGGGCGGGGGGTCCTCACTCCTGGGGGGTCTCAGCTGCGGGGCGGAAGCGTTCCCAGGGTGGGAGAGCCGTGGGTGAGCCGTGGGTGCGCGCGCAGCCGCCGGCTCCTGCCGCGAAGGTGGAATTTACCCCCAGCCGCGCAGGCCCCGCTCCTTTGTTTTCCGTCTCTGTTACTGCTGTGAAACTCTTTCCTTCCTTTTTCTGGCCGATGCTGCAGCTTCGGTTTTTTAAGGGTTGGGGTTTTGAGGGTTTTTATAACCTGCCTTGCTGAATTCTGGGAAGGGGCTGAGCCCCATGCCGTGCCAGGGCGCAGAGAAGGGGCTGGTGGGGCGCTGCTGTGCCCCACCTGGGGATGTGGCAAGGGGCAGGCTGCCCTGCCCGCAGGGACTGATCTGCAGTGCCCTTGGCTGCGGCGTGACCTTGACTTTTGGGAGCTGGTTTAACCCCATGGAGGCTGGGGGAGTAAGCATGGACTGGAGCCCCAGTGGATCCCCAGTGCCAGAGGCTGCTGGGGTCTTGTGGAGGGGTTGCAAGGTGCTGCCCATCCCAGCTGGGGTGCAGAGCTGCGGGAGGGCGCTGGTTCTGGCAGCTTGGCCTGGGGGTCACAGTGCATGTCGTGGCCTCAGGGCTGCAGATATTTCTGATGGGGCTGTGCAGCTCTGCTCTGGTGTGGGCAGTGAGGTGGGGTGGACTGGGGAGCCAGGAGCCCGCGGAGCTCAGGGTACCCCCCTGCACAGGGCTGTGGCCCCCCCAGACCAAGCACAGTGGGCGGAGGAGGGTGGGTGGGCTACGGTCTGGCACTGGCCGCGGGAAGCGGCTCCGCACCTCCCTGCCCACCGCAGGTTCCTCCGGTTGGTGATTCAGGAAGCCAGGGCTGAGCAGGAGGAACTGCCAGCACCTGGGGGGCGGCGGGGGGGCAGGAAACCACTCCTCCCATTCATGCTTTGCTGGGCTCTGCCTGCGTCACGCAGCCTCCGGAGCACGGGGAGAGCTGAGCCGCTTCCTCTGGGGGCGGCGGGGGGGCCGGGGCGCTGCCACCCCCTCCCCAGCCTTTGGGGAAGCGGCTGCCGAGCACGGGGGCTTCCTGGAAATGCTCCTGCACTTCCTTCCTCCCCACATGGCTGCCCCTGCTTTCCAGGGATGGCAGGCGTTGGGTCCCACTGCCTCAGCTCTTCCTTTCCCCAGTCCCTCTGCCCAGAAGTGCTGAGGGGAAGGAACAGAGGAGGGGGTTGACACATCCTGCTCTTCCAGGGCAGGAAGAATGTGACCAGGGGGCTCTGTCTCTCTGCCCCCCTTGGCACAGACAAAACCCCTGGGCACCGACACAGGTGGCTGGATGGGGGGCCCAGCTGTGCCCGGCTGGAGACCCTGCAGGGGCTTGGAGGGGCATTTCCTGCTCTCCTTTCTCATCCTTGCCCTGGCCTTGCCTTTGCCATCTGGATCTCTCCAGATATGGTTTCCTTCTGTTTATTTGGGGGTGCTGCCTTCCCCATCCGTGGCAGGGGCTCGTTGGAGGCCGCCCCTACTCTCTGCCAGCCCAGAGTTGGGGGCCCGGGGGTGTCTGGGGCTGGGGGCCGGGGTGACGCGGGGCCAGGCGTTGGAGCGAGGCGGGAATGCGGCGTTCTCTGAGTCATCAGCATTTCTGAGAAGCAGCTGGGAGACACTTGCCCCATCCCTGCGGGCCCCGAGCCCGGTACAGTGCAGCTGAGCCCCCCAGGGCTTGGCAGGGTCCCAGGGGACCCCTAGGTGCGGGCACTTTGGGGGACTCAGTGGCCCCAGCCCCCTCGGCGAGGCTGTCCCGGCCCCTGCGGCGGAGCCGCCTGGGAGGGACGGGGTCCTCCTGGCGTGGGCGGCCGAGCGGGCGGCTGGGTGGGACGTGTTTGCATTGGAGCGGGCTGGTTTCGCCGGCGGGGGGAAGGTTGGCAGCGGCGTGGGGGCGGGTGCTGGGAGCCCCGGGGCTGGGGCGCCGCGGGGACCGGGCCGGCTCTGTGCCACGGCCCAGCCCCGGGGGTGCTGCGGGAGGTCGCGGGACCCCCGTGCGTGGGGATGGAGGGGGAGTTGTTGGTGCTGCTGGGAAGCGCCGGCAGCACGGGCCTGGCTGGCTTGGGGTGCTCTGGTTTCTCCCGGCGCTGGCGAGAGGTCAGGCAGGGCAGGGGTGAGTCAGAGGGAGCGGGAGGCGACTGCGGGGTCGGCTGACGTCAGGAGGCCCCGGGGAGGCGCGCGGGGCTCCCCCGGGTACACCTGGGTGCAGAGCCGGACCTGGAGCAGGGTGGCAGGGCCTGGGATGGGGCTGTGAAAGACTCCGCTCAGGAGCCTGGTGGGAGCAGGACCCAGCTGGGTCCTCTTCCCACGCTTTGCTGAATAGTGCCTGGACCTGGTGTTGGGGTCTGTGGGGTCCCTGTGTGAAATGTACCCCCTGCAGCAGCTGAGGTGGCCCAGGAGCCCTGGGGGCTCCATGCAGGGGCCAGAGGTGGCCGGAGCTGGGATGGGGCCAAGCAGTGCAGATGGGGCTGCCAGCCTGGCATGAAGCCATCCAGGCTGCTATGGGAAGGGAAATTGAGGCAGGAGGGGGGCTGGTGTGATGCTTTCCCGTGGCCAGGTGCTCTGTGCACACACACACACGCGTGTGCCCATGTGCACGCCCGCTGTCCTCTCCCGCCCCCTCGCCCCGTAACCTCCGTGTCCAGAGCTGCAGCGTCTCCTTCTCGCCCACCCCTTCCTCTGCAGCCTCCGCCTGACACGCTCGGGGCTTTGCTGCTGGTATTTTTAAAGCTGCTTTTCCCACGGCTTCTCAGAACCGGCCCCCGCGGCAGCGGGGCGTGGGGGAGCGGGGCCGGGGCTGGGGGGGCCCTGCTCCGCAGCGCTGGGGACAGGGGTGTGCCAGGCCCACTGGGGACCCCTCGATGGCTGCACCCCAAAGGTGCCATGGGATGTGGGTGGGTGATGTCAGGAGCTGCATGTGGCAGGCTGGAAAGCCAAGCCCTGTGTGTCCTGGAATAGTGAAGGGGGTGTAGAGTGGAAGAGGGGGGCATCACCCCCATTAACCCATCTGGGCTGGCGGGGGTGAGAGGCACAGCCCCCCTGCAGCACGCATGAAGGCATGGGGGGGCTCACGGCTGTCCCAGCCCCCCTAGAATGAGGAGCAGTGCTTTGGGGGCTCCCCTGTTCCCTGGCACAGCTGCCAAGTGATTTATGCGACTGTGGGGAGGCTGAGGGGTGTGAGCTGAGGGGTGGCAGGTGTTGGGCATTGGGGGCCCCCCACAGCTGCAGCCTGGGGAGGGTCAGGCCCTGGCTCTTGTCTCCATGCTGCAGCTGCTCCATCACCTGCCAGAGCTGGAGCCTCCGGGCTGGGCAGGGCCTGTCCCCCACCCCCAGCTGCCTTGAGCGGGGGGAGGAGGGCAGGTGGGCTGCACTGCCTGAGTCACAGTGGTGGGCATGCAGGGACCCGGCATGTCCTCACCTGCCCCCTCCTCTTCTCCCTGTGCCAGCAGGGGCAACCCCTCGGGCTGGGGGGGGACACCCTTCCCGCTGGCACTGCGCTGGCCGGAGCAGCAGGACTGGCCCTTGGCCAGGCATGCAGCTCTGGGCAGTCGCAGCTGCAGCCCCTGCCCGTCCCTGCCTGCCGGGATCAGCGCCGGGGAGGGCAGCCAGGCAGGCATGGCCACTCAGTGGTGGGGAATAAAGGGCAGGAAGGGCAGAAGGAAGAAAAATACCCCCCGGCACCATCAGCTGACGGAGCTGGCACTGGGCTGGGGTCGTGTGGGGACGGCAGCTGGGCTCGCCTGCCAGCCAGGCACGGGTGAAGGGCTGCAGGAGTGACCCATTCTCTGCCCCAGTGACCCATCTCTATGGCCAGGGCAAACCTGTAGGGGCAACCACCATCCCTTGCTCAGCACCAGGGGGGCAACCGCCGCCCCGCTGCTTGTGCCACGGTTGATGACAGTCCCTTGTCTCTCTCCCCAGGTCAACGACTTCTTGTCGGGCCGGTCCCCGCTGACCCTGGCCCTGCGCGTGGGTGACCACATGATGTTCGTGCAGCTGCAGCTGGCGGCTCAGCAGAGCACTGGACAGCTCCAGCACCGGCACCTCATCGCCAGCCGCGGCGAGGCAGGGGCCAGCGCCAGCCCCCACTGCCGGACGCTGCACGGTGCCAGCGGCTCAGGCTTCACCCGCATCCCCGTGGTGCCCACGTGCCAACAGAGCCCGGCCCCCAGCCCCACACCCACCGTGCCGGCCCCCCCCATGTACTGTAACGCCCCTCACGCCGCTCCCGTCACCGCTGGGATGTTCCGGTCGCACGGGGCCAGCACGCAGACGGTGAACAGCAGCGTGGTCTCCTCCTGCTCAGAGGTGAGTCTGGGGGTGTCCTGGTGCCTTTGGGAAAGGGGGGTGAAGCCGTGACTTCCCCAGCTCAGCCAAGGTCATGCCTGGCCCTCCCTTGGTTTCCTCATGTGTGGAAATGGGTTGTCCCCAGTCTGGTCTCCAGAATGTCGCCGGGTCCCAGGGAGGGGCTCACAGACAGGGTGTAACCCAAGCTCTTACCCTGCCTGTCATCACACCCTGCCTGTCCCCATGGGTGGGCAGGAGCTGCTCCTGTTGCTTCCCTTTCCCCCTCGCACAGCACAGCAGGGTGGAGGGGCTGGCGGGTCCCTCAGGGTGGTTCCTTGCATGCCAGGAGAACTGGGACTGGCGCCTGCTGCATCTGCACCCTCCCTGGACTCTCCTGACCTGTCTCTTTGCAGGGTGGCAGAAGGTCAGGAGCAGGGTTGTGTGCCCCACCAGACCCCTACCCCGAGGCTGACCCCATGTTTCTCCCCTCCCAGGTGGACTGTGGTTCCCGCAGCAGCAGCTCCCCGGGCAGCAGTCCAGCCCCCTCGGCCCGATCCCGCAAGCCCGGGGCGGTCATCGAGAGCTTCGTCAACCACGCGCCTGGGGTCTTCTCAGGGACCTTCTCCGGTACGCACTGATGAATTGCTGGGGGGCTCTGAGGGATGCTGGGGGCTGTGGGTTTAGGGGGACTGCTTGTCCCACACTCACCTCTTCCCCCCCTCTCCAGGCACTTTGCACCCCAACTGCCAGGACAGCAGCGGGCGGCCGCGGCGGGACATCGGCACCATCCTGCAGATCCTCAACGACCTCCTCAGCGCCACGAGACACTACCAGGGCATGCCCCAGTCCCTGACACAGCTCCGCTGCCAGACACAGTTTTCCTCCTCCTCTTCTTCCTCCTCCTCGCCACCTGCCTCTCCGGACCTCGCCACCAAAACTACCTCAGAGCCGCTGCCGGCAGCCGCCGCCCCCACCCTGCACCCCGTTGTCCAGTGCCAAAGCCAGATCCGGATGTGCAAGCCCAGTGGTGAGTCCGGGTTCACCTGAGTGGAGAGGGTTTGGGGTTTCAGGTTGGTACCTCTTGGAGGTCCCTGGTCCATGGCTGGGATGAACAGAGAGGGACTGGGAACTGGATGATTGACAGGCATCAGTTGGGGGGGCACATATTTGGGGACAATCAGCACCCCTGGGGACGCAGGGAGGTCCCTCCACCCACCCTGCATTTTCATCTCTGCCAAACCCTGTGGAGACAAAGCGTCTCTGTGTGGGTGGGGGTGCAGGGGCGTGGCAGGTGGCTGTGGTGTCCGTGCTGCCCCGGGAGCTCAGGGCCTGTCCCTGCTGTGTGGGCAGAGGTTTTGGGGTCACCCAGACTCTGGCTTCCCCTTTCCAAACTCATCTCCCCAGACTGGGGGTGAAGGTGGGCCTGGCCAGGGCATGGCAGCGGCTCCCCCAGCATTTTTGGGTGCACACCTGTGAGCCCTGGGGCTGGAAGGTGCCGCAGGCGCCCGCACAGGACCCCCTGTGATTTGCTTAGAGGAAAGAAGTGAAACCACCAGTGCTGGCTCAGCCCCCTCAGGGTTTGCTCTTCCTTCTCTCCTAGCCAGGTCCAAGACCCCACAGGGAGTGGCTCTGTGCTGGCTCCAGCCCCTCCTGGTGTGGCCGGGTCTTCCAGGGCCACCCCCAGCTCTGCTCTGGGCCAGGACCCCTCCCCATCTATCCCAGAAGATAAGAGGGGGGTGTTGTGGTGGGACCCTGAACCCCAAATAAGGGCTCTAGGCCATTGGGGACCAGCCTGGTGCTGTGGTGGGCACCCTGGTTTTTGGGATATCCAAGGGGACTGTGCCATGGGGGACTTGGTGCCCCCCAGGACGTGAGTCAGGCCCCCCTCCTGTAACCACCTCACCTTTTGGAGGGCAGCTGCTATGGGCGTGTCCATGTGCCTGTGCCATTGGGGGCTACCTGGTGGGCTGTGTC
Organism: Nicator chloris; assembly: GCA_013400495.1. Taxonomy (NCBI): domain Eukaryota; kingdom Metazoa; phylum Chordata; class Aves; order Passeriformes; family Pycnonotidae; genus Nicator; species Nicator chloris. The sequence continues at coordinate 920,715 of WAAE01023851.1, forward strand.
CCCCAGCCATGGATCAGGGAACCCCCACCATGTCCCATCCTTCTCCATTACAGGGGACACCCTGCTTGTTCCAGGGATGTCCACACGTCCTTGCCGCGCGGGGCTGCCCGGGGGCTGGCGTGTCCCCCTCCATGGCGTTGCATGGCAGCCCTCCGTGACCTCCTTTCCCCTTTTCCCTTGCAGGGGACCGGCTGCGGCAGACGGAGAACCGGGCGACGCGCTGCAAGGTGGAGCGGCTGCAGCTGCTGCTGCAGCAGAAGCGGCTGCGGCGGAAGGCGCGGCGGGACGCCAGGGCTCCCTACCACTGGGTGCCCAACCGCAAGGCCGGGCGCACCAACAGCAACAGCAGCGTCTCCAGCGAGGGCAGCCTGGACCTGGACTTCGAGGACTCTGTCTGGAAGCCGGAGGTCAAGGCCGAGATGAAATCCGAGTTTGTCGTAGCATAGAGAGCCGGGGCCCCGGGGGACTGTGCCGGGGGGGTCCCGCTCGCCGCCCCCGCTGTGGGGAGGCAGTGCTGGTGTCGCGAGCCGGGGCTCCTCGAGATTTGCCGTCTCCTGCGACCAGACGCCTTGGGCCGACCTGCGTGTCAAGGGGAGCCCCCCACCCCCCTCCTCGGCTGGGTTTGGGGTGATGGGGGAGGGGAGCAGCAGGAACCCCCCCCCTCCCTGCAGCCTCCCCAGCCAGGGGGGTCCCGGCACCTGGCGGGGGGTCCCTGGGGCGTATCGAAGCTGCTGCTTTGCTGTGAAGAGGGGCACAGCTGGGTGGGCTCCGGCCCCACCTTGTGCCACCCCCCTACCCCGGTGCAGGCAGGAGGAGATGAAGTCTCTCTCGGAGGTGCTGGAGCCCCCCCACCCCGATTTGGGGGCTGTTTGTTTTCCTTCCCTTCTATATGTAGCATTGCTCGGCTGTGGGGCTGGGCACCCCCGGGTGGCCGGGGGGACACGTGTGCCTGGGCCCCACCGCCGCAGCCTGGGGAGGGGGGACGGGGGTGGGAGGGGCTTTGTTTTTTGGGGGGGTGTTAATTTTGTTTGGGGAGGGAGAAGCCAAGGCGCCTTCCCNAACCCCAAACTCGGTCCCGGCCATGGGGCCGGTATTTATAGACATTAATGACCCGACTGAGCCAATACTGACATAGTCTTCATAGGCCGTAGGATCCTTTTTCTTGTCCGACTTGGATTTTTTTCCGTCAGGATCTGTGCAAATAGAGCCCCCACGTGATGTGTTTTTTGTCTGTAAAAGTCTTTTTCTTTTTTTTTTTTTCTTTTTTTTTTCTTTTTTTTTGTGTGTGTTTTGGGAAAAGGGGGGGCGGGGGGGAGAGCGAGGCTTTTTTGGTCTTTAATATTTTATTTTTTATTTTTGAAATAAATTTGGGCAGTCTGGATGCAATCGTGTCTGGTGTCGGTGTGACGCGATGGGGCTGCTTGGGCACCCCATCAGTGTCAGGGGGACATGGCACAGCCACAAGTGACCCATACCTGTGCACACACCTGCTCAGCACCCACACGTGTGTGTACCTGCAGGAGGAAGGAGAGAGGGGTGATGGAGCTGCCCCATCCTCCCTAGAAGGGGAACAGGTCTGGGGTCTCCTCGGGAGAGACCTTGAGGCGTTTCCAGCCCTCTCTGGGTGCCAGACCCCAACCCGTGGGTGCTCATCTGACTGGGTGCTCCCAGTCTCATCCCACTGGCCACTGCCTGGAGGAGCTGGGCCGGTTGCACCAGCCGGGCTGGCCGTGAGTGCCAGCTCCCTGCCAGCTCCCTCCCTCCCTCCGCGTCACGGCGGGGTGGCCGCGGGCCGGGGTGGGGGGAGGTGTTGGTGGCCGTGAATGCGGCCGTGCCTCAGTTTCCCCACCTGTACTTGCCCCGGGGAAGGTAATGGGGTGGGGGTGGCTCTGGGGACGTGTCAGCACCATCCCACTCATGCAACCCAATTCCTGCAGCCCGCAGCATCCCTGGGAGGAAGCTGGAGGCCGGGGGGGCTCGGGGTGTCGGTGGTTGTGGGGGGACACTGTGGGCTGGCACACCCCCGGAGCAGTGCTGTGACACCGACGCGGTGACACTGTCACCTCTAGGCACACCTGGGGCGAGGTGAATCCCGATTGGGCGCTGAGCTGTGGAGCTGCTGTCTGGGGAGGGGGCAGGAGTGGCTGCCTGTGTCCCCTCTGCCATGTCCAAGCCTTGTCCCTGCACCCCGCGGTTGGGGAGAGAGAACAATCCAGATCTCCACGGGGTACTCAGCATCTCGCAGGCAGGACTGGAAGAGAATGGCTCTTCCCACGGGGAACACTCGGGGCGCCCAGTGTGAGGCTGGGGGGGGCCTGGCCGGACCCTGAACCCCCAGGAGCAGCCGAGCGCCGGAGGAAGCCGGGCGGGAGCGGAAGCAGCTCAGGTTCCTGCGGTGACTTGTGCCGCACCGGGCACCCTGCGCCCCGCTTTGACGTCATTTCGGGTAGAGCAGACCTCGGGCTCCCCCCCTGCAGCCCCCGCCCCCCCACACACACCCTCCGCCCGTGCCAAATTTGGCAACGGGAAGAGCCGCCGACCGCGGCAGGAGCAACACGGCGGCCTTGTAAGGCAATCGCTGCCGGGAGGGCACGCGGGGGACACGCACACGCGTGTGAACGCAGGGACAAGCGCCAGCAGCCGCGCACGGGGGGGACGTGCAAACAGTCCCGCTGTGGGTGCCGCCCTGGGGACCCCCCAGTCCATCCTTGGGGAGTCCCAACAGCTGCTGTCTCCCCAAGGGCTCGGCTCAGGGTTTGGAGGGTCCCGGGGGAGCAGTGGGTGCTGCAAGGTGTGAGCTGGGACAGGCCTGGCCCCTCAAGCCATGGCACGGCTTCATGGCACAGGATGGACCAGGCAGCCGCAGGAGGTGTCTGTGGCACAGCAGGAGACAAGCCAGGACATGGGGTGCCGCATCGTGCCATGCCACAGGGTGACATCACGGTGCCCAGGGCCCCCAGATGCTGCTGATAACAGGGGCGTCGCTGGTGCTGGGTGAGGCTGGGCAGAGTCCTCCTCACTGCCCAGCCCAGGTGTCGGGGTGGTTCAGACCCCCTGTACCCCATCCTGGCTCCTCTGCCCACTGCCCCCAGCCCTGCCCAGAACCCGGCACTGCTGCCAGGCTGTGCTCATCCCAGTGCGCCCCGTATGGAGCAATCAGCGCCAGCCTTGTGCCTGCTGTGGGGGCAATGTGGGTGTCACCTGGCAGGTGTGTCCCTGCATACACAGCCGGTGGGTGGGGGCAGCTGGACCGGGTGCCCCCCTTGTCCCTCTGCCCAGCGCTTGGCGCAGAGGGTGCGCCAGGAAACACCCACAGCTGCCGCGGCTCCCAGGGCTCCCGGCACACCCGTGGGCCCCGCACACGCCCACGGCGCCGGCCACGCCGCGGCCCCGCGGTGCCGGGCACACCCCGGCCCAGGCATGCGTGGGGTTGCACGTCAATCCTTGCACGCCCAGCCCTTGAACACCCACCCCCCGCACCCTGCACCCCACAAACACACCCGGCCTCCCCGCAGCCACTGCCTGCGCCCTCCAGCCTGCAAACACGCGGGTGAACCCCGTGTGTGCCCATGAACCCCACGGCCGAGGGCGGTGGCTGTGCCCTGTGTGCCGGACCCACGTCCCCACGGCCATGGGACTCCCATGGCCGCCTCCAGCTCCCTCGTGGTGTGGGGTACATCACGAAGCCCCAGCCCCACAGCCCCCTGGAATCCCTCCGGCTGCACCCGGCACTGGCTGCGGGCGAGAGACGGGGCTGGCGCGGCGGTGCCAGACGCCGGGTGGGCGACGCGCTGCCGCGTGTCCCTGGCACGATTTGGGAACACGGCGTCTGCAGCAGCGGGGTCCCGGGTGGGGGCGAACCCAGGCCCCCGCGTGGGGCTGCAGCCGGTCCCCCCACCACCCGGCTGTGGGGCATCTGCCAAGGCTGGGGCACCCATGGGTGCCCTCTGGGCGTCCCTGAGGGTGCAGAGGCCCCCGAAAGGCTGAGCCCCCACACCGGGCCCTGGTGCTGCTCTGGGGCCGGGCTGTGGGCAGGCAGCCCCGGTGTGGGGTGCAGAGGCGGCCGCGGGGGGGGGCCGGGAGCTGCCGGCGCAGGGATGGATCCTGGAATTAAAAACATTCCAGGAACTGACTTTGAACCAGATAAAATAACAAGCGCCGCGAGGAATGTCTCACCCCGCCCGCCGGCCGCGGCCCCACGGCGTTCCCCACAGCTTCCCACTGCCGCACATGTGTCCACGGGCCCTTGCACACGCGTGTGCACGCGGAGCTCGCAGCCAATGTGCACACGTGTGCAGCACAGCCACGCTGGGGGGGGCAGCCGCGGGGTGCCCAGGCTGCTGGGGAGTCTGGGGGTCTCCGGGGGGGCTGAACACCCCGGCTGCTGCGAGGGGCTGCAGCACCCCTGGGCTGGGCTGTGGGGGTGCACACACAGCCGTGCAGTGCACGCTCAAACGCGTGGAACACAGCCGGACACGCGTGGCTGTTGTGTGCACAGCAGCACCCCCCCGCCCCGGCTCCCTCCCAGCCCATCGTGGGGCAGAGGGTCCCCCCCATGTCCTCGCCAACCCCGGCCCCCCAGCCTGGCCGGCAGCCGCGGCCAGTGGAGCCCGGCGTGTGCATGGGCGGTGACATCACGGGGGCGGCGGGGCCGGGGGCGCGGTGCCAGCCCGTCTCCGCGGACCCCCACCCGCCGGGGGCGAGGTCGCAGCGGGGACGGAGCACCAGCAGGAGCTGCCCTGGGAACGGGTACTGGTCGCAGTGGGCGTCCCAGCCTGGCTGCCTGCCCTTGACAGCAACAAAGCCCCCAAATCTCCCTTCTCCCCTCCTTTTGGAGAACCCCCAAAAGCATCCCTCAGCTGACGCGTTGTGGGAGGGGGCACTGGCTTAGCCCCCTCCCACAACTGCTCAGCCCCCCCGCTCCCCCCCTCCCGCGCTGGCATCCATAGGGGATGGTGCTTATGTCCCCGGTGACACTGGCATGGTTGAAGGGTAACCCCTGTGTGACCCCGACCCCACAGCCTGTGCCATGGGGGTCTCATCCTCACACCATGGCCCCGGGCAGCGGGGCCACGGCAAACACGGCGCTGGTGGGGACACGGGGCCAGAGGGCAGCGCCGGTGCGTCACCGTGTTTACAAGGACCTCGAGGAGCTCTTCTGACGTCCGCGCTGGCCCTGCCAGCCCAGGCTCTGCCAGGTGGCACAGTGCCACCACCGCCGCGCTACCCCTCCGGCCACCGCTCAGATTTTCGGGGCTGGCATGGGGCCACCTGGCCCCTGGGCCCCGGTGGCGCGGGGGGCACGGAGCGGGGTGTCCTCCCCCCGGCACAATGCACCGTGCGAGCGGCAGATGGGGCGTGCGCGGGGCTATTTATAGCAGCGGGACCCACAGGTAGCGACGGTGCGTCAGCGCCGTGACGCAGCCCCGGCGACGCTCGGCCGCACGCCCCCACAACCGGCTCCTGGCCCCCCCCCCGAGCCCCCGGCCTCCATCTCCCAGGAACGGGGTGCTGGGGGAGGTCCTCACGTGTGCTGGTGACAGCTGGAGGATGCTCAGCCCTTGGCTGTGCTGCGCGGGCGGAGGTTGAGAGGGGCACGTGCCTGCACCAAATCCATATGTGTGTGTACATGTGTGTGTACATGTGTGTGCGTGTGTGTGCATTGTCTGTGTGCACATGGTCCCTGAGTGTGGATGCTGTGTCTCCTCGTCTCCAAAGCTGTGTGTGTCACTGCATGTTCCCACACATGTCACCGCGTGTGCCCACTCGTGTGTCCCCCCCAGGTGCACGGCGGCGGCAGCGCTGCGTGGATCTGCACACTCACGTCTGTACCGGGCCACACGCGTGTGTCCCCGTGTGTTCTGCTCCGTGCACACGCTGTGTGTGTGGCCGTGGCGTGTCTCTGCGTGTGCGCGTGGCCGCGGTGGCCGGGGGTGACTCAGCCCCCAGGCAGCCCAGGAATGCCCCCTCCCCATCCCCTCCCCGCCCCTGGCCTGTGCTGGGAACGGGCTGTCCTGGGGGACGGTGACACCCAGGGCTGACCCGGACCCTGCTGGGAAGATGAGGCGGTGCCCCCCCCCGCCCCGCTCCCCCCGCCTCCATCCTGCCCCCCCTCCCATCCTGCCTTCTGGGAACCGCTTACAGGGGCGGAGAGGGGTCAAGGGGGGCTGGGCAGGGCTGGGGCCCTACGGCTGGCAGGGAGCGGGTCCGGAAGAGCGGAGGCTCCCCCAGGGACCCCCCTATGCTCTGCATTGGGTACCCTAGAGCCCGGAAGGGCAGCCCAGAGCTGGGGTCCCCTCGGTACTCCCACCAGCAGCCCCTACACATGACCGGGATCAGCCCTGGGGGTGCCCAGGCCAGGGGGCCATGAAGTGGGGTCCAGCTTTGGAGCCCCTCGACCACTGGGACGTCGAACTCTTGGGCTGTCCTGGGCCGGGGGGCACAGTCAGGTCCTGCTCCGTTCCCTTCTGCCCGTGGAATCCGGGCCGGGTGTTCCCCCCAGCCCGCCGGACCCCTGCCCGCCGCGGCGGCAAAGCCCGGCCCGGATCCGCAGGCAGAGACCGGGACGGCACCGGGGACCCCGGAGTTCCGGCCCCAGTTCCTGGCACAGCTCAGGTCGCGGCTCGGAGGGGTTCGGAACGGGCGGGGGCTTCCCGGGGACCGGCGGTCCCGGCCGGGAGGCGGGGCTGGGCCCGAGGCTCCGCTCCGGTCTCCTTGATCCATCCCGGGCTTTCCGCACTCCCGGCCCCGCTCGTTCATTCATAGATCGCGCGCGCTCCCGGCCCATTCATCCCGGCGCGCGGGGAGCTCCGTTACCGTGGCAACCGCCCCCCCCTCCCCCCCCCGCTCCCACTCAACAGCCGGAGCGCTGGGGGGGCCGGGAGCGCCCCGGGGTCCGTGTGCTTCTGTGTGTGGGGAGGGGGATCTTGGCGACAAGAGCCCGGGCGCTGCTCCCGGGGGTCCCCTCGTTCGTACGGCTGCAGGCATGGGGGGGGTCCCGCCGGCTCAGCCCCGCCGAGGTTCGGGCAGCGGTTGCCACGTCGGCGGGGGCGGCCCCCCTTCGCTCCCCCGGGCTGGGGCAGGAGCCCGGCCCCGGCGGTTTCCATCGTGGGCCGGGCTTGGCGCAGCATAACCTTGACCATCCCGCCCCAGCCCCCAACTCCCACCCCACCCCCGTCTCTGTGGTCGTGGCACTGAGCTTAGGCTCTGCGGAGTGCAATTTCCCCACCCCCCCAAAGTGGTGGGGATACCCCCCCAGAGGGGCGGGGTGCAGCAAGTGCCGGCGGGGAGCTGTGGGTGCGAACTGCCAGGTGGCAAAGTGGGGGTGTCCCAGTGCTACGTGTGAGGGTGGGTGCAGGTCACGCGTGTACACCCACGGCTGCGTGCGTGTGGGGTTGTGCAGACCCTGCATCCCTCCTTCCGTGCACCCCAAGTCCAACTGTGTGGGTAGGACAGATGTGGTGCTGTGGGCACCTATTGCACAGGGCTCTGCGTGGGTGGTGGCAGAAAGCTCTGGCCTGCAGCAGGAGCACAGCAGGGATCTGCAGCTGAACAAAGTTTCTCCACATCATCTTCTTCCTCTCCAGGGCATCGAGAGTGAGGAGCCACAGCATCAGGTGCAGGACAAACTGCCGCTGCAGCCCCACAGGTGAGCCCCAGCCCCACAGGTGGGCTTCAGGCCACGGCCCGAATTACAAATGTGACAAAGTGCTCCAGGTCAGCGTGCGGCCGAGCGTGGATCCTTGTGCCTTGCACGGACATATTCTCCCGAATTTGTGCATGTGGAGGACATGGGCATTCAAGACCCTGGGTGTGTGCACACGTGTGTGAGTGCTCGTGCCCTCGGGCACATCTGTGTGTGTGTTCGCACCGATCCCACGGACGGGGCGGGTGTGCAAGGCCCCCCTACACGCGGGGGTTGCCCTCACATGCAGTCGTGTGCGCGTCGCGGGCTCCGCACGCCGGACCCGGGCGCCTGGCGCTGCCGCGATGACTCACGGGCTCGCAGAGGAAGCCGTGACTCAGTGCTGGATTCCTGCCGCTCCCCACCTCCCCAACCCCACCCCCCCGGCCGCTCCGGCCATCGCGGCCACGTGGAGCCCGCGGGACCTGCGGCTGGCCCGGGGGGACGCAGGTGGCGGTGCTGGGGGTCCCCGTGGGGCTGCTCAGAGCAGTGCTGGGTGCACGTGTCCCTTGCCTGGGCCGTGGGGACTGAGGGTCCCTGGGAGCCGGCGCCTTAGGGCGTGCAGGAGGAGGATGCAGGAGGAGGTGGCACCGTGCACGCCCCGACTCCCGCCCCAGCTGGGCGTGAGGTTGCGGATCGGGCACGTTTCCCAGGTGTCTCGGGCGGCTGCGGCTGTGACACCCCTGGGCAGCGGTGCCAGGCGGTGCCCTGAGCTCCAGCCTGGGGGTCTGCTCTCTGCATGGGGGGCCAGGGCTGCTCCACGTGCCCTGGGTTTACCGTGGATCTGGGCTGTGGCTGCAGCTCCACCTGCCCCTGGCACTCAGCCACGGCTGGCACCAGGCTCTGCAGCTGCTCTGGCTGTCAGCCCAGTGCTGGGCAAGGGTCTGGGGTGCCAGAGTGTCATGCAGGCAGCACTGTGGACCTGGGCAGGGACAGGTGGCTGCAGAGAGAGATGATAAGTGGTGCCCAGAGTGCTGTGCCAGGAGCCAGCAGTGCCATTCAGTGCCTCAGGCACTGCACTGGGGGTCAGTGGCACTGTGCAATGCCCAGGGTGCTGTGCTGGTGGTGGCACACAGTACCCAAGGCCTGGTGCCATGGCACGGGCAGCCTCTGTGAGTCAGAGCAAGGTACAGCAGCTGCCCCCTCCCCACTCGCCCGTTCCCAAGCCCTGCTCGCCAGATTCACTTTCGCAATGACTGGTGCAGCCACCTCGGCTCTGCTGAGCTCGCCCTGACCCACTCTGCCCACGCTGCCTGTGGCCTTCTGCCCCCACATCACCGCCCGTGACCCGGCACGGCGCTGCTGCTGCTGCCTCAGCCAAACCCCTTTAACCTCGGCTCTCACCAGCTCCTGGCCCAGGTGCTGCTGAGCACGGTGGTGTTTGCCTTCCTGAGCGAACCCCATGTGTTTCTGAGGGGCTGCAGCCCCCTCGGTGGGGTTGGGGGCTGGTGGGTGGCAGTGAGGGGGTCATGGCCAGTGGTGAGTCAGCAGAGGCAGGTGTGGACGGGGACACAGGGCCGGGGACGCCTTGATCGGGGACACCATGATCAGGGAATGACTCATGCGTTAAACAAACAAACAGGCGAGTCCGTGTGAAGCTGCGCTGGCAGCTTCCTCCGCGCCCCAGCACCAGGGAGCTGCTGGTGCACCCCAGTCATTGATCTCCCACAGTGGTCACGGCATTGGGAACAGTCACGGAGCTGCTGCCATGTGTGGTGTCACACACAGGTGCACAGGGTACCCCTGCCCTGCAGCCAGCAGGACAGACCCAAGGGTCCTGAATGCAGGGCAGGGGCTGATGGGCACCGCTGATTCCAGGGATCTCCAAACATCTGCCTTTTCCCCTTGCTGCAGGAGCTGCAGTGGCCAGGGCCAGGCGGGCACTTGGCTCTGGTAGCTGGGGATTTCCAAGGTCCAAGCTGGGCTGGGGCTGTGTGGCCACTCCTTGGGCCAGCAGGTGTAAAACCCAACCATAGGCAATTGCCCAGCTCACGGCAGGGCTGGCCTGCCCAGGCATCCTGCGGCTCAGCCGTGTGCCCACTGGGCTGGGAGTGAGCTCTGGGGTGGCAGCTTGACTGCCCAGCTCTGGCTTGTCCTGGTCTTGCAGCCCCTGACCTGGAGGTGCCATCACTGAGCCAGTTCTGTCTGTTCTCAGACCAAAAGTGCGTCCCCCAGGCCCTGCTGCGGCCAGGGCAGAGCCAGTGTGTGGCCGTGAGCGATGCTGTGCCCCAGCACAGGGTCCATCATGTCCCCAGTCCTCGGTGGGGCCGTGCCACCACCACCAGCACCGTGTGATCTGGAACCTTGTGCACACACGCACTCAGAACGTCAGGAATATTTTGTGGTGAGGCTGGAAAACGGTCAGTCGCTTACTGGATTTTTTTCCACCCTTTCTGCTGTGGGTTTGGCCAGGTGCCCGGGGCGGGCGCGGGGGGGTGGGTGTGAGCAGGCATGTGATGAGCCGGGTGTGACGGGGCTGGCGAGAGCTGTGAAAATGCTGAGCTGGTGTGAACCTGCCGTCCCATCCCCGTCTCCTCCTCTCCAGCCCTTCCTGGAGGAGCTGCAGGGAAGGTCCCTGCTGTGTGCAGGGTGTGGGCAGCTGTGCCCATCCCCACGGCATCTGGGTGCCTCATACAGGAGGGAGAGCCTGTGAGGCTGAAGGCTGCAGGGCTGGGGGTCAGTGCAGGTGCCCCAGGTGCTCCTGCCTTGCCGTGGGGGGACAGGGCGAGGACCCCACACTGGCTGGGGACATTGCTGCTCTGGGAGTCCCTGAGCTGCTTCCTCTTCGCTCTGGCTGGTGTGTGGGGCTGGCAAGAGCGTGTCCTGCCTGGAGCCACACGCTGAGTCAGGGACAGGACAGGAATTGAGTCGGGTGCCTGAGTCACGGCTCATGTGTGAAACCAACAGCACTTCCCCAGGAAGGGGGAACCCCGCAGCCCTGACAGCCCCTGGTACATGTTGGCCACTTCTCTGGTATCAGGGTTCTCCCCTCCTGGATCGGCCCTGGCCCCTTTTGGAGCTGCTCGCTGCTCGCTCTGTCCCTCACTGCTGTCAGCAGTCACAAGGACAGGAGATCCGGCAGGAACGCAGGCAGGGAATAGCTGCCTCTCCTTAGGACCCTCTCCCTGTGCCCACATGGGGCACAGAGCCCCCCCGCCAGCCCCCAGGGCTTTGCCAAGGTGCTGGGAAAACCCTGGGGAAGGTGTGCAGGGAAGAGCCGGAGTACTCCGCCACCCTCGTTTGCAGCTCCCCTCACACACGTGTGCACAGTGCACCCCCACACGTGTGTGCATCACTCTGCAAGTGCGACAGCCCGTCCTGCACCCCAGCCCCCCCAGCCATCCGTCTGTCCCCTACCAGCTCCCACAGAACACCCCTCCCTCCCGCCTCCCCCAGAGCGTTTCCGCAGTGTGTCTCCATTGATAAATCTGGAGCGTTGCCACGGAGACGCTGCAATGGGGCGCAGCGGGTGCGGGGCCGCCGAGGGGCCCAGGCCCACGGCAGGGTGGGGGTGAGGGGGGCCAGCTGGATCCACGTGTGAGATTGTACACATGTGACTTCCCAGGTGTGTGGTTGCACATGTGTGAGATTTCCCAGGTGTGTGGTTGTACTGCTTGAGCGCGGTGCCGGTACAGATCGTGCATGAGTGTCTGGGTGTGCACACATGCCAGAATCGATGTGTGCTCTGCATGTGCAGGGCTGTGGGCGCTCGGGGACCCCACTTTGGGGCAGCACTGCTAGACGGGGGCCCTTGGCACCGTCTGGTTCTTCCTGCAGCAGTGCCAGGAGGGAAACTGAGGCACTGGCAGTGTGGGATTTACTCTGTCACAGACGGTCACTTGGGGACAGGGGCAGCTCAGGGACCGGAGGACCTCACACCGCCGCCACCTCTGACCCTTCCCGCACAGTGCTGGGTCCGGCCAGCACCGTCATACGCTGGTTGTGGTCACACACGTTTGGGGTTCTGCAGGCGGGTGACCCCACACACTCGGCAGCAGCCCCCGTGCTGGGATGGGGGTGCGGGTACCTGTGTGTGAGTTCCTGCACACGTGTGTTCTGTGCATGTGTGTCCACATGAGTGCACGGTCCCACATGAGGGACTGGGAGACCCGGCACCGTTCGCCTGCACCACACAGGCAGTGGGACCCCACTGGGGGGCTGCCGGAGGTCTGGTGAGTGTGTGGGGCTCTGGTGCACGAGGGGAGCACGGGGTGGGGGCCAGAACCGGGCCATGCACCAGGGAAGCCCTGGGACCACCCACCAACTCCAGCCCAGCTGGGTGGCTGCAGACCCCGGGGTGAGCCCTGTGACCAGCTCTGCGTGAGGCTGGGGGGGCTCTGGCAGGCAGTGCCTGTCCCCAGGCAGCTCCTGCTGTGCCCTGCACCCTCTGCCAGGCCACCCACGGCCACTGCACTTGGGGGTCCACGTGGGGAGCCCACGTCTGCCGCGGCCACACGTGTTCAACCCTGTGGACCGTGGGCAGAGCCTGATGCTCTGTGATGGGATTGCGGGCTGCTGAGGGGGTGCTGGGCGCCAGGATCCGCCCCGTTTGCAGCCAGGAGCTGGAGGGACACGGGCGGGACCCCAGGGCACGGGGTGACGCGGGGTTGCCAGCGAGCGCAGCGCGGCCGTGGCACACGCGTGGGTTGTGCGGGCACACGCGTGCGGTGCCGCGTGGGCAGGATCGGTGCGTGTAGCGTGGCTGCCCTCTGCTGCCACGGCCACGGCAGCGCTCAGCACCCCGGCAGCCGTGGGACGCTGCCGGGGGGGCCGCGGCAGGGACCCCCTGGGCGCTGAACAATGGCAGCTCACTCTGCCAGGTCCCGGCCCACACCAGAACCCCCCCGGGCTGGGGCGAGGGACTGCCAGTGTGAGGCAGCAAGGGAGGGGGCTCTGAGATGCTGTTAGAGATTAAATCCCCCTCCACCCTGCGCCCCCCACCCCCCAGCTGGGATGGGGACATGCAGCAGCCAGGAGGGAATGAAGCATTTTCTGGGCTTTTAGAGCCATGGGGAAGGGGCTCAGCCTGGGGAGGACTGGTGTCAGTTTTGGTGGCTCCCGCTGCTCTCTGGGCGTGGGGCTGGCACGGATCCTGCAGCTCCCTCCCATCCTCCATCCCGCTGCGTTTGGAAGCAGGTCACGTCCAGCTCCCGGCACGGCAGCGATGCCGGGGGAGCTCAGCTTTCTGGGGCAGCTCCGGGCTGCTGGGAGCAGCCAGCTGCCGCTTCCAGCGCTTTTGGGGATTGTGGGAGGAGGATTTCCAGCGGTGCGGGGCTACGTGGCATTGCCATCCCGGGGATGTGGCAGTGGGGAGCTCAGCCCACGCTCCCCTTCAGCTCATCCCGATGGGCGCTGGGGGTCTTCGCTGCTCTGGCAGGAGCATTGCCAAGCTCCCCCAAAAAGCTCATTGCTCCAGGAGTCGCTCCCCTGTCTCAGGGCAGCTGTGCTGGGTGGCACCAGCCTGTGCAGTGCCAGGATCCGGCCTTTCCCTGTGGAACGCCCGGCTCCCAGGGCAGGTGTGGTGCTGCTGGAGGCACAGACGCTGCCTCTACCTGCCTCCATTCGGATCAGCGCGAGGGGGGAGAGCGGGGGAACTTTCCCGACTCGTTTCCCCACCTTAAGGGGAAAAAAAGAGAAGGAGTCGCATGACTTGGAGCTTCCCGAGAGGCAGCGCGGGGAGAGAGTGACCCACGGAGCCAAGAATCTGCTCCGCTGTCGTGTCTCATTCCTGGCTCTGCGGCGCGGGGCTGGGAGAGGTTGGGTTACGGGAGGCGCGGAAAGGGGACGGTGCAGGATGAGCTCATGCGAGGGCGCGGGAACCTTCTGGGCAGGAAAAAACGTTGATGCTGCAGTTCAGGGATTTCTGCAATCGCGGCTGTTCCCGCAGATACCGGCTCGCTCCGCCGGGCCGCCCTTCGTGCCGACGGCAATAAAATCACTCGGGGAGGGCTGTGGGCTCAAGGTGATTCACGTGCCCTTGCAGGGAAACAGCAGCACACAGCGACCTGCTGAGGAGCAGAGGGAGTGAGGGGCGACACCGGGGTCTTGGGGGGACACCGGGTTTTCTGGGGAGCCCTGGGACCCTTGTGCAGGGAGCTGGACCAAAGGTCACCCTGCATGGGATTGTAGGGGGTGTAGGACCACTGGCCCCACTGCAAGTCACAGTAGCAAACCGCAGCGTGGGGCAGTGCCTGAGGGAGTGTATGAAGGAGCCCAAGGGGTCTGGAAAAGCTCCAGTTTCCCTCAACACCTGGGCTGGCCCCCCTCGGTGTGTACTTTACCCCTTGCTGGGGAGGGATAGGATGTTCCCGATTCTTGGCAGCTTTTCCCCTGCAGACTGTGATAAACCCTTCCTGCATCTCCAACTCTCTGTCCCGCAAGGTCGCCCGGTGTCAGGCGGTCAGAGGCTGTTTGTCCTGTCCTTGGGTAGCATCTCCTGCCCTTAAGAACTCAATGCTGCTAATACTCTTAGATGATGATTAATGAGCGCTTATATAACTGAACTGAGTCCTTAATGCAGCCGGGAGGGTGACAGGAGGGAAGGTGGGAGCATGAAACTGCACGTCGCTGCTGCTGCTGCTTTTCCCACACCGGAGCAGCTGCGTTCCATGCAGGGAGACCCTGGCAGATGTGGGGGAGAGCCCACCCATGGGGAAGCAGTTGGGGCAGCCCCCATCTGGGTTTTCCATGCAGTTTTGGATCCTGTGGGAGTGAGCAACTGGTGCTGCTGCCCTGCACCACGTTGGTCATGGCATGGCTGGGCTCTCCAGTGTGACAGAGCTGGGAGGTGAAGGGTTTATGCTGGAAAAGCAGTCATGTGTGACAGTGGCTGGAATGTTGTGCTGGTGAGTTGGGAGTGCTGGAGGAAAAGGGCAAAAATCCCACAGTAACACTTAGTGTGGCCTGTGAGGGGTGATGAGGCCGCTGCTGAAGACGCTGGGTGCAGTAGTTTCTAAATTTGGCTGTGTTTGGGCAGGTAGGGACAGTCTGACACACAAGATTTGGTTTTCCATAATCTGGCTGGGAAGCACCAGCCCTGATAAAGCTGCTGCTCAGCGCCAAGGCAGTTACATGGTTGCCACGGTTACCACATGCTTATTTTCACCATCTTCCTCACCTCAGCCGGGGTGCACCGGCATTCCCAACCCTGAATCCCCCCTGACCTCAATCGGGGTGCACTGGCATTCCCAGCTCTGAATTCCCCCTGACTCCAGCTGGGTGCACTGGTATCTCTGATTCCAAATCCCCCCTGACCTCAGCTCATTTCCTAATACTCCAGTTTGGGTATCCCGACTGTGATCCCCCTCACCTCAGGGCAACTTGTGCCAGCCCTGATTTCGTGCAACTTTCTGTTGTGGATCCGACCCCGTTGCTCCCTGTGGATCCAATCCTTCTGCTCTCTGTGGATCTGTTCCCCCCACTCGCTACTGATCTGATCCCCGTGTATCCTGTCTCCCCCGCTCCCTGTGGCTTTGTCCTACAACCCGGTAAATCCCGGTCACAGGGAAGCGCAGCGGCCGCACTCCTCGCCATGGCAACGGCGCGATTGCGTCAGGGCTTTTCTTTCCAGCTGCAAAGCTGGACGAGCAACTCCCTCGGGGACAGTAGTAAGGGAGAAGGGAATATTCTTTTCCCTGAGGCGCTTTGGGACTGCCAGTTCCCTAATCCAGCCCTGGTTTGGTGTTTTGCTCCCGGGTCCAAGGCTGCCATGGGCCAGACAGTGTAGGAACAGCGAGGGCTCCCATGCCAGGGACACCGAGGGGTCCTGTGCTGGGGACACTCCGTGTGCCTTCCCTGTGGCACCTCCCTGCTTCTGGTATAAACTGATCTTGCAGCAACACCAGGAAGGAGACAGAGGTTTGGTGATGGATGGGGTGGGTGGAGGCGCAGGGATGAGCCCTGCTTCAGTCCAGCCTCACATTCCCTCCTTTCCTGCAATCCCAGCAAAAACAAAGGCAGAGGAGGCGGCTCTTGCGCCGTGCAGGATGTGCTGGGGCGTGCAAAGCTCCCCCACCGCTGTGCCTGGGAGCAGGGAGGGTGGTCCCAGGGGCTTCGCCGAGGCTCGGGGGCAGGAATGCGATAGGGGCAGGAATGCGATGCCGGGGGGGTGCTGCCTGGTGGGCTTTGTTCCCTCCCAGCCCCGGTAAGGCACATCCCCAGAGGACGAGATGTGGCACCCAGTGCCCCGTCCTCTCCCCGCGGGCACTCCCGTCCCCAGCCCTGGCCGGCGGCGGCAGCACCGGAGGAGCTGCTCCGGGATTTGGGAACCTCATCAGAGCAGTGCCCGGGGCGGGGGCTGCCCTTGGCTCCCCAGCAGGTGCCAGGGCTGCCGAGCAGGTTTGGGCTCGGCTGCTGCAAGGCTCTGGGCAATTCCGTGTACCTTGGGCCGTGAGTGCAGAGACTGGGAAAGGTCCCTACAAACACCACAGCAAGGTGGGGACCCCCAGAGAAGCCCCTGGTGCTGTGGAAGGAGCTACCTGGGTGTGGGATGTGCTGGAGGCAGGAGAGAGGCTCATGTTGATGTAGGAACGGCACGGGGTGAAGGCAGGAGGGCAGCACAACTCCTCCTATCACGGCTCCCCCATGGCATTTCCATGTGGCACTATCCCTGCTGTGCTGCTGGACCGGCAGAACTTCCAGGAAATCAGATTTGCATGAACAGGATGTTTGGTCCTACAACCTCTGCCCTTGGAAGCTTTAAAAAACGGGTGATAAAAACATCAGTCACGTGTGGGGGGATTGCTTGAATCAGCTCCAGGTGATCCCTGAGGTCCCTCCAGCCTCTGGTGATTCACGATTTCCCATGGCTGCACCTGTACACACACAGAGCTCCGCTTCAGAGCGGATATTTGCACTCCCTAAGGAAGTGCCGGCACCTTTGCCATATTGGGTCAGTACAGCCACAGCCCTGCTCATAACCAGATCCAGGTGATCAAAATCAGGGCTCAGCCAGAGAAAACACCCATGGGTGCTCAGGTCTGGAACTCACACAGGAGTGAACTTTGCGCCTCCTACGTGGTGTCGCCTGTTTGGGACCCCTGGCCAGGGCTGTTCTGCTGCAAGAGGTTTGCTCTAAGGACGTGAATCCTGGGCTGTTTCAGTGCTTAATTAACTGCCCTAATGACTGGTGCAGCCTGCCAGGTGAGCTGCCTGCCTGGCTACCTACCTGGCTGCTGCTGCTTCCAGCCAGAGCCCAGCTTGTGGGACAGGCAGAGATGTCCCCAAGCCCCTTGGGCTGGTGACATGGGGCTGCTGTGGCCCTGGTGTGCAGCCTGATCATGGAACATCCACGAGGATCATCAAATCCACCGCTGATGCCATGTCTGATGCCCTGGGTCAGGAATGATCTGGAGCACTGAACCCTCCTGGCAGCAGCAGCACTGGGGCTGGAGCACACAGTGTCCATTCGGCCCAGCTCTCACCTTGTGACTCTCACTGTCAAAGCAAAGGCATCAACACACCCCAGGGAGACAGAAATCACACTTTTGGGACACATCCAGGCAGTGCTGTGCTCACCATTCCCTGTCACAGGAGCTCATCTGCTCCCAGCAGCCCTTCGTCCTGCTGGGACTCAAATTCCCCTGAAGCAGCCAAGGTTCTCAGTGTTATTTTCACAACACTCGACCTGCCTGGCTTTGTGTGGAGCCCAATCCCAGTGAATCCTGGTGTTTGTCCCTTGAGGTTTGCAGCAGGGTTGGTGTTGGCTGCCCAACATCCCAGGCTGGAAAATGCCTCTGTGCATCAAGGTCACTTTATCTGCCCTCATCACAGACCAGAAATGCTCACGTTAATGGGTCTCTAATTTAATCAAAATGCCTGTGATTGCAGGGCTGGGATCTTTTCCTCTCTTGAAGGGCAAAAATCAATTTGCAGTAACAGCAGATGAGTCTCCTCGCTTCTCCAGGCCTAGGAAAGTGAATAAATTTTTTCATGGTTGGAAAATAATATTGGCTTGGTCTGTCATCAATATTAGGGTTTGTTAATGTGCTTTTGAGCACTTTGGTGGCAGCATTCTGTCCCTGTGGCCCTGTGAACTCAGCAAAAACACAGATGTAGTGTCCTTGGGTTTCATAATTACTGTATAACTTATGTACAAACTGCCCTTTTCCTGCAGATCCCAAAGGGATCACAACAAATCAGGAAGGAAAAGCCTGATTTCCATGCTCTGGGAGGCAGGGGATGGGTGATCACTGCTCGCCAGAGCAATCATGGGCAGGTTTCTGTGCATCTCCCTGTGGTTTGTTTTTCGTCTGTGTCAGTGCCTGGTTTGAAAATCGGTCTCCAAAGACTGGTGATTTCTGTACTCCAGTGGTTTTCTTCTGTGCAGCCTGGCTCTGACTGGAAATACTGGGAGGGAGGGAGGGAGGGAAGGAAGGAGGGAAGGAAGGAAGGAAGGAAGGAAGGAAGGAAGGAAGGAAGGAAGGAAGGAAGGAAGGAAGGAAGGAAGGAAGGAAGGAACGGAGCAAACTCCTGCTGCAAACTGCAACGTGAATTACAAGATGTTTCTGGAGGCAGAGCAAACGTGGCTGGTTCTGCCTGGGACAGGGGACACACACACAGAGTGACCCCTGATGTGTCCAGTCCTGTCCTTGGACATGGGACACACACAGTGACACCACAGCCCCTACCTTGCCATGTTTCTTTCCCGTTTCCTTCACACTGCTATTCCCTCCCATGCATCTCCTCCTCTCCAATCGACGTGTGTCTCCTCCTCTCCAATGTTTCCAAACACTTCTCTACATGAGATTGTAACTATTGTATGAAACATTGAAAGTTTTTATTTTTAGGACTTTCAAATCTGTGTAGCCTCTCGATGAGACACATCTTTGGCTTTGCCAGCTTCCTCTTTCAATACAGAAGTTTTTACTGCTTAAGGCATGCTCACCTTTGTCAAACCCAAGGATGGGCTCTTAAAGACTTCAATCTTTGAGAAAAAGGGTTGACCAAAGACCTTTTATTTTTTAAGAAGCTGTTGCTTTGGCTACTTTTCACCGTCATCTCCCAAGTGCATGTAGGACAACACTGCAAGGAGGCGGCTGAAGGGCTCACTCCCCACGGGCAGGAAGGAGGGCGGCCGCCCCGACGGCCAGTTCGCAGGGACAGGACGGGCTCCCTGAGCGGGGCGGTGACCGGATGGGCCGCAGCGGGAGGAGCCGCCGGGACCCGGCCGGGGGCAGCGCACAGTGCCCAAGATGGCGGCGGCCCCTGAGGCGGCCCTTTGTCTGCGGCCGCCGCCGCAGTGCTAGAAGGGCGCGAAACTGGGCCAGCGTAAACGCGCCCCCTTCGCCAGGGGGGCGGGGCGGCCGCGCCCCCCGGCCAATCAGCGGCCTCCACTTCCTTCCCTCTCACAGGGGCGCTCCCGCCCGCCTCCGCGCGCGCAGCCAATGGGCGCCGTCCGCCGCGCCCCGCCCCCACGTGGGTGGAGGGGGCGGGGCCACGCTGAGGTTTTGTTTGCGCGCCCCATCTTCGCCCCCCTCTGCGGCTTATTAATATTAATAAAGGCCCGCCCAATCGGGTGGTGCAGCGGCGGCGGCGCTTTGGTGACGTATCGCCCCGCCTTGCAGCGGGATTGATCTGCATATTCATGAGATAGGCGGGATGAGGCGCGGGCGTTTATAAGGCGCCGCCCCGCCAGGCTCGCCGTACATTTCGCTGAGGCTTTGAAGTGTTCTGTGGATCCCGCACCGCCCGGGCATCGGTGAGCGCAGTCGCGCGGGGCGGCCGCGACCGTACCGGGCCGGGTGGGCCGCGGCGAGCGGAGCCGTGTCCCAGGGGCGGAGGGCCGGGTCCCTCGGGAGGCTAGGCCGCGGCTTACGACCCGCCGTTCGGTGCCCCCTGCGGGCACGGGGGACGCGGCGGAGCGAGCCCGGCTGGACCATGGAGGGGAAGGGGCCGCGGCGGGGGAAAAGGCGCGCGCGGAAACAAAATGGCGACGGGCCTCGGCCGTGCAAAATGGCGGCGGGCGGGAGGGAGGGGGCGGCGGGCGGCGCTGTGCGGGGAGGGCCGATAGGGGGCGCGGCGCGGCGCGCATGCGCGCTGGGCCCGGAGGGGCGGGGGCCGGGACCGAGGGTCCCACCGGGGGATGGCGGGACCCGACCGGGCCGCGGGTTCTGCCGGGGCCCGGCCGCGATGCTGCTCCCATGCCATTGGTCCTGAGCCTTGCGGAGCCCCAGGTGGGCCCTCGCTCCCGGCCACTCTGGGGGAGACCCCTCATGAGGCTGGATGGCCACATAAGGCGTGGGCTCAGAGGCACTTATGGCGTCCGAGAGTGTGAGATCACATGGATGTTGTTATAGGTGATGTTAGAAGGAACTAATGTTTCAGCCCTCCTGGGAATTGTGTCGGTTTTTTGAGTCGCTGACTCGGTTCTGTTGGTTTGGCAGGTCAGAATGGCATCAGATGAGGGAAAGCTCTTTGTCGGCGGGCTCAGTTTCGACACGAATGAGCAGTCATTGGAGCAAGTCTTCTCTAAATATGGACAGATTTCTGAAGGTGAGACTGCAGAGCCAAGCTGGGGTAGTTTCCCTCAGTCTGTTAAATTTCCCTGATGCTGATGGGTTTTTACTTCCTTGCCTCTCCTTTTCACAGTCGTGGTGGTGAAAGACAGAGAGACACAGAGATCCAGAGGTTTTGGCTTTGTTACTTTTGAAAATATCGATGATGCAAAAGACGCAATGATGGCCATGAATGGAAAGGTGAGGAGGCTGTGGAGTTGTTTCTTTAATTCCAAAAATGGAGGAAGAGAATCAGAGGTGTGCTGCTGTTCAGGCAGTGTGGGAAAAGAGATAGATGTCAGTGTCTTATATGGGATAACACAGATGTAAAAATCTTGCTGTATGAGTTTATGTGTAAAAATACATATATGTATTCGGGATACCGATTGATAAAGTTTTGTTATGGAATCTAGATGACTGAGATAGTGACTTTATAACCGTTCCTGTAAATACAATTAATATGTCAGTTCCTTTGCCTGCTCGGGTTAATTGTGGCATGAAATACGTGTTAATTTTGTGAGGAGCAGTACGTCCTGGCACTGCTCGGCTAACTGCGATGGTGTGCAACTCGTTCTGCGTGTGCTTTGCTATTTAAATATTTCCATTTGGCTAACTGTGGTTGTGTTCTAGTCTGTAGATGGGCGTCAGATCCGAGTCGACCAGGCTGGGAAATCCTCTGAGAACAGATCCCGTGGCTACAGAGGGGGGTCCTCAGGGGGCCGGGGCTTCTTCCGCGGGGGCCGAGGCCGGGGCCGTGGCTTCTCCAGAGGTGAGTTGTGTGAGGGTCAGTTACCATTTTTCGGTGGGGGGGGTGTCATTTGTCAGAATGGTTAAACAAACCTGGTTTCTGTGTAATTTCAAGGAGGTGGAGACAGAGGCTATGGCGGCAGCAGATTTGATTCCAGAAGCGGAGGCTATAATGGCTCCAGAGACTACTATAATAGCAGGTAAGGGCTCTGCCAGCACCGTGGGTCATGGGGAAGCTGTGGTGGAGCTCAAACCAGCAGAGAAGGAGTTGAGCAGCTGTAAAGAGGGTGCTGTTTGTCCCGCAGGAGTCAAGGTGGCTATGGAGACAGGAACTCAGGAGGCTCCTACAGAGACAGCTACGACAGTTACGGTAAGTCCCGCTTCGACCGCGAGCGCTGAGTCCGTGTGCTGTAGGAGCTCTGAACCTGCTGAGCCTGAGCCTGGAGCTGGGGCAGGCTCAGGCTGTGGACGTGGTGGTGCCGGGAGATTCTAAATTAATGCATGTGCAGGAGTTGCTCGGATCTAAGGCAAAGCAAGTGTTAAAAAAAGGTGTTCCTGAAGCCCAAACTCGGCTGCCCTAACGCACTGACCCGCGGGTGGGGGATCTCAGTAGCCAAGTAGCCGTAGCCTCGGAATAATGGAAAGGGAGTAAAATGCTGGAACTTGTCTTTGCTTCAGTGCCTTTACAATTGTGCCTGCTTCTTGTCCTCAGCTACACACAACGAGTAAAAATCCTTCCTGACTCAAGATCGTCCTTCCAATGGCTGTATTTATAAAGATTTTTGGAGCTTCGCTGAAATGGTTATTGTGTAGTACATCTACTTGTATTTTCACTTTTGTAGTATTATCAGTTCTGATCTTGTCATACACAGCCTGGCAGCTTCTGAGACAAGACTGTCTGATTAGACTGTCTTGGAGAAAGCTCTGCTTTCAAGTGGTTTTAATCTTTTTTGAAAGCACTTCAGATTTTATTTTACCCTTCATGAATGAGCCAAGGTGTTCGTTTCTGTTTTTTCTTTTGAAGTTGGGGCCCCAATTCAGTTTCTTTAGAGCTAGAAAGGACCTTGTACCAATGTTCACTGGAAGCTGAACAAGCTGTGGACTTTTTTTTCTCTTTTTTTTTTTTTTTCCAAGTGCATTACCTTCGTCTTTTGTAACATTCCTTTAGTGTAGCAAGGTAGGAATGCAGCCTGGGTTCCGTTGGAAGGCAAACCACCTTGATATATCTAAAGAGAAACGTGCTTGTATGTTCAACCCGCATAACGGTATTTTTACTGTTGTAATGATGTAAATGACCCAGAACTAGACTTGCAAACTTACCATAAAGAGGTTCTTGAAAATGTTTATTTATATTGTCCTTTTTTACTGGAAGAAATATGCATATTCCATTGCTGTTGTATTTGAAGTGGTAAAGGATTCCTGTATACAGTTTTCTTTGGCTTTACGAAGCCTATTAAAAGACCGTCTGAAATGAACTCTGCTCCTGACATTTACATTTCATTGCACAACACAACCCTTGGAGACGAAGAACAGTCTTGGGAGCGAGAGGAGGAGATTAGGGACAGTGGCAGAGCCAGCCGGACAATTGCCCGGGCGCTGGAATTTAAATCCTAAAATCGGTCTTGACATCTGAATTGGCCAACAAATTTCACATAAAATAGTCAAAACTTGTCTGTAGATGCTGGAAGTACAAACCTGAGGGCATGCTAGGAGCGAAGCGCAGTTGGAATGTTAGGAAGGATAATGGATGTTTCCTTCAAAGCTGCTGTAGCCTACACTGGGAAGCTGTAGAGAAGAGCCATGTGCTGTAGTCCCTGGGCTGTTCCCTGCGTGCCGAGCGCGTGTGCGATGTAGGGGAATGCCGGGCTTAGCTTAGCTGTGTCATTGCTTACAAGTTCTAAGAATTCTTTGCTAGCAAATGGAAACTGCAGTGTCCTTGGAGAAAAGAAGTGTTGTGCCTCCAACAGAAACCTCTGAGACGAGAGCTGCTCTCTTGGCTAGTTCATATGTGGAAATAGTCCTGTAATTCGAGGTAACTCCTTTTGCTCATGTCCGCATCCTTCCTCTTGTTGAGAGCTCATTTGAAAGTCTAATGTACCTGTGAAATACTCCTTTTGACAATTTTGGTCAGCTGCTGGAAAAACGTTAACCCATGCCGTATGCAACCTTTGGCTTGTGGCACACCTTGAGTTCCACAGATCAGAGTTGGGCATGCAGCCGTGTCTTGCTGTAGGTACGGAAGCAAGATTGGAACGAACTCCCTGACTCGATATGTGTTCATCTATTGAGACTCTTCCTAGACTTCATTAAGTTGCTCACTTTAATTGTAGCTTTCTTTGCCATCCTACTTGTTGCCATTAACTTTTTCCCATGGCCCACACTTCCTAAGCAGCCATGTCCAAGTGTTAACTCTCTGCTTAGGGGATCCAATCCATGGGCTGGCTGAGCACGGGCAGCAGCCGGCCCGCAACAGTTTTTCCCAGACTGTGCTTTGTGGTGTGATGGGTTCAGCGATGGCTTGTGAGACCCTCGTGCGCTGTGAGCTGTGTGGGGAGGTTGGGGGCAAGAGCAGCCTCTACCCAGGGCTCCTGTTAATGCCTCTCTGCTTTAGCAGGCTGAAGGGACCCGGCACACGCCTCGGAGGCCCAGTGGATCCTGAGCGACCAGAGCTGCGTTCCAGGGATGCCAGAGCAAGTTGCCAACCAGGTAACATCCCTTTCCTGAGCTTTTTTCCTTTGGCTGTCTTGTGTCCTTGTTCTGTAGCCTTGAGCTCAGAGTGGTGCAGCAACCCTGTTCCATTCCTGTATCTTTAGCCACCTTCCAATTCTCTTGTCTCCATTACATTTCAGCACTGAGATGCGTCAGAGAAGGCAGAAGGACAGACACTGGAGTGGAGAAATGAAGAGCTCAGAGCAGTGCTGTTGCTCATTTTTTACATGAACCAAGTCAATCAACGCAGAATAAAACACTGAAATGTGGAAAAAAAATATCTCTGGTACTTTTTGTGGGAAACAGAGTATTTTTGGCAAAAGTATTAGTCTGGTGCACAGCCCAGTTCAGAGCACAGAACAAACCAGCACTGTGATGCTTGGATGTTGATGCTCTCTGCACCGAGCAGATTGATTGATGTGTGATCCTCATGGAAAATGAAGTCTTGTTGCTGGTTAAATCCCCGAAATGAGGCAGCTGAATGAGGAGGATTTGTCTTGGGAGAGGCTGACACCGAATGTGTTTCTGGCAGGAGATTGCAGGGTGAGAGCAGTGTGAGTTTTAGATGATCTCAGCTGCTTCTGCTCTTTTTTTGTGTGTTAAAAGAAGAGTTGATTGTTTTATCCTGCCCTTTTCTCCCCATTTTTTTAAACTGATAAACTCAGAATTTGGTGATGGGCTCGCTCAGGAGCCCTGAGGACTTGCTGTCCAAGAGCCATCAGTTCCCCATTCTCCACTGATAAAGAGTTTTCAGACATTCCTGCCTGCAGGAGGGGATTATTGAACTCATTTCACAAAACCTACTTTTCCTCCTTTAACCTTTTTCAAATTATCTAAGTGAACAGCATTTAAAAAAAAAAGCAATCAGCCATGACACACTTCTGGGGGTTATATTGAGCAATTCACCAGTGAGGATTTTTGCATGTTAATGCAGGAGGATTTTAAATATAATGAAAGCTGAGGAGTGTGTGAAGTCTTCACTGATAAAAATGCAGTCAGGTGAGGCTTAATTCAGGCTGAAAATACTTAAAAATAATGCTTTGTAAGACCTCCCTAAATAGGATGCTTAGACGCAGGCAGAAATAATGAACAGGTGCAAAAATAGAGCCTGGTTGGAGGTGCTGTTATTTTTGGCACTGCTAATTATGGCACTGAGTTAATGATGTCTTACTGGTATGGGTGAGGGAATCGCTGGATCCAGGGCCTGGATGTGGAACCCAGTGGCGTCATCGGGAAGGTGTTTGGGTGCCGTGGGTCTGACGTGAGCTCTGTGACCCAGTTTTAGCCAAAATGCCCTTTTTATAAAGTAAGCCACGTGTGTCCAGGCAGCTTAAGCCGTTCCCTGAGGAAAAACGGGGAAGTGGAGCAGAGCTGAAGGGCGGTGACAGCTCTGGTCAGCCGGAAGTGTCTGCAGAGGGAAAAGGTGGAGGATGGAAATTCCTGAAATGCTCAAAATGCTCCTGTTTCCAGCTGTGTCCACCGTGAGGCGGGAATGGCCGCCCTGAAGGGAGAAGGATAATCCCGAGGGGGAAATGGCGGCTCTGGGGGAGTAGGTCGTGCTGTGAGTGGGAGGTGTCGACACTGAGGGGGAAATGGTGGCCTTGAGAGGGAGGAAGGACAACGCTGAGGGGGAAATGGCGGCTCTGAGGGAGGAAGGAGTGTCCTCAAAGGGCAATGGCGGCCCTGAGGGAGGAAGATGACCCTGAGTGGAAAATGGCGTCTGTGACGGACGCGGGTGTTGCAATGAGGGAGAAATGGCGGCTCCGCTGAGGTGGCCGCAGCCCGCGAGGGGACAACAACGACCCTGAGGGCAAAATGTCGGAGCCCCGCGACGGCTCCGTGAGCGGGTCACGGCCGGCCCGGAACGGCGCAGCCCCGGAACCCGCGAGCGGCTCCGCGGGGCCCGGGCGGTGCCTGCGCCGCGCGCACCGTCCCGCCGCCTTCCTGCGGCCGCCGCTCCCGCTCCGCTGCCCCGGCCCGGCCATGCCGCCCCTCCTCCTTCTCCTCTTCCTCCTCGTCCCCCACCTCGGCCGCGCCGCCGCCCCCGGCCCGGGGAACAGCACGGAGCCGCCGCAGGCGGCCACACGGAACGAGACGCAGTCGGAGTCGGAGCACGAGTCCGGGCCGAGGCTGTCGCTGGGGTCGGGGCTGCCGGTGCTGAGGCGGGCGGTTTACGTGCTGAGCGCTCTGTCGGCGCTGGGCGCGCTCTACTTCGTGCTGCGGGCGTTCCGGTGAGTGCGGGGGGGCAGGCGGAGGGGACGGGCACCCGGCTGGGGATGTATCCGTGTTCTCGTCCCGCTCCTGGTCTTGTCCCCATCCTGGTGTCCCCTGACCCGGGGCTGTGTCCCTGCTGGTCCCAGTCCCTGATCCCAGCTTGTTCCAGTGTTCTCTGGCCCGGGGATCTGCCCTGCTTGACCTGGTTCCCCCTGGTCGGGGATGTCACCCTGATTGTCCTGGTCCTGGACACAGCCCTGCTTGCTTGCGGCAGTGTCCCTGCTTGTCCCGGTTGTCCCGGTCGCTGTCCCCCGTGGCCGTGCCCCTGTCAGTCCTGGTCTTGGTCTGGGTCCTCCCGAAGCTGGTCACAGTGTCCCCTGTCTCTTGCCTGCCCCAATCCTGCTCCTAATCCCTGGGTTTGTGCCCATTTTCCTGAATCTCCCTCTCCCCCTCCCTCTCTCTCCCCCTCCCTCTCTCTCTCTGCCAGCCATGGCTCTGCTTCCCCACGCATCCCTTTGGCAGCGAGTCCAAAACATTGCTGTAAATCCTCAGCACTGTTAATTACCCGAGGTAATTAGCGCTAAACCATCTCCGGTCCCCCTGGGTGGGGACAGCGGCTCACTCATTGTGCTTTCCCTGTCCCTCAGCCCCAGGTCCGAGGGCTCCAGAAACGAGCCCAAAACTCATTTCAGGTTGAAGAAGCCCCAGAGGAAGAAGTACGGGCTGCTGTCGAGCCAGGATGAGAACATCGAGCTGGGCTCCCTCGACAGTGACGAGGACACCGTGTTTGAAACCCAGAACCTGAGGCGGTGAGGGAGCATTTTGTGTGTTTTGTGTGTTGCTCTTTTCCTCACAAGGGGCTGAGGCTCCTTTCCCAAAGCCGTGGGAGCTCTGGCACAGCTTCTGCAACCAGATCTGCATAAATTAAAACGCCTGTGTGTGGTCTCTGTGTTGGCACACGGATTTATCTCACTTTTCCTCATTTTCTGGCCCGGGAAAGTCTCACTGACAGGGTTATTTGGACACTGCTGTGAGGTCACAGAGCTGTTGGGAGAAGCAGCCCTTGTGCCTAGTCTGGGCCTCTGTGTGTTAGACAGGAAAACAAAAATTCTTGTTTTTTTTCCCTTCAGCTTAGGAATTGCTTCCAACTCGTATCACAGTTCAAACTCCCAGTCCCATCAGGACATCTATTCCTGTTTTCCCAGCAAAATTCCTGTTTGTTTGTTTGTTTTTTTGGAATTGCATCCCAAACCTCGTCACAGTTCAAATGCCCAGTCTCATGAGAATGTCCATTCCTGCTTTCCCAGCGTTGTTTACATCCCACAAGTTTGGTTTCTGGGGAGGTTGTTTTAAGCTGAGGAGGAATGTCACCTCAAGGAATGTCTCTTCAGCTCCCCCTGATTTTGTCTGTCTTCTTTTTTCCAGATGACTCATGACCAGTGGCACTGGCTGCCCGGAATGGTGGAGGGTCCAATCCCAATGGAATCTCCAGTGCTCAAGTTTTTTATCTGCTTACAGTGACTTAATTAACAGTTCGAACCGTTCCATAGCTGGGGCAGGGGAGAGGGGACCAAACCTGTTTTCTTCACGTGTGTTCTTGGGGCCATTTCTGGGGAAAGATGGGAGCTGTTCATTGCACGGGGAGAGGCTGGGGTAAGGGAGATGCTCCTGGGTGATTTTCAGCACTGAAATCTGAGCTCGAGAGCTGCCCCTGTGCCTCATATCCCTCTCTCCTTGCCCTGGAAGCATCAGATTCCTTTTCCAGGCTGATCCTCTTTCCTTCATGCAATATCAGGTTACTTCTTTGGGAAGTGTCTCTGTAATCAGCTCCTGGGAGGAGCTGTGAGAGCTTTCATTGTCTGTTACACAAACGGGGGTGGGAGGTGGTAGTTCAGACAGAAGAGCTTTGGGAATGAGTTAAACTAGTTAAATTTTTCAGGATTGGCAGTTAGTGGGATAATCCAGGTCATTCATGGGTTTACAGATGCGTTTACGAATGAAAGGGGCCACAACCCAAAGGAATATTTCTCCAAAAGAGCCACCAAAAGGGCTGGGAATGCGTGGACTCTGCCCAGCCCCAGTTGTGAATTCACCAGGGACACATGTGACATCTGCCAAGCTCTGGATTTTGTGATACCTGAGGAAGAGCCGGGTGTGAACCAGAGAGTGTCTTGGAGCAGCTGATGACTGGAAAAGGGGGACCCCAAGCCCTCTTGACTGTGATCAGGGCAGCCCTGGCTGAGTTATCTCCTCTCAAGGACCCTGGAGTTTCACTCCCTCGGCTGATACTCAGCCGGGATCTTTCCTGCAGCCCATTGTTATGTGGATGTTTAGGATCTGATTGTGTAGGACCAAAGGTGAATGTGTCAGGAGGTTGTTGTTGGGTGGATCTGCTGCTAAACCAGTGAAAACTGCTTGCCAAGTACTCCTGTCTCTGGCCTTTCCTTGGAAACTGGCAGCACATCCTTAAATCCCACTTCCCCTCCAAGCTGGTAGTGCCTTTGTCTGGAGAACCCGAGGGATTTGCCCTGCGGGCAGGGATGGTCCCTGTGGCACCTTTTGGGTGAATATTTAGGGTATTCACCTTTAGAGTGAATATTTAGAATGTCTTTGGCTCCTTTCCTTTGGCTTGCAAATCCCCTGTGGATCAGGGGCACCGATGGCACTTGGAGATGGGACAGGGATGTGCTGATCAGGGATGTGCTGGGGGCTGGCAGCTGCTGCGGGATCTCCCGAGGCAGCTGAGGGAGCGCTGTGATCCCGTGCTTTGTCTCTTCAGGACAGGTGAGGTTTCCTGGAGAAATCCCACCCCCGTGGCAGCTCTGTCTTGCATGTGCACAAAGAATTTTAAAATACATATATATATATATTTAATAACGTTGCCGTGTGCACAGAGTGTTTGGATGTGCCTTGCTTGCCCGTTTGGATCGTTTCACACCTGTTTTGGGTGTTCCCTTCTTGTAGCTGCTACAGAAGGGAGCAGGCAGAGGTTCCGTGCGGGAATTGCTGAGATGGCTCCACCCGGCTGCAGCTTCCCTGGGGATGATCTGTGATCCATGGTCAGGGATCTGTCTTGGTCCTTCAGGGCTGCATGTGCTGGTAATTCCCTGGCTCTTTTATTCCCTTTGGAAAGTTGTTCCTTGTGCTGTTGAAGCCAGATGAGCCCAGCTGTCCCAATCCACTGCCATGCTCGGTGACCAACACATTCCTCATCCTTCCTCTACCTGGAGTAATGAATCTGAGCATTCCTTAGGCTCCCCTCTTGTTGGACAGGTGGGGTTTGCAGTTCTCAAGTTTCCTCACCTCGCAGGTGTGGAGCATTTGTTTCATGTTAAATGATTCAGAGCAGAGGGAACCTCAAGCAGTATGTCCTGCCCTGAAAATAGTTCTGCTGGAATTAATTTTGGCTGGAACAGATGTTTGTGTTTGAGCAAGGAAAGGCATGGAGCAGGTAATGAGGTGCCTGGGCTGTGCATGTACCAGGGAAGGAAATTGAGGTGCCAGCCTGGAATTTCTGCACCACTTCCATGTTTTCAGAGTCCTGCTGGCCACCTTTAAAGGGTGCAGGGTACAGAGGTGCTTGTGGGGCTGTCACTTGTCCTGGTCTTGGGCTGGAGACAGTTGGAGCTGCAGTCAGGGAGCCTGTGAAACTGTTTCCACTTTCATCCAGCCCCTCGGCAGCAGTTGGCATCTGCATTTACCCTTTGCAGGCTGTGACATTCCATCCCTGCTCCGCTCTGAGTCCTTGGAGGCCTTTTCTAAGAGGAGAAAACCAAGTGACAGATCTGAGACTCCTTGGGGTGTTCAGCATGATCCCATTTCCCCAGGAAGAATCAGCTGGAGCTGTCACTTGCTGCAGTGTGAGCAGTGCCAGGCCAGGGCAGGTGTTTTTGGGGTGCACCCTGCAAATAACAGCAGTTTTGAATGCCTCATGTGACGTTTCCAGGAAAAAGCAGTTCAGATGTTCCTTCCATTACTCCTTCAGTTCCTCCATGTGTATTTGATACCCTCATTTTAGGTCTCTTGGCACCAGTTGGATCTTCCAGTAGCTTTCCAGTTTTAGTTTTTCAGGCTAAACATGGGAATGCAAACGGACCTGCCTGTGCCTGGCCTTGGGCAGGCTGAGGCCTCACCAGGCACTGCTGCACTTTTCTTTCTCCTGGATGCATCAGGCTGCTGGTGGAGGCTCCATGTGCCTGTGGGGCTGCAGGATTCCTGCTCATCCCAGCCAAAAGGAGCCAGTGGACCACAGCCTGTAGCAGTCACCACCTGTGTATGTCATGACTGACTACAACAGTCTGAATTAAGCCAAAGCCAGATTTCCAAAGTTTACATAATCCTTCTTTTATCTTGGAGGCTTCCTGGGATGCTCTGCTGCTGATACCAGCCTACCCAAACTGACTGGGCCATCTGTAAGGTTAATGGGATCCATGGGAGCGGGGTGAGATCAGCTCTGTCAGTTTTGTTCAGTGCCTGGGATGGGACCTGCAGCACTGGGAGTGCTGGGAGAGGGGCTTGTGGTGGGAGTCAATAAACAGCACTCAAGCGCGTTGTTGTCTGAACTCCCCAAGGAGCAGCTTGTGTTTCGCCCTCCTGGAACTGCTGATCTGTCTTCAAACAGCCATTGGCCCTGTATCGATCCGTGGTTTTCTTGTCATTGTACCTGGAACCACTGGAATAAAGAATTCCAGCCCACCCATCCCTCCCTGCCGTGTGCAGGGGCTGCCGAGCCTGTGGGATGAGGCTGCTGTAGTGGGCTCTTGGATTTATGGAGTCCTTTGGGTTTTCCCCCTGCCTTTCTCCTGCTCACAGGACAGTGACACTCTGATCCCAGGGCTGCTGCTCACCTTATGTCCCATCTGGAAGCGTCCAAGCCCAGGCTGGATTGAGCTTGGAGCAACCTGGTCTATGGAAGGTGTCTGCCCATGGCAGGGAGTGGAGTGAGGTCCCTTTCAAACCATTCCGTGACTCCATGATTCTCCAGTCATCTCTGGGTTGTGTTCAGTTTTCTGAAGTCTCCTCCTTTCTCCCTGTTCTCACATTAATCCCTTTTGTTGTACAGAAGACCAAATAAGGTCCCTGTGAGGCCAATTCTGGCCTCTCCACAGCAGCAGAACCAAATTCCATTTTGCTTATTTGTGAGTGAGGAAGGAGAGGCCGTTCCCTGGATCCCAGAACCATGGAATCTCCTAAATTGGAAGGGACCCACAGGGATCATCAAGTCCAACTCCATGGTGTGCACAGACACCCCAACAATCCCCCCCTGTCCCTGAGAGCGTTGTCCAAATGCTCCTGGAGCTCTGGCAGCCTTGGGGCCGGGACCATTCCCTGGGGAGCCTGGGCAGTGCCCCAGCACCCTCGGGGGAAGAACCTTTCCCTAATATCTGACCCTAAACCTCCCCTGACACAGCTCCAGCTGTTCCCTCAGCTCCTGCCCCTTGTCCCAGAGAGCAGAGATCAGAGCTGCCCCTCGGGAGTCTCCCCTGAGTCTCCTCCAGGATGAAATGGGAATGTCCTGGCTCCTCCCTGCAAGGAATTAGTTCCAGAACAAAACCAAGGGCGTTCCCTGACTCTCACATCTGCTTCTCATCCTTCTCATTCCGGTGGCGTGGATCGGTGGCACTGAGAAAACAGAAGCCACGTTCCCCCTGTCCCCCTCTGCCACCCTGCCCGTATCCCCGTGTCCTGGCTGCTCATATCCTGCAGCAGCCCAGGAGGGAAGAGGGTTTTGTTTGCTCCACGATTTACCCTCGTTGCTGCTGGGGTTCTGGGGGGCAGCAGGGTCGGGGCACACCAGGAGCTGGGGCACAGGGGATCCCTGTAGGTGGCACTCACAGACCAGACTTGCAGCTGCCGGGGCACTTCCGGCACCTGGGGAAGCTGCAAATAAATCCTGGTGCCTAGAAAGGCAAATCTGCTTCCTCCAGCAGCTGTCTGGGATGAGCTGGAAGTGCCCTTTGGGGGCTGTGTGTCGAGGTCGGGGAGCAGCAGGTTTTGGGGTGGCTCCTGGGGAGCTGTTGGGGGGGTCTCTCTCAGGGGAGTGTCTCTCTCAGGAGCAGAGGAGGATCTTGCCCCGACTCCACCTGAGCCAGGTTCCACCTGTCAGGACTTGTTTGGGAAGGATTTTTATGATTCTGGGCCCGACAAGGTTTCGAGATGCCCTGGTTTGGTGGAGTGATGCCACCGGCTCCAGCACAGACATGAACACCCAGCCCTGGCACAGCAGCACCCTGGGGGCACCCCAGCTTTCCTGGGCCAAATTAACTGCGGTGCTAATGAACTAACAGAGGGCGTTCCCTGTGCAGCAACATGGGCAGGACAGCAGCACCCTGGCCGGTTAGCTTGGATATGAGGGAAAATTCCTTCCCCAAAAGGAAGGGATCCAGCCTGGCACAGGTTGCCCAGGGCAGTGGTGGTGTCACCATCCCTGGAAGTGTTCAGAAAACCCCTGGGTGTGGCACCTGGGGACATGGTTTAATGGTGGCCCTGGCCGTGCATGGTTGGACTTCATGACCTTGGGGGTCTTTTCCAACCTAAAAAATTCCATGATTCTGTGCTTTCAAGTTCTGTCTGTGTGCAGTGCTGGGAGCGCCATAGGATGTGAACCAAATGCTTGTTCCTTTTCAGGCTCAGGGGGTTGTTACCCCAATTAGCACTAATTGCTGTGGCCCTTGGTGCTGGACCAGCTGCAGCTGTGCTGTCCTCCCCTCATCCCTGTTCCCTGCCCTGTGCCATCCCCTCTTCTCAAGCTCTCACTGGGGACAGGCTCCGGCTGGCGCTGGCTGGGATTCCAGTCACAAACACAAGCTGGCAGCATGGATCTGCTCGGAATTTATTTTAAACTCGAGGTAAAGTGCTCTTGATGCTTTGGATGCAAATTTCCTTCCCTGGAATGGGAGCTGCGGGGCCGGTGGAGTGCCAGGGAGCTCTTTTGATTCCAGAGCCCGTTTGCTGCTGCGGCTCCTCGCGCCGCGCTCTGTGGAGTGCAAAATCACCTCTGCAGCACAGCCCGGGGAGGGAGCACTGCCAGCACACAGAGCTCTTCTCTCACTCGCTGTCCCCTGGTTTTAATGAGGGTTTGTGTCTAAAGTTGGAGGGTTTTTTTAGTTTTTTGGGGGGTTCTTTTGGTGTTTTTGTGTGTGACAGCAGTCTGTGTGTGATTTTTCTGGTCATTGCATGGGAGAAGAGATGGTCCACGTCCCTCCAGCCCCACAAGGAGGGAAAAGAGAAAAATATAAAATGAGTAAAGGATGTTCCATTCATGGATTTTGGAATTCTTTGTCACTGGATTCCTCCAAATGAAACCAAATGGACCTTGGGGGTTTTTAGGTGGCATTAACTGAGGCCAGGTGGGATGGGGTTTGGAACAACTTGGTCTAGTGGAAAGTGTCCCTGCCCATGGCAGGGAGTGGAACTGGATGAGCTTAAAGGTCCTTCCAACCCAAACTATCCTGGGATTATCTCCATGGGCAGCTCTCTGGGTCACAGATTGTCCCCATGAACACGCTGGGCTCTTGGTCCCACTGTGGCCAAGCCCTGGATGGGTGAGGAGATGAGTGTGGTCAGGGGAAGGTGTCACAAGTTTTTCCCCATTTATTGCTCTTACACTCCCTGGGTGGCTCTTAGTACTTTGGGGTGACTTTGGGTGGCTCTTGGTACTTTAGGGTGACTTTAGGTGGCTCTTGGAATTTCCCCATAAATGTTTGCAGCTGCACTCAGTTCTCCTGTGGCTGTGTCTCTCTGGGGCTCATTGTGGGCAGGGGCTGGTTGGTCTTCCTCACCTTCATTCCACGGACACTGGCATTCCAAAATGTGTCTCTGGGTTGCTGTGGAATCGGGTGGCACATTGGGAAGGAAGCTGGGAACGTTTGAAAACCGTCTGCAGAGTCTCTGATGTCTCTTCTGTTCCACTCAACAAAGCGCCTCTACACAACGAGCAGATTTTCCTGTATCAGAAATTACCTTTACTTAGTTGGCTTTTTGTCTAAATCCTTCTTCTGATCTTTATTTCTTTCCCTTCCATCATGGAAAGGTGAATGGAAGTGGCACTTCAGCCACCAAAGCCTTTCCTTTAGAATCGCTGCTTGTTTTTTGTTTTAGAAATTTTCCAAGGGGGCTTTGCAGGGGAGGAGGAAGGAGCGTCCGCTTTTCAAGTGACTCTGGGGAATAGAAGTATAAAGGACAGGAATGATCAGAACTGTGCTGGCAACAGAACAATATTTTATTTTTGAGTACCAGAGCTAATTGGAGAAGGGATTCACACGACAATTTTTGCAATCTAAGGATTAGTAAACATGAAAGGAGATCTGTGCTCCTGAATCTGCGATTGCAGTGGGCAGGGGGGAAACAGCCCAAAAATTAAATTGGAGATGATGTCTTGGATGTGTAGGATGTTGCAATCCCATGTTTGCTTCTCATGATGCTGGATCAAAGCCATGAGCTGAAGCTCTTGTCCAGGGATACCTGTTAGGGGGATGGATGCACCCCTGAGCTGGAAATGCTAGAAAAAGGGGAGTTTAGGTCTGATTTTGTGGAAGCACTTCCACAGGTTATGGGTTTGCTGTGGATCTGATTAGATCCTGCTTCAGCAGGGCTTGGAGAGCCCCTGCCCATGGAGAGGTGTTTGCAGACAATTACCAGCTGCTTTAATTAATGTGGCATGTGAGCTGTATGGGGTGATGGGTTAGAGCAGCTCACCAGGGAGTGGAACAAAGATTGGGAGTTCCCATCCAGACCATGCTGGGATTTTGTGGTCACCCTGTTCCCAGTCGTTGTGGTTCTGGGTGTGAAGAGGTTCACACAGAAATGGTTCTCCCATTGCTGGGAGATGGAGCTGAAATGGCACTGAACTGGTGTGTGGGCAACCTCCTCATTCCCTCTCCCACTGGAGGCAGTGCCGGTGTGATTCCCTCCTGCCACGCTGGAATCCCCAGGAATTGCTGTTGGCAGCACCTGGGCGTCCTCAAAATGCTTCCGTCTGCCACATAATCAGAGCCTGGAAATGGGGGTGTTGAGATTTGCAGGTTTGCAGACAGAAGAGCCCATTCCAGGGTCATGCTCAGCCCCTGCAGAGTACCAGGAGGTTTGTCCTGCTTCGTGTGAGGTGAAGGCAGAAGATTTCCCTGGAGAAGCTCCAGCCCCTCCCTGGAGCATTCGCTCCGCCCCGCTACACTGTTGTTACGTTCCGGTGGTTAATTACTCTCGCTCTTTAAAAGAATAAAACCTCATGTACTTAAAATAATCCCAATTATTTCATTGTTCAGCCTGAGCTGAGCCCAGCCACCCCCGCTCCTGCAGAACTGCTGGAAAGGCTGTTCCTGACAGGGAAAAACTGATGGGCATTAACGCCGTGAGCAGCAGCTGAGGGGATTGAGGCTTTGGGGGGACCACGGTGCTGCTCTACCTGCAACGCCCAGGTGCCTCTCTAGGACATCCCAAGGATCATCAAGTCCAATTCCAGCTGATGTATGGCAGGGCCTGTTGCAGTAGGACAAGGAGTGACAGTTTTAAACCAAAAAATGCTGATTTAGACTGGGTAAAAGGAGGAAATTCTTCCCCATGAGGTGGAGAGGCCCTAACACAGGGTACCCAGAGAAGCTGCCCCATCCCTGGAAATCTTCAAGGCCAGGCTAGATGGGGCTTGGAGCAAGCTGGGATAGGGGAAGGTGTCGCTGCCCAAGGCAGAGGGTGGAACTGAAAGGTTGTTAAGGTCCCTTCCCACCCAAACCATTCCAGTGTTCCATGACATTGCTGAAACCCGGGCTGGCAGCGCTGGGCTGGTCTGGCTCTGCCTGCTGAGGACACCCTGGAGGAGCAGCTCCTGCTGGGATGTTCTCCTGGAGGGATGGAGGGATGGCTGGGGGGCTTCATCTTACAAAGGGGACCCTCAAAGCAGCCGAGCAGGATCGTGGCAGTGCTTCCATCTCCGTGTGCGCCGGAGGCACAGCGGGACCTCGGGCACGGTGGCTCAGACTTGCTCGTGCCGGGGTGTATTGGTGTATTTTGATCCTTTTTCTTGGCAGTGTTATTTTAATCCGCTTTTCTCTCACATCAAACCCCTCTTTCTGCAGAACACAGAGAGGCATCGGGTTTGTGCCCTTTGTGATTGGTAGCAAAGGGCTGCGATAGCGCGTTTTCCCTTCAGAACTGGAGGTTTTATCCCTGTGATAACTTTAGCTTCGCCACAGTCATCATTTGGGCTTCTCGACTGGCTCGGATGAGTGCAGGAAAAATGCTTCCCACATTTATTAGAGGAAGAGAAGGCTGGGTGTTCTTAGGAAGATTCCCACTCCTGTCACCCAGGAGTTACCTGGTGGCTCAGGTGGGTTTGGAAAGCAGCTGAGTTCAAACCGAAATCACCTTCTGCCTCTGTCTGAGGTGGGCTGTGGCTTTATCAGGCTTCAGATCGAGGTGTTGGTTGGCACCACTTCCAGGGTGGATGATCGCCAGGAGCAGCCTGGTTTTCCTGGGAGCTGCACAGTCAGAGGGAGCCCTTTCCCTCCAAAGCCTGTGTTTCCCACATAGAAAATAACATGTAGGGAATGTTTTTTTCAAATGAAGGAAGGATTAAGGCACAGCAAGAGCTGATTTGCCAAAGGGCACCCGGGGAAGCGGTGATGGATCAGAGAGGGAAGTGGAATCCTCGGCTCAGCCCGCGCCTGCCCCACCACCCTTTTCCTTCCCTGCTCCCTGGCTGCCCAGGTCTTATGGGATAACCAGGACTTGGATTTCCATCCTCTTAAAAGAGGCAATTTAAGGAGCTTTCCAGGGGAGCAGAGCTGCAGGTCACCTCCTCGCCGCTGAAGATGTTTTTCTCCCCCTTTCTCCATCCTCGTGCTCCTTCAGAGCCTCTTTGCTCTCCTCCTTTCCCAGCGCTCAGAGCCATTTTCCCAGCTTCAAAAGGTTTCCTAATTACCCTAATGAGGTCAGGAGAGACCAAACGCTTCTGTGACTTAAAGCAGGGGTGGGAAGGGCTTGGGAGGGGGGAAATATCCCGACTGGTGCCTGAACGAGGTGTCGTGGGAAGGCGGCGTCTCCCTCTCCATTCCTCCCCACCTTCCCATCTCCAGCAGGAAAAAAAAGAAAAAAAGGGAAATGTGGACAGAAGGTCTCAAATGTATCAAACAGCTTTTAAAAAGAAATTCCTTTTGCCTGTCAAAAGAACAAACAGATACACCAAAAACTGTCAGAATTAGTGTTGGAGTAATTGCAGCAGCTCTCCAAGGTTAATGCTCCATTAACGAGCAGCTCTCACGCAGCTAAAAGCCAGGACGAGACAGGTTGTCAAAGGCTTCCAGGAGATTAAAGCGCTGCGTTCCCAGCCAAACTCTCCCGTGGATGTTGTTTGGGAGGGAGGGAAGGGGGGTGTTTGTGGGGTGGAAGCATCACCAGCCCTGGCATTGGCAGAGAAGTGCGACCCGGAGCCCAGGGATGGTTTCCAGGGCTCGGTGAGGTCGCTGCCCCTGGGGCCTCACTCAGTTTTAAACACTCCAGGAATTTTTCAGCACCTTTAGGCCGAGGTTTAAATGTGTCCTGAGGGCAGCCTTGGGTCTGTCGGATCTGTTCTGGTTGCCAAGAGGAGTGAGGCCAGGGGGACTGGGATGCAGGGGGCTCTGACACCTCAGGAATTAATCCTGCCTGGGTTTCAGCCAGCCCAGGTGATTCCTTGTGATCCCAGCATAATTTGGAATGGGATTGGGGCCTGATTTCATCTTCAGGCCAGTGCAAGACTCATTTAAATAGAACTGACCTCGACTGTTCTTTTGTAGAAGGAAGGAAAACCATTCCAAACTTTCAGTGAGGAAGCATCACCTGGGGGTGTGTGATCCAGCAGTGACAGATCCCGCAGCAGCTTTAGGATCACCTTCCCAGGGGGATCTGGGTGTTCAGCACCTTCCAGCACAGCAGTGACTGCTCATGGTGGATGTGACTCTGAGCTCAAGGTTTTATAAAGCAGAGCTTGGCCCAGCAACGTCGTGCCCTGGCAAAGGTGGGGTTTGGGGATTGTCCCATGGAGGGCTGGGAGTTGGACATTATGATCCCTGTGGGTCCCTTCCAACTCAGGATATTCCATGATCCTGTGGTTCTAAGGTGCCTTTTGAGTGGCAAGAGGGAATTACGTTCCACAACCTTGGAAATGTGGTGCTGAGGGCCACCCTGAGCTGTTTCCATCCCAGCTTCCCTGCGTGTGAACAAATCCCCCCTCAAAAGGTGCCGGTGGCCTCCTGCTGCTCCTCGTGATCCCGTGTCCTGTGTCCAGGCTGTGGCTGGTCACACCTTCACCGTGGGGTGTGTTGGACATCCCTGCCAGGACCAGGATTTCGTTCCACAGCCACTCCATGGGGATGTGGGAGCCATTCCCACGCCCCAGTGCAGCAGCCTGGGCTGAGAAGGCTGGTGAGGGAATGGAAAAGGAGAGGAAAATAATCCAAGTGGTGAGGCTGAGCCTTGTGAAGGGGCTGGTGGAGAGCAGGGAGGGGGTCCCACAGTGCCAGACTCATCTGGGGTGACACTTTGGAGATGTGACTCCAGCAAGCAGGGACACAACATCCCCTCAGACTGCTGGAAGCAGCTGCACCCCCAAAATGTGGGACTGGGGACCTGAGCCTGGGATCCACGGTGGGATCTGCAGGATAATGGGCCAGTTTGGGCTAGTGAATGGCTGTGGGTTGACTCAAGGGAGGTGTGAGAGGCCTTTGGAAGGAGCAGCCATGGGCAGGGGAGATGAACAATGATTAGGGAATTAAACCTTTCCTGTGCTTCTCTTTCCCCACCCCGATACAATTTGTAAGGATCAGACCCGGGGTGCAGCAGCACCAGACGGGGTGAGTCGTCTGCACAAGAGCAAAACAAGCTCCTGCCCAGCCCCTGCCTCTTCATTAAGTCGATTTGCATTCCTAATCTCCATTTGCCGTTATTATTTTCCCCCTTGTGCCGAGTGCGGGAGATTTGCATAAAGTTCCTTTTTTCTTGTTTTTATTCACGCTCAAGGTCAGAGACTCGGTGAGACACTGACGAAAACAATCCCCTCCTCACCCTCCTTTAATTCTTTGCAGAAACATGTCCTGGGGATTTTAACAATTGCTGGGGAAGGAAGGGGGGACCCTGCATGGAGCCTTTGGAGGGAGAAGACCCCAATAGAGCCCTTTCTGTGGTGGAAACGAGCTGCCCAAAGGAGAGATGCAAATCCATGACAAGTAGGGAAGGGGGAGATGGCTCTGGGAGCAGCACCAGTCGTGCCTCATCCAGCTGAAATGGGAGAGCTGGTCCAGCTCTCTTGGAGCCATGGCTGGAGCAGAGCCTGTGTCAAACCCTCTCCAAGCTGCGAGCACCAAACAGCACACCCAGGTCCTGTGCCCTGGCCAGGACACCTGCTTGGTTCCTCCCATTCCGTGTGTTCACAGGGAATGGTGCTTCCCTGGGGCAGTTATCCAGTTTATCCCGTTTCTTGTCTGGAATCCTTGGAGTTGGGGGATGCCCCGTTTGGGGATGCTTGGGACACCCTGGGCACTTGCAGTAGTGGGAAGGGGAGCTCTGGGATTGATTTCTGAGCTTGGGAATGGACAGTGGTCTCTCAGAGAGAGCCCCAAATCCTCTCGTTCCTGCTGTGATGCTTCACGATGTTCCTCATGGTTCCCACAGGGAGCAGGGCTGGGTGATGGGGCTCAGGCACCACTCCCACCTCCAGATGTTGGGACAAGGACAGCAGCCCGTCCCAGGGAATCCAGTTTCCCTGTGGCTGGTTAGAGGGAGGAGGAAAAATTCTCAGCCAGCTGTTGAGGGGCTCATGTGGAGCAGCTTTCCCCTCCATGAACAGCAGAAATTCTGATTTCCAAATTTTTTCTGATTTTCCCAGATCTGGTGCTGCATTTGGAGCCTGAGATGGGGCACAGGGGAAACCTGAGCTCTGCGTGTGCCCAATGGGTTCTCAACCCCCTAAAAATCTCTTTTTACCCAGGAGTGTTTGCAGATTTCTGCTGGTTTTGGGAAGGGGGGAGTGAGGAATTTGTTCCTTTTCACATGCTTGAGCTGTGATGGTTTTAACGTGTCCAAATCATCGAATCCCGGGTTTTGGGCATGTCTGAGGTATCCTGAGGGGCTGGTGAGTGACTGCATGGTGGCAGATGGTGGCTTGTGAAGGTGGTGGCCCAGCTGCTCCCGAGTGACCTGGATGGGAATGGGGAGGGATTGACTTTAGGAGCAGAGGAATGTCGGATGGCTGGGCTGATGATGGGGCTGGCAAGAGCCAGGAGATGAGTTTTGTCTGGTGCTGCGAGCACAGAAATATGTCTTATTTCCCTGAACTGGGAGGTGCTTTTTTCCCGAGGATGCTCCAGGGCTCTCAGCTCCCGTGATGTGAGTGTTTTCATGCCCCTTTAATGCTTCACTAAACAGTTTGAGCTGCCGCCTCTTAATGCCCCAGCAAAGCACAGAATGCTCCGGAGCGGAAGGAGCAGCGAGGAAGGAGGGTGATGGAAAAGAGAAGAAAAGAGGCTGTGAGGAGACACAAAACCAGGGAGAAGTCACCTTTGCCTTTTCACATTCCTGGTGTGAAGGCAGCTGGATGCTGAGGCTCCCCCAGATGCTGCTGCTCCCCCAGGAAGAGCTGGGCTTTGCTTGGCCTCTCCCTGCCTTTCCTGGGCTCTGTCCTGCACCAGTGGGCACATGGGGGGATGAAGGTGGTCCCTGGGCCACTGAAGGGGACACTGAGGGGCAGATATTCAGAGCCTGGCAGGATTCTCCTGACCCCTGGCTCCCCTGGTGAGCACAACAGGGCCGACATCCATCGGATTGGTGCCCTGCAGCCCACGCTGGTGATCCCAGCCCACCGTCCTCACTGGGTGTGTGCTTCCCAAAGTTTGGGAGAGGCCAAGGACGGGTGAAAATAAAGAAAGATCTCGAGTTTTAACCCACCCAAGAGAAGTTTGGTCTCCTCCCGCCCTGCTCCGAGGGGAGCCGCCGGCTCTCCTGCTCTTAATTCAAGTCATTGCATTCCCTGCACTCCGTGTCCCCTCCCCGGCACCGCTTGCCCTGCAGTTTGATCCGTGAGTACCAAAGGTACCGCCTCGGGCTGCGACATCGGCATCCTCGGTCGCCATAGGAACGGGAGCTGGGGGTCCCCCGCGCCCGCTCCCCCGGGGCCCAGCTCCGGGGGCTGAGCTCCAGCGAGCCTCTGAAGCTGGGCTGCTCAAGGCCGGCGGGAGCGGGCTGTGCCAGCCTGGGAGGGAGCAGGAGCGGCCGCCGGAGCACAAAGACAGAGGTTATTGGTGTCAAAGAACTCGCAGCTCCAGAGGCTGAGCCGCGGCTACAGCTGCTCTTCACAGAGGGGAGTGAAAACCGGGAGGAGGGATGGGGAGAGCTGGGAACCGGAGCCAATTATTGCCAGGGAGGTGGGAGGAAGAGGAGGAAGGTGATGGAGATGTCAGTAGTGGGGAGGGCAGGGGGGAGGATGAGGCTCAGGGCTCGGTTCATCACTGATCATGCAATCATTGAATATCCTGGGGGGAAGGGATCCACGAGGATCATGGAGCTCAGGTCCTGGGGGTGTGTTGTAGGACCTGTTGCGATACGATTGTGGTGATGGTTTTAAACTAAAATAGGATGGATGTAGACAAGGTATAAGGAAGAAATCTGTCCCTGTGACGGTGGGCAGGCCCTGGCACAGGTTGCCCAGAGCAACTGTGGCTGCCCTATCCCTGGAAGTGTCCAAGGCCGGGTTGGACGGGGCTTGGAGCAACCTGGGATAGTGGAAAGTGTCCCCGCCCATGGCAGGGGGGTGGGACTGGGTGATCTTTAAGATCCTTCTATCCCAAACCATCCTGGGATTTCGTGACTCACAGAATCATTTAGGTTGGAAAAGACCCTTAGGATCTGTGCCCCTGCCCACACAACCGCTGTCGCCGATGTCTGGGAATTCAAGCAGCCCTGGGGGTTTGAGCCGTGGCTGTGGGTAAGCTGGGGGCAAAGGCAGCTCTTTCCTGAGGGGACACAGCCTCGGGGCCGCTGCCGGTGGTCCCCACTCCCCACCCCTGGTGAGTGACGTGCGGAGCCGCCCGGCTCCCCCGAACCACCTCCACTTCCTAATTGCTGACAGTTATTTACTGTAAAGACAGGAGCACATGCACCACCGGCTCTGACAACTCGTGTCAAAGCCCCGCCAGCAACTATCGCTTTACAGCTTTATTCATTGCCCTTTTTTTTTTTTTCCCCCAAACAGATCTATTCCCTCTCCCCTCCGGGCGCCGCGCTCCTGCCGGCGGCCGTGCTGCGCCGTGGGGCTCCCTGCCCAGACCCATCCCAGGAGCCCCCCCCTTCCCGGTCCATGCCTGGCTGGGCACTGACGGACGGGTGCAAACGGAGGCTGGCGGAGCCCCCCGCACGCTGCCGTGTTTATTTGCTGTCTCTCAGCCCCTCGATGTTCAAACATAATTGGTTCTGCTCGGCGCAGTAAACACTGATGTGTCGCATCAGCGAGCCGGAAGGGCACCTACACGCAATTAAAATAATTGGGCGCGTACCTGGCTCTGATCCCCCCTCCCCGACGCTGTTCTCCCTTCATCTCCTCCTCTCCATCCTTTGTTCAATCCTGTCAGCCCATCCCAGTCCTCTCGGAGCCTATTCTCTGCCAGTGCAGGGTGAAAGGGTGCCCCGTGGAGTGGGAGGTGTCCCATGGAGAGGGGCACCCGGCGCTGCTGGCCTTGGCCTTGGCACAAGTGCAGGATGAGTTCTCCGATGAGGGAGATGATATTCCAGCCCAGACCCATGAAATATAATGAAGGCCCGAGGGACTGTACCAGCTCCTCAGTTAAAAATGATGCTGTTATATTTAGACAAGGTAACTGGAGGCCCCTCCGGACAGCGCTGAGTACAATTTTTTGTTTAATGATTCCATAATCTGATATAATATCGGGCCTGTAAGACATAATGAAGACCTGGGGGAGTTTACATCTTCGCAGCTTTAAAGGGTCCCTGCTCGGGGACGCGGCCAGGTGGAGGTTTGAACTTTGATGCAGTCAAACGTGTTTTTCTCTGGGTTTGTTTGACATGATTGAGGGAATCCAGCAGCCACAGGGAGAGGGAATGGAGCAAGTGCAGCCATGCTCACACCAATCCCACAGCCGGTGCTTGTGCCGAGGAGGGGCGCCAGGACAGTTTGGGGGGCCCAGCAGGGCTGTGCTGGGGTCTGCACGGAGGTGGTCACGGTGGTGGGGGCTTCAGGAGATCATGGTGGCCTTTGGGAAGGTGTTGTGGTCTTTGGAAGGTTGTGGTGGTCTTTAGGGGCAGTGATGCCTCCAGAGTGGAGCAG
Source organism: Nicator chloris (assembly GCA_013400495.1). Lineage (NCBI taxonomy): Eukaryota > Metazoa > Chordata > Aves > Passeriformes > Pycnonotidae > Nicator > Nicator chloris. The sequence continues at coordinate 963,868 of WAAE01023851.1, forward strand.
CCAAGCCCTGCTGTGGGCAGTGCATAGTGAGGGTGCTCCCACCTGAACTCAGCCTCTGCTTTTGCCAGCCCTGAGATGGAGCTTTTGGTGCTTTAAACTGTTTTGGCCCAGCCTGAGGATTCCTGCTCCTGCTGCAGCTCATGGTGAGTTCTCCTGGGAACAGCAGTGCCAGCAGTGCCAGTCTGGGCACTGCGATGCTCTCTCAGGCTTCTCCCCCCTCTCCCAGGGTGAAGCCCAGCTCAGCCCCACTCCCTGTGCCGTGATCCAGAACTGAGAGTTGCATCAGGGCTGCTGGCACCAAAACTGGGGCTGGCAGAGCCTGTGCCACGCTTTGCTGAGCAGTTGATCACAGGTTGATCACAGGGTGATGTCAGGATTAGGGTGAGGGTCCTTTGGTGGCATCCACACAATGGAGTGACTTTTTCCCCAAAACACACAGCGACACCAAACATCCTCAGGATTAGCATCACCAGTAAATCTCCTGGCCGTGTCCAGGAGATGATATTCCAGCCCAGATATTTGGAACTAAATCCTTCCTGGATCCTCACCTGGAGGAGCTGGTGGTGGTGCCTCCATTGTGTTTGCTGCATCCCGCCAGTGCCGGGCTGGATGCTCCGGGACCGTTCGTGGTGTGCTCTCGTCTGGGTATCCGTGCCGGGAGATAACCTAATCCCATTTAGCCTCGGAGAGAGCCGGCAGATCCCTCCCCTGGGAGCCCGCGCGCGGCGGGGGGTGGTCTGTAATGAATTCCCATCATTCCAGCACAAAGAGAGCTTACAGGAGCGCTCGCCGCAGAAAATATGAGGGTCGCTGCCCTATCATCCCTCCGAGACATCCGTCGTAGTTCAGTGATTCCCGGCTGCTGACAGGCAGCGGTCCTGGGAGGCAGAGCCGGGCCTCGCCTTCCCGGCTCTTTCCTGCCTGGAAAAATGCATTTTTCTACCAAAAGAAGGGATTTAACGCCCTGCCTGGGGCTGTGCTCGCCCGTCACACACCCGAGCAGGTGTGTGGCCCTGCGGGACATCACCCCCCGGTGCCCATTCTCCTTCACCCCGGTTTGTTATTGATCTGTATTCCAGCGGCTCCTCGGGAATCCCGGTGGGAAAACCCTGCCCTAAATCCTGTGGGAGCTGAGAGGTGCCTCAGCCACTGGGTGGAAGTGGGGGACGATGCTGTGGTGGTTGCTGGGGGATTGTGCCTGCAGACCCCAGGGTCAGATTTGGGGGTGCTTGAGGCGCCACCCGGGGGTCCCTGTGACAGGGAGGCTCCAGGGAACCATTCGCCCTGCCAGGGCCTGTTCCAGCTCCCTGCTCTCCCTTCTTTCTCACCTTTATTTATTTAATTTATTATTTTTTTCCCCCCTCATGGAAAACCACACGGTGGAACCTGCCCCCTCCAAGCCGGGTTTTCCTGCGGCTCCGTGGCTCGGCCGGGATGTCTCACCTCGGGAGCTGCCAATCCGTCTCTGTCAAGCTGTCAGCCCGGAGCGCGGGCTGGAGCCGCTGCAATTCAAAGTGGATTAACTCCTCGGGCTGCCCTCCCTCCCCCCCGCCCCTCCCCATTCCACTTGGGTGGGTTTTGGCCGAACAGAAAACGCTTTTCCCCTGCGCTTTCCATATTCAAAAGCTCCCGGAGCGCAGCCGGATGGCAGCGGGGGCCGCGGGGCCAGGGGCTTCAGGCCGGCGTGCGGGGCCGGTGGCCGTGGGAGCGGGACACGGTGGTCGTGGGAGAGGGACACGATGGCCGTGGGAGAGGGACACGGTGGTCGTGGCACTGCGCTGTGTCCCTTTAGCGCAGTTAATGGGGTTCTGGGAATGGTCTGTGGCGGGATGGGGGCTCCCCAGAGGGGTGAGGGGCTGCAGACCCTCCCCAAAACTCCCAGCTGTTCGGCTGCTTGTCCCCAGAGAGCTGCGGGGCTGAGGGGCTGCAGGACTCGGGGGCTGGGGGCTGCCGGGCTGTGGGGTACAGGCCTGGGGGACTGCAGAATTGGGGGGATGCGGGATGGGGAGGGCTGGAGGCTGCGAGGCTGGGGGCTGCGCGGTTATGGTCTAATGCGCTATGGGACCAGGGGAATACAAGACTGGGGGGCAGCGGGGCTGGGTGGGCTCTGGAGCCGTGATCTGTGGGGGTCTTTGTTTTCCCGGGTGATCAATTCCCCCCGTCCAGGCAGGGGCCGGGGCTGTGTCACATTAGCGGCGACCCGAGCGCACGGTGACAACCCCGGGGGGCCGCGAGGGGCACCGGCACTAGAGGGGGGTATTGCCTAAGCAATGCGGTGCTGCCGCTCCGCCGCCGCCGCCTCAGCTTTGGGGTGAAACCGCAGGATTTTGGCCCTTGGCGGTTTCCCGGCTGGTTTTCCAGATGTCGGCTGCGCTGGTATCCAGGTGCCATCCTGCACCGTTGCCGCCCCCTTCGCGATGGGGGCTGTGGGTTAATTCGTGGTTGGAAATTGCTTTGAGGACGCTGCTGCGAGCCGGCGCTCCGGTGCCACCGCCCCCGATGGTCGAGGGACAGCGGTCACCAAATGCCACCGAGCCAAGGGGAGCCGCGCACTCTCGTGGCAGCACAGCTCCGGCGTGGGAAGGATTTATCCGCAGCTGGATTTTGCGGCTGGGTGTTTTAACGAGCATCGGGCGAGGCGGCAGAACGCGCCCGGTGCTCCTGGGGGGAAGGTGTGAACGGCCCCGGGCGAGGCGTGTCCGCGCCCAGGCTGTGGGAGCGGTTTGGGCGTTCCCGGGCTCCGGGTTCCCACCCTGAACCGCAGGCTGTGGCTCTCCCCACCCCGCTGGAAAGGGAGAGACTGCCCGGGATGCCAGGGGCACCACAAAGGAGCTCCGGGTGCACCCACATCTGAGGGATGATTTTGGGGTTTTGCAGTTTTGCGTATCTATGGCAGCTTACTTTGGTGTCCTGAATAAACTGGGAGCTCAGGGAACTTGGGAAGCTCCAGGGTGCAAACCTGGGAGCCAGAACTGTGCCACGATCTGGCCACATTGATGGGTGTCCCCAGCGCTGCCCCCCAGCCCCGTGAGCCTGGGGATCCTGAGGGATGGGCCCCTCCCCGACCTCTGGGGAGTTGGTGCCTTTGGGTGGGATCGGAGTCCATGGATGGGGTCGGAGTCCATGGATAGGGGCTGGTGCCAGTGGATGCCACACAATGCCAAGGATCCCTTGGCTGGGGGCATCAGCACCACCCTCTTGCCTCCATGCTGGGCATCTGGATCCTGCTGCCAGCTGGGATTTCCCGTCACACTGATCCCTTCCAGTTTGGGAAGCTCCAAGGGACCCGCCCAGGCCCCTTTTTTCCCTGTTGCAGCTCCATTCCCAGCAGCCTGGCTCTGCTCTGCGCCAGTGCTTCCCAGCCCTTTCCCTGTGACTCCTCACCTTTTTAATGCGAAGGGTTTTTTTGTTGGTAGCAAATATTTTCCATAATTTCCTGGCCGATCCAATTAATGCAGAGGAAGGCGGGGGTGAATTATCCCTCCCTGCATCCAGCCTTGCCCCCTGCATGGAGCTGGGGGCTGGAAATTGCAGGATTTGCAGTAATTAAGGCAAATAGTTGGTTTTGTTTGGTTAGAAAAACAACCCGGTGCTGTTTGGAGAAGCCAGAAAAATCCTGGAAAAGGTTTTCCTTCCCGTTACCAGGAGTGGGGAAGGAGAAGTCGTTCCATGCAAAGCAGGGCTGGGCTCCCCCTCGCCTGGGGCAGGGATGTGTTGGGACTGATCCTGGCTGGGAGGGAATGCACCGGAGCGGGTGTGGGGCTGCTCCTGCCTGATCCCAACAGATCACCACATTTCCCAGGGAATTTCATGTGGGGTCCCCCACAGGTCCAGTAGAACTGAGCTGGGGTGCACTGGGCTGAGCTGGTCTGAGCTGAGATGCACAGAATTGAACTTGGCTAAACTGGGATGCACTGGGCCAAGCTGGGATATACTGGGTTGAACTGGGATGCCCTGGACCGAGCTTGGATGAACTGGGAATCTCCAAGCAGCGAGTGGCCATTGGTGACCTGGCACCACAACCCACGGCCGACCCCTTGGCCAGCACGGTGCTCTTTGGATCATCCCCATTCCCCAATCCACAAACACTGATGGGATCGCTCTGTGAGGAGGCAGCTCTGGATTTTGTCCTGCCCCTGGAGCTGCCTCTGGAATGTGGCTCTGCCAGGGCTCCCACTGCTGTCCCTGAGCCGGGAGAAACCACGGCCAGGCCTCCTGGAGAGCCCGGGAAGGCTTTTAGTGGCTTGGCTGGAGAAATGGAAACAAATGAAGTTGACAGACAAGTGTCCGGGTTTATGGCAGCGTCCGCTGACAGGAGGGAGATTGGCTGTCGGGGGCTTGATGGAGACGGATCCTGATGGGAGCGGGATGAGGAGATGGATAACCTTGATGGAGCCACGGAGCGGGAGGATGCTCCGGCGGCATTATTCCAAAATAATTTGGTTTTTATTTGTTTTCCTTTGGGGCGAGGGGAGGGATGCGGAGCCCCAGAGTCCGTGGAGTTTTTCCTAAATAGATTTGCTAAATAAATAATGAGGAGGATCCATATTTTATTTATATCCCACCTCTCTGTGTGGCACTGGAGGTGTTTTACACGAGGCCGCTCCCTCCCTTTTAGCACGGACAAACTCCAAAGAGCTCATGAGATGGAGATGGATTTACAGGGATATTTGGATGCTGAGCAGAAGGACAGGCAGCGGGATGTGCTGGAAGTGCTCCTCCTGATGGACTTAATGGGCACCTTGGTGCTTTGTGAATCCAACTGGAAGCGTCTTTGCATCTGGAGACACCTGAGGAATTCTGGTGGGAGCCAGCTCTGGCTCTGAGGGTCTCAGGGGGGGCCTAAACACCCGGGAGGACACTCCAGGATACCCAGGGGGACATTCCATGGTCCCTGGGGGAGAAGGGTCCAGAATCCACCTGTGTTCACTCATCCTTCTGAAACAGTTTTTGAAACTTGGGACCTAGGGGGGTCTGGGAGCAGAGCAGGTCCTGTCCAGCGAGGACCAACCCCCCTGGACAGCCCAAGAGGAGTGTCCTTACTCAGGGATGTGACTCCAGTGGGGTGTCCTGGCTTGGGGACGTGGCTCTGGCACTGTGGGGTGTCCTTGCTCAGGGATGTGGCTGGGTGGCACACCTGTGACCAATAATTCCACTGAATTTTCCCTGTTCTCCCCAAGGTCTGTCTTCCCCAGAGCTGGACATGGCCCCACAGCAGCTCCAGGGCTCTCTGTTATTCCCATCACTGTTTTCCAAGATTTCGACAAAGCAGAATGATCCCTTAACACAAATTATTGTTTAATTCATCCTTATACCAGAGGTGAAAAAATGTCCATGCAGAGGGGGGGACTCTCCCTGTCACCATATGTCTGTCTGTCTTTCCTTGGCACCTGTGGGTCACAGGACACGTCCCTGTTCCCATCCCCATCCCCATCCCCGTTCCCATCCCCATCCCTGTCCCCTCCAGTGCGAGCCCCTGATTGCCCCTTCCCGCCCATCACCCCCCGGGCACCCCAAAACCCCCCATCAACCCATCCCTTCCTCAAGGCATTGGACCCCCAAACCTCCCTCCTGCTTCCAAAGCCCCCCCCACCCACCCATGTGACCTTCCCTTCCAAAATCCCAATCCCCTGCCAGTGAACCGCTCCCCTCTTCAAAGCCCCCCCGCTTCGCCACTGTGACCCCTCCCCTTCCAAAGACGCCCCCGCCGGTGTG
>WAAE01023851.1:970057-989518 GCA_013400495.1 Nicator chloris
CGGCCGGCCCCAGGGCCCTGCCGCCCCGTGAAGCGGCCGGAGCCGCGCCCGCCGCCCGCCGGGACGATGGTGCGCTGCGGGGCGGCCGCGCTGCTCGCCGCGCTCCTCGGCGTCTGCGTCTGGACCGACGAGACCGGGAAAGTTATCTCGGACCGGTTCGCCGTCTACTGGAACCGGAGCAATCCCAGGTGAGGCGGGGGGCGGCGGGGGCGGCCTCGGCGCCCGACTCCAGTCGGTGTTTCCCCCTGCACACACACCCGCTGAGCGCCCGCTGCCGCCCGGTGACAGCGGCCGCCGCCGCCCGTGGCGGGTCGGGTCCCCCTCGAGCCCCCGGTGGGCTCCGGTGGACAGGCTGGGCGGCGCCGGGGAGGAGGGGAGTTCCCCGGGGCTCCTTCTCCCGAAAGTTCCCGCGGGGCCCCGGGCGTACCGTCCCCGGGGGCTGCGGCAGCGCCGGGAGCATTGCCGGGCGCGGGGCGCGTTCCCGGGGGCGGCGGGGGCTGCGCCTCGGCCCCCCCGGCCCCTCCGCGCCCAACTTCGGGGAAGTTCAAGTTCCTCCCCCCGGCACCCCGTCCCCCCCAGTCACTCTCCCGGGATGGAGGTTCTGCGAAAAAAACCCCGAAATCCTCCCAAAAAGGCGGGTGTAGCTGCGGGGGGGGGTCGGAAAGAACGATTTGGGGGGGGGAATGGCAAAACGGGCCTGAGGGGGGCATGGGGCGTGTGGAGCTGGGGATGGCCGGCCCTGCTGCTCCCGGGTCATTCCCATCCTGGAAACGCAATCCCCACAGTTGACTTAGTTTCCTGATTCCAGCTGGAATTTTGATTTTTCTGTGTATTTTTTGCCCACAAAGTGTTTTTTCTTTGGGGGCAAGAGTTTCGTTTCTGTTGTATTTCTTTGTTCATGATTTTGAGGAACCAAAAACTGTTGGTGAGTTGGAAGCGGGAGGAATTCTGCTCTGGGAATGCTCAGGTGGTTGGGACCCTCGGGATCACCCACCCTCCCTGTTGGGGACACCCTTTGGGGTCTGAACGGGCCCGTTTGTGGGGATTCCTGAAAAAACAGAAACCAGTCATCAAATCCCCATTTCTCCCAAAATTCCTCCAAGTTCTCCCAAGCCTGGCAGTGTCGTGAGCAGTGGGATGAGCTCGGTGGGTGCAGCCCCTGTGGCCCCCAGCTTTGGGCTGTCCTGTTTTCTGGGTCAAACAGGGGGTTCTTTGTCCCCCACGGTCCCTGTGTGACGAGTGGCCTCGTGGGGCACGGCGTGGCCTGGTCCTCCTCCCCAGGGCCGCCAGCGACGTGAGGCGGCTCCTCCAGCTCCGGGTGGCTCATCCCCTGCTGCCATCCCTGAGGGGACCCTCGGTGCCACCTTCTCTCCCTCGATGACACCGGTGCAGTTGGGTAAAGTTCCTGGCGGTGTTTCGGCGCCGGGACGCGCGTGGGGCCGATGGCCCTCGGCAGCACCCGGTGTCCATCCAACCTCCACACGTCCCTTTGGGGGGACCCACCCGCGCCCCTTTCGTCACCCCAAAACTGTGGCAGGCCCGTCCCTTTGTGCCTTGGTGGCGGTGCCTTGGCGGTGGTGCCTGCGCCGCGGGCCGCCCGCGGTGCATATGGATTTTATTATCTCCCTCACATTTTTGTGGAGGATTGTAAGAGGCAGGGAATTATTTTTTTTTTTTCTAATTTTTTTTTTTTCTTTTTTTGCCCATTGCGAAGTTTTTGGTTTCGGCTCCTGGTGCTCGCCCCCCCAAAGCTCCCACACTTTGGGCTCTTTTCTTTTGTTCTCCCAAATGCCAAAGATGTGTGAGGGGTCCCCCCCGCTCAGGTCCAACTCCGGCATCCCGGAGATGAGGGTGGTTGGGGCGGTGGCTGGGATTTGGCACCCAAGGATTCCGATGGCTGGGATTTGGCACCCAAAGGTTCTGACGTTTGGGATTTGGTGCCCAAGGGTTCCTGGGGATGGAATTTGGCACCCAAGGGCTCTGACGGTGGTGCCAACAGCCCAAAGTAGCCCCTTGACTGTTGGGGATGGGCGTCCCGGGACCGGTGATGGCGTCGGCTCCATCCCCTTCGCCCCCTCATAGAAGCCGCCGAGAATTTCTCCTCGAAAAATCCACCGCGTATCGTTATTCCGGATATATTTATATATTTATACATTTCCAAATCTGCTGTTGGCAGGGAAAATATTTTCAAGGAGTGGGGGGGGGATAAAATGGAGCGGAGGGAAGCGCGAGGGGCTGGGAGGGAAGAGCAGACAATGGCTGGTGGGTTCAGCAGGCACGTCCGCAGCGCCTGGCTCCGGGATGTGACCCAAATTTCCCCAATGTGGGAGCGCCCCGTGTCGCCAGCGCTCCCCGCCTGCGCCTTCGGCTCTCGGAATTTGAGGCAATTTATTAGGGGTTGCAAAGATTGAAATTGCCATTGAGTTTCCTGCTTATTCCCTTTTTGAACCCAGCGGTGGGTTTATTTTTTCTGTGGAGTTACTACAAGACCGTCTCATTCTTAAAAATGAAGAGAAAACGTATTTATGTGTTTTCTGGCCCCTCGTTTTCATTCTTTTCCCCCCCCCCCACCAACACCTCATTTAGTAAAGGAGAAATAAAAAGGGGTTTAAAAAAAAAAAAAAAGAGGAAGAGACCCAAGGTTAAAATGTTTGAACCCACAGACGTTCTCTGCCGCTAAATATTTTTCCTCAGGTTTATACAGCAATCTATATTTTATAAAAGACAGGAATAAATCTCATGGTCGATATGATTTGCCCAGATTAGAATAATTCTATATTTCATAATTGGGGCTAAATTAAAAATAAGTGGTACCTCGGGATGCTGCAATTTCCCTGTTCTGGGGAGAGATTTAACCACTCGCTGTGGATTTGCAAGGTTTATTTTTATTTTTTAATGGTTTTGTGAGGATGCGCTGGGAAAACGTTTGGCTGGATGGAACTCCTGGGTTATCCAGGAAAAAAACGAAGGATGATGAAGGTGGAATTATATAATAACAGGCAGTTTTGGTACCGTGTGGATTTTTGTTCTGTGGCACATACAGGCGCTGCCGATGGTCGCTTTCCAGGTGTGGATCCGTTGGCCGCGGCCAGGCCACTCACAAGTGGATCCATTGGTTGTGTCCAGGGTGATGTGCCCATGGATGGGACCCTGGGGCTCCTCCCTGGGTGGGCAGGGGTCCGGCACTGCGGGCAGGGGTCCGGCACAGCACCCAGGGCTCTTCCCGCCGTCACTCCGTGTTTTCCGGCTGGTGGTGCGGGAGCCGCTTGCCCGTAGGATTCCAGGGTGGATTTGCCTTGGGATCCAACCAAGTCGATTTGGGCATGCTGGAGTGTCCAGCATCACCAGCAGGTTGGGGTGTCCAGTTTTGGCCCCCATTGCCCCCCACACCACAGCGGGTTTAGGGTGGATGTCTCGGCACGCGGCGTCGTGCGGCAAAAAATCAGGGATCTGGGAAAACCTCTGTGCTATGGGGGAAAGCGTCTGTGGGAAGGAGTGACCTGTCCTCAGAAGGTCCCCAGTCCTGTGATAATGACCCATGGCCTCGTGGCCGTGCTGGAAACCCTGGGGAGGCCAAGGAAGGACGGAGGGTTTGGGATTTGTTGCCGTCCCCCGCTCTGCCGACAGCCGGGTGACGGGCAGGGAATCGTCATTCCCGACTGCTGGTCGGTGTTCCTGCAGCAATCCCATGGTCACTGCCGTGTGCCTTGATCCACGGGAATGTGCAACGTGCCGGGGGTTCTCCTCCCTCCGTTCACGGCACAGATCCCTGGGACCGGGCGGGATCGTGGCCTGGTTTAACGCCGGGGTCACGGCGCTGCCTCCGAACGGTTCTTTTGCTGATTTCTGTATTATTTTTCGGTGTGGTTTGTGAGCACAGCTGGGATTTCTGTTCTGCTCCTCTGCACTCCCCAATCCCAGAATCGGGAACCAGAGAAATGGTTTCTGGCAGGGGGATTTACGGAGCCAGGTGATGCTCAGGGCCGGCGGTGATGGCAGAGCAGGACTTTAGGTGGTCCTTTGGGGGGAAAGGTGCCTCTGCCACAGGGGTGGTGGGGTTGGAGTGAATGGGGCACATCTTGGAGGGGATTTAGATCGTGTTCACAATCCCATTGGATTCTGTGCCCCTTTTTTCCTGCATTCCCATCTCCTAGAGCTGCAGCCCTGGCGCCTGCCGGTCGCTGGTGCTTTGTCCGAGAGCCTGGAGCGCGGTGGCCATGGCCAGGAGAGCCGTGGCCGTGACCGTGACCCACTGACCACCCAAGCCAGGGCCAGCTTGCCCACCTGTGTGTCACGAGGGGCTGTGGCCAGGTTGCTGGTGGCTCCCTGTGCCACCTCTCCATCAAGGGAGCAAAGACGATGTTGCATTTGTTTTTCCAGGGGAATTTGGTGCTGCGGAGGGGTGGCCGAGCGAGAGGGCTCAGCTTGGAGGATCCCATCCATGTCTCCATGTTGGTGTGGGGCTGGATCCCAAAACCTCTTTGTCCTTGCTCTGGCTGGGACTTTTGGGGTCACCCCCATTGCTACATGTCCCCAGTTCTCTCTGTTCCCCCCTCCCTGCTCCCATGGGCATTATACTGGGGCCCACATCAGCCTCTGAAAGAAACATGCCCTGTTCCTCGCTTGGAGTGATTTTAATGTGAATTTTAACCCTGGCACTCGGGTTGTTCCCATGTCACCATCAGGCCAAGTCCCCTCTCAGGGTGCCAGAGCAGTGCTGGGTGTTTGGGCGTGCCAGCACTCAGCCTCGTCCTGTGCAATTCCTGCTCTTTTAGTTTTCCTCCTTCTGTTCTCCCTTTGTGCCGAGATCACTCCCAGCCCTTCCCACCCCTCTTTTCCAGCCCGTTAAGCCGTGTTAGCAATTCCTCACCAGCCCAGGGCTGCGGCGAGTGGTTAATGGAGAGCAGACACCACCGGGCCGGCGTCGCTGACAGGATTCTCTCTCCGTGCCCGTCTCCGTCTCCGCCTGTCCCTTTTGAGGGACCGCAATTACATTCCCTGCTGGTTGCACATTTGGTATCCAAATGCCGGCCATGCGCCGCATCCTAATGCGAGGATGGGCTGGGGGCATGCGGAGCTGCCGGAGGGTCAGACGGTCCCCAGGACCCCCCCTGGATCCCGGGGTGTCCTGGTTGTGGGGGGGACACGCAGAGGGTGGGCAGTGGGAACAGTCCAGGGGGTGAGAGATGCCCTCAGACACCTTGGAAAGCTTTGAAAGTGCTGCTATATAAAGACAGAGACACGTATTTATATACACATAGAATTACATATATTTACATACAAATATATTTATATCTAGTATAGAAATTATGTATTTATTGACATATGTGGGTGTTTATTCACCCTCCCCCTCCCATAAATACACTTTAAACACAAATAATGCAATGCCAAAACCCTCCCTGTCCAGCAATGCTGTGCCACCCCTGTGTGACATTCCCCTGGAATTCCTACCTGGGGGCTCCAGGGTGTACCTGGCTGTGGGTTTACCTGGCTCCAGGCACAGGGCTGTCCGGCTGTCCGGCTGTGTCCGTCCCGGTGCCACATCAGGAGCCGGCTGGAGCTGTACCTGCCTGTGCCTGACAAGGTTCAGCTGCTGGGTTGGCTGGAAAATTGCAGCAATTGTTCCTTAAATAGCTCCTCGTTCCTGATGGTGACAATTTCGGTTCTTTTGTGTTAGATATTAATCATGATTTCTGAGGCTCCGTTTTGATCCGAGCTGGTTTTCCCCACTCGGGGCAGAGATCCTGCCCCGCTTCGTTGGATTTAATGGGATTTATGGAAGGAGAGCAGCTTGGAGCGCTGTTACCTGCAGCCCCTAAGAGGTGTTTAAATTCCCTTTCCCCCTTCGCCAAGACCTGATGCTCATCCCCGTGTCCAGCCACTTCCCTCTGCTGGGAGATCCATCCCAAAAACAGGACCAGGCCCTGTTTGGCCTCTTCAAGTGCAGGGGGAAGCACCATGCTCCAAGGGTCCAGGCTGGATCATGGCTTGCAATCAATGATCTTGGAGCTCTTTCCCAACCCAAGTGATTCCATGATTCCCCAGAGCTGGAGAAGTGTTGGGATGAGCCGGTGGCCACTTTGGCCTTTGCCAGATGAATTCCAGAGGCATTTTTGAAGCCCATCCCCAAAGCCAGGACTATGTTTAGGGGTGTCTGTGGGTCCAGACTCTTTGCTGCCAGCCCAACCCTTCTGGATTTGGGGACGCCGTGGCTGTTCCCACTGGCTGGCTGGGAGCCGTGCCGAGGAAACGGCGCCCGTGAGGCTGTTTGGGTGTGGGATGCACCAGGGCTGGTTTGATCCCGGCAGGAAAAGCGGGAAGGGCCGAGGCTGAGAGCAGGGCAGCGGGATGGAGCCCGTCCGGCAGCGCTGGGCTGCGTCCCTGCTCCGTCCTGGCTTGTTCCCGGGTGGTCGGAGTGTTGTTATTTATTTATTTCTCCTCCCTCGATCCCCCTTGGCTTGTTGCTGCCGCTGTGCCTGGGCTGCTAAAGAGCTTCCCATTGTTCCGGAGCTAATTACCTCCTAATGAGGCTCCCGGCTCAAAAGCCGAGCGGAGCGGGGGCTGTGGGGGATGTGAGGGGGCTGTGCTGGGAGGGGGAGAGGGCAGGGCTGGGGTCACCACCGGGGTCACCACCGGGGTCACCCGATGGCTTCAGCTGCGCTGCCCGACCGTGTGAATTAGGGTTGGTGGTGGGGAGATCCGCGGCCGTGGAGCTGCCGGCCTGGAGCTTCATCCTAAAGGGCGGCTGGGAAGTGGTTTTGCCAAAATTTTCTTGTTGAGCCCCAAACCTGTGGAGAAACCAACTCCCTGTGGATTTTGGGCTGTGCTGGTGCTCGGAGCCCGGGAGTATTCCCGGCGTTTCCCTTGGTGTGACACCTCCCTGCCAGCCCCGTCTGGGACAGGTGTCACCTTTAGGGCACATCCTTCATTTTGGAAGGGGTGTTCAGACCCGGGGTCCTCAAAGCTTGTCCCATCCATGTGTTGGACAAATCCTGCTCCACTCCTCCACTTCCCTCTTGACCTTATCGCGTCCTGACCTTATCCCATCCCTCGGCAAGAGCCTGGGATGAGCCCTGATCCTGATGGGATTCTCCACTTTGGCTGGAGGGAGCCAGGCAGTGTCCAGGAGTGTCCTTGTCCCCGCTGGGATGCGGAGCAGAACTTTGGGCTCTGCATGCTGGATCCTGCTCTACCCCTGGAATATCCCCGGTGTCCCTCAGGGTTGCGGCGGCTCCCGTGGCTCCTCCATGAGCCACAGATGTGATGGGGGAAAAGAGGATCCTTCTCCAAAGGGATTGGGAAAACCGCCACCTCCGCCCTGCTCTGATTGAAGCTGGGCTTTGTGCCCCCGCACGGGGTGGGGGGTCCTGAACTTCAGAGGGGGATGAGGCGCTCAAAGCAACAACAGTGGGGGAAAACATTGCAAGGGAGGAAAATTTACTCCCTGGAATAGTAATGAAGGTAGGGGAATGAGTTCTGCTTCCCTGTGCCCTCGATGAGGGGTGCCCAAGGCAGGGAGGGGTCCAGAGCGAGCCCTTCCAAGGGGATGGAGGTGCTGGCAGTTTCGGGCTCACTCCATCTGGCCCAGCTTGCCCATGGATCCATCTCCATCTGCGGCACAAAGCCCGGGATCGATGGCGCTCGGCTCTGGTGAAGCCAATCAGCGCCGGGGCAGCGAGATCCGCGCTCCCATTCCCAGCCCCGCTCGGATCCATTCGACATTTTCCTTCGGGTCATTAATGAAGGGAGAGGGATGCGAAAACACGGATTTAGACTTTTTTTTTTTTTGATTCCTCCCCTTTTAAATTTTTGCCCTCTTCCCGTGTTTGCTTCCCGAGGCCCAGCGGAGCAGCGAGTGATGCCGCTGCTGGGAGAGGAACGGGCACGGGGCCGAGCCCTGTCCTTGTGGGGCTGTGCCGTGGTGGGACCCTGTGGGATACACCTGTGCCATGGTGGGATCCTTTGGGATACACCTGTGCTGTGCTGGGATCCCATGGGATAAACTTGTGACGTGGTGGGATCCCGTGGGACACATCCCTTCGCTCCCTCAGCACATCACCTCTTCCTGACTTCCCAGTTTTCCACCGGCCTTGATGTTTCCAGCTGCTCCAGCCTTGTTTTGTGGGATTTTCCTGTTTTCCCTGCAGCCGGGACCTCCAGGCACGCGCGTGTGTCTGTGCAAACGCCGGAGCTGCCCGTGCCAGGTCAGTCCCACTAAACACCATCCTGGAGCTGGACCCAGAGCTACCACTCCCTGTGGCTGCTGGTACCGGTATTCCCACCACCAGTATTCCCACCACCGGTATTCCCACCGCGTTTGCCGAAGCGTTCCCAGGATCCGCAGAGTTTTACACCATCGCTCAATACCTTTTTTGTTCGATTCCAGGAATGGACTTTTTGTTTCAGCTCCTTCCCCACCAGCCCTGAAATCCCCCAGGAATCCGACTCTAGATTTCGGATCTTTTGTGCCGAACCCAAACCTCACTCGGCTTCGATTCCCAGCGCCGCCGACTTTGGGAGAAAAGGGGAATAAATGGCAATGGGGATTTTTAATAACTGGGAATGGGGAAGCCCCATTCCATCCCCAGCTTCCTCCTCCCGCCACATCCCAATTGCCTCCTCCTTCTATTTCCTTGGCATTCGGCCGAATTTCCCTGGAAATATTTTGCTGTTTCCCTCAATGCAACCAAGTGTTGTTGGATTTTTCTTTTTCCCCCTGCAGAAGAGGAGGAATTATCCGTCTCGGTTTATTTTTCCTTGAACATTACACGGGAGCAAAACTCACCCATGTGCTGGGAAAGAGATAAAGTGTTTAGACAGCAAATACAAATATTCCAGAGCACTCAGCCCGGCTATAGCTATTCCTGCCAGGATTCTGGATTCCATGCCGTGTCTTCCAGGGGGGTTTTATTTAGACTGTCTTTTTTTTTTTTCCTTATTTATCAAAAACCCTATTTATATTTGCAGTAAAATAAAATCAGCCTGACCCTGTAGAGAACTCGAAAAATCCCAATTCTTTCCTTTTCCAATCCTGTTTCCACTGAGGAAAAAAAGCCCCTGGACCTCGTGCCCTGCACAAAATCCAACCGCGACGGGATTATTTCGGCGGCTGAGCTTCTCTGCAGGCGCTGGGACGGCACTGGCTCCGTGTGTCCCCCCCCAAAACTGGGATGCAGGGAAGCTCCTGCACAGGTGGGGATGGAGCTGGGGCCCCCGGTGTCTCCCCATGGGATTTTGGGGGCACGGGCTCCCTTGTGCCGCAGGTTCCAACTGCGCGCGGAGCACTCGGAAAAGGGGTTATTATTTTCATTTTATTTTAATATTCGATGATGGATGGGCTTCCGCTGCTCCTCGGGAGCATCCCTGTCTCCCATCAATGTCCCAGCCCCGCTGGGGACCCCGCGGGTGTCATTGTCACCCTGGTGCCGGGCGCTGGTGCCATCAAGAGCTGAGGAAGCTCTTTCCCAGCCAGCTCGATAATCCCAATTATTATCTGGATTCTCGATCAGGGTTGCTTATTAAACTTGGCACCGCTGGCTTTGCCGTTCCGGCCGCCTGCCTCGGCAGAGGGATTTATCTCCTGCCGACGCGGGAAGGAAATTGAGTGGAAAAACGCGGGGCAGAGCCCCCCGGGACAGCAGGGGGGGCCAGGGGTACCCGGCCTTCCAAGGGTCGGGAGATGTTGGCACAGCCCCAGCGGTGCCGGGTTGGGTTGGTGGAGCTGCCTGGGCCGTGTCCGTCTGTCCGTTTCCATCCCTCCATCCCCACCCTGTGCCGGCAGAGCCGCCCTGTTCTGGGATGGGCGTTTTTTATTCCAAGGTTGTTTTGGGATGATCGGGGCTTTTGTACAATACAACAGCCGTTGTTTTCCCTTTTCCCTGAAATCTAAAGGACCTTTTGTCAGGCCCTCTCGCCCTTCACCTCAGGAATATCCGCTTTTTCCAAATTCAGGCCTTTCTGCTGGGATTCCCAGCTTCCCATCCCACAAACCTTCCTGGTTTCCTTGCTGACCCCTTCTTTTCACACTGTGCCCACAAATTGTGGTTTATTTTTACCCGGCACTGGGCTGCAGCTGCCCGAGCCAGGGCCATGTGCCGACCCTTCCAAAGGGGCTTTTCCCAAATTTCTCCCAGTTCTCAGCACTGACCAAGCAGGGTATCCAGGAGAGTGGGTTAGGAGGTGGGAGAGATGCTACTGGGAAAAGATGCTCTCCTGGAGGGTTCCCCTCCCTCCTGGTGTTTGGATGTTTCAATTTTCCCGTTGCTCTGCTCCGCTTTTTCCTGCCTTTCCACCATTTTTCCGCATTTTAAAAAACCTGTACAAACCCTGTAACTGGAATTCCCTCTCTTTGTGTGTCCGGCCGCTCTCTCACCCCTGGGTGAGCTCCTGGGATCCCCGTTTTAGGGTGGGGGCTCTCCCCCATCCCCTCCTCATGCTGCTGCTGGGGGATTTGGGTGAGGAATGGGTTGGCTCCAAAATCCTTTATTTCGGAAATTACTGTTTTCCTGAACCCTGCAAGGTTCTTCGCTCGGGAGCCGCCTCCTGCTCCAGGGCTTGGTGTCCATCTTGGGAGCGCTTCAGTCTCTCTCCTTGGATTTTTAAAGATCCTTCATGCTGGGTGGTTGGGGGAACCTGCTGCCCTCTGGCTCTGGCTGAGGGACTCGGGATGGAGCCACGGCCCTGCCGGGCTGTGCCTGTGACTTTCCCAGTGACTGTCCCATTGTTGTAGAACTGCTGTCGGATACGGCGCTGGCACACGGGAATTCTGGCACCCGCCCCGGCTGTAAATGCTGGTCAAAATGGTGCTCCTGTGTGGTTTCCAACAGAGAATCCAAGCCTGTCTGGAATAGAAATGGCTGCTGGCTCCAGGCTCTGTCCACATCTCCGTTGGATCACCACGGGGTTGCTGGGATTGGTTTGGCCGGAGCCGTGTGGGTGCTGAGTCCTGTGGAACACCAGGATCATGTGCCCCGCCACGGCCCTGGCATTGCTCCTGACCCTTTGAGGTGGGATTTAAGGCTAAATTGGCAGAGTTGGAAGCAGGTTTGGGAACAGGGATTGCCTTTGCAGGATGTGTGCTCTGGAGGCAGCATCCAGCCCAAGCAGTGCCGGCCTTCCTAGCGCTCGTTGCCACGAGTGACCTTCAGCTCAGACCAGCTCCGGGCTTTCCCTGCCTGCTCTTCCTGGCATTCCCAGCTTCCCCCCTGTCTGTGATGGTTCCTGGCGTCTGTGGACCTCAGTTCCAGCCACCCAACTGCTGCCTCTCCCGGCTCATCCCGCCGCTATCTGCAGTTTTCCATTGTTCCTTGGCTCTTCCCGACTCTGGGATGCAGAGCGCCGGCAGTGGGGGAATGTCCGGAGCCCGGTGTCGCAGCCAGGATCTGGACTCCAGGAAAATCTGGACTCCATTTCAAAGCTGATTAATGATAATCATAAATCATAATGTTGTCTTTTATGATAGAAAGCTTTGGATCGGGAGCAGGGGCTCTCATCCTGCAAGCTGGGGGTGATCCTGGACCCGGCTTCCAGCTCATTACCCGGAGACAAATGGCTTCTCCCTCCCCCAGCCTCAGTTTCTCCCTGGGTAAGGTGAGGATCGCTGCCAGGGGCTAAATTAGGGAATTAATGTTGGTGGAGTGATTGAGAGGTGGAGAAGGACACGGATCTCACAGTGCCATGTCCTGCTGCACAGCACATCCGCCCGCTCCGGGGCCGGATGTGGGAATTTCAGCTGGGAGCAGGGATCGGGATGTCCGCAGTGAAATCCCTTGTTTGTGTCCCAGGGCTCCATGAGGAGGGACTGGAGCCCCCCAGCTCCTTCCACACTGGTTTGGGATCTGTGTGGGGACACGGTGGCTCAGATCCATGGCTGATTCCGGCATTCATCCTGCATCCAGGTGGTTTGGCAGCGCTAGAGCCCAATTCACTCCGGCCTCTTCCCGGCGTGTCCCTCACTGCCCCAAAATTCCGGTGTCACTGAGACCCCATTCCCATGGGAGGGGAATCCAGCTGGATGGATTTTTGTGACTTTTTAATATTTTTCCTTAAACGTTGTAATATTTATTCCACCTTATAAATCACTTCCTTGCTCCGGGTGGAGGGAGGATTTATGGGCGCAGGTGGGAGGAACGCGGCTCCCGGGACCGACCTGCTGGAATGGTTTTGTGGTGATGGTCACAGCAGCAATTCCGGCCAGGGGAGAGGGCTCCAGCTGGGAATCCTGCCTGGGGATGTGATGGGAGAAGGGATGGACCCATCTGGGATGGCCTGAGGTTGGCACATCTCTGGTGCTGCTTGGGGTCTTCTCTGTGCTGGAAAGTGGCACCAACAGGTTGGACCCCAAAGCATTGTCTGCTGCGGGGCAACCAAAAAAGGGGTTCCAAAGCCTTTTCCAAAGCCCCCAAAGGCTTGTTTAAATCCTAGGAAGGGCTTGCTTTCCCACTGCAGCCATCAGTGTCACACTGGGGCCATGGGAATGTCACTGGGGACGCGGGAATGTCGATAGGAGGGTGCTGATGATGGTGACCCCAGGGTGAGGGGCTGCAGGGTGTTGGGGCGCGTGGTGAGGGTGGGGATTCTCAGCCCTGGGGAGACCCAGCCGGGGCTCTCCCTGCTCCCTGGGGGCCAGGCCAGCTCCGGGGGGGATTTTCCCTGCGCCAGCGCTGCCCGCAGCAGCACAAACGAACCAAGTAATTGGCAACATGGAAATATTTTGTGCTCATTAAGCAGTGGGAAGCGGCGGGTGAGGACGCGGCGGGTGAGGAATCCGGGTTCTCCGGCGGAGTCCTTTGGAGCCGTGTTCCCCAGTGGCACTCCCAGTGACCCAGGGCAGGGAGCACGGAGTGGGAGCACCCTGGGATGGGGGGCTGGCAGTGGGAAGGAGGTGAAGGAGCCAGATCCCGACACTGCCCAGCTGGGAGCTCGTTGTTGGGGACAAGGACAAACCAGGAGAACAGAGGGATCCTGGCTGCTGTAGGGGGACATTTGGGGGACCCCCCCATTTCTCCCAATTCCCATCACTCCCACAGATTAAAACTTGTAAACACCAGATCTCAGCAGCTGCCTTGGAGCTCCCCAGCCCCAGCACTGCCGATTCCCAGGAGCGACACCAAGGACAGCCCGGGGGGGCTCCACATTCCCTCCGCTCCCAGCAGTGGACACGGGGGGCGATCCCTGAGGATCCTGTCCCTGTTCAGGGTGTCCCAGAGGGGTCCCCCCGCCATCCTCAGCCCCGAGCACGTGCCGGCGGTGCTGGGGCCCCGTCGCTGTCCCTGGAGCGACGCGGGGAGCCCAGCGGTGCTGCAGGCGGGGGAAGCTTTATGGCTGTAGTTAAAGTGACTTTATGATATTGTATCTGAACAATTGCCGGCTATTATCCGGATCGATGCCGCGGGATTGAGACGCCGGTTGATAACCCAGGCAGGGCTCTAATCGCTTTTAAACCGCGCAGGGTCGGTGGAGCTTTCCATAAAACCCCTCGGTGGTTTCTGTTTTAACTCCCTGCCCCTGGATCTGGTGGGTTTTTCCCCGGGACGTCCCTTTGTGCTTGCGGGTCCTGGTTTGTCCCTCTCCACCCTGCCCTGGGTGGGGATCAGGATGCTGGGACCTGGCTCGGGATGCTGGAATCCAGCATTCCCGGGGTCCAGGGTGCCCAGCACTGCTGGGTCCTGCCCTGCTGAGGAGCAAGAGGCAGATTTTGGGATCCTGTTCCCACCTTTGCCTGGCTCGCAGCGACCTTGGGCGAGTCACGCCACCTCCGCACGCTTCGTTTTCCGCAGCTGTGAAATGAGGACAATGATACCTTTCCCACCTCGCAGAGGGGTTGGGAGGCTTAATTAGTTAATGTTCGTAAAGTGCTTTGAGGATTAATTAATATTGTGACTCTAATTTTTTCCGATGGTTGAAACGCCACTTAAATATCTCCACGCTGGTTCCTTCCTCCCTGACCCTATAAAGCAAATCCACCCAGGAACGTCACCGGTCTCTGCAAGAGCCATGTGGCTGTCCCTGGCAGGTGTCACCTCCCCAGAGCTGAACTGGGAGGCACTGGTGCAGGGGCACTGCTACGGGGGTGTCCCAGAGTGTGGGGTGCAGCTCTGCATCCCGGCTCCCCAGCGTGTCCACCTGGGTCTGATCCTTCTTGGCCAGGCTTTCCCTGCTGGGAGCAATTCCTGTGTTGGGATTAAGCCACTGTCACCTCCCTGTGACACTGCCCATCCCTGCCCAGCCTGCTCAGACACCTCTGGCAACCTCAACCTGCTCGAAGGCTTCCATGGGAAACTGCCCGCAGCAAATCCCACATCCCCTGTCCTATCCCATCTGGCATTTTGGGGGCTGCTGGGCTGGGAGGGGGCTGCGGGGCTTGGCTGAGGGGTGGCTGGTCCCTGCTGGGTTGGGGACACTGTGCTGGGCATGATCCAAAGCTCTAGGGAGCCGTTGGTGGCACAATCCTGGCTTTCCTGGTGGAAAGAAGCCGTTGGGATCACACCTGGCTGGCACACAGCTGGCAGGCGCGGGAGGGCAGTTCCAGTGTCCCCATTCCCATGTTCTGTTAGTCGGGATCCATTAGTCAGGGTCGCTGATGGGCAGCTTTGGTTTCCTCCAAGGTGATTTCTCAGCAGTGGCTCTGCTCTGCTGTGCTCTCCTGCTCTGTGTGAGCACAGGGGGGACAGGGACAGCGGAGGGTCCCCACGATGTCAGTGCCATCCCCCAGCCCCTTGGGGTGTGAAACCCGGGATTGGCTCAGCTCCAGGGCTGGGAAGGTCTTGGGTAGGCACCAGTGGGAGTTTTCCTGCTGGGAGCAGCCAAAGGAAGAGCCGAGTGTGTGTCCCAGCTCTCTCTGGGTGACCCAAGAGATCCTGGACTCTGGCTCTGGCACGAACCAGGGGTGTTTGTCCCTGTTGGAGATGTGGGAATTCCGAGAGGGGCTGGTGAAGGGAGCAGGCTGGGGGATAGTCCCAGGCGGGATGGGCTGGTGGGACATGATGGAGCCCTGGGGCTGGAGAATCAGGGACAGCAGGAGAATTCCCAGTTGCAGAGCACTGGAGGGAACCGGGACCCACCATGGAGAGAGGAAGAGGAGGAGGGAGGTCTGGAGGGAGCCACAATCCTCTTCCCTGGAGCTGCTGGGTGGAGCTGGAGGAGAAGGAGCGTCTGGGCCAGGAGAGGATGAGCTGGGAGGGTCCAGCCCTGGTTGATGGCTCCTGGCCCTGTCCCTGGTCAATGGTTCCTGTCCCTGTCCCTGGTCAATGGTTCCTGTCCCTGGTCCTGGTCAATGGTTCCTGTCCCTGGTTGTCACCAAGCTCTGTTGGTGGGAGGAGAGGAACATACAGGGTCTCAATCCGCAGGGTTTGGGATAGGACACACCGACGTCAGCGTCCCCATGCCCAGACCCTGCTCCGTGCCGTTAATGACATCCCGGCAATTAAACTGGAACTAATGCAACGATAAAAATAACCCGCTGTCCTTCCGCAGCGCCGCATCCCACAAGCTCAGAGGTGTTTAAAAACCCATTTAACGCCAGATCCTGGGTGTGGGGTGCCCGGGGTGGCACCGGGATCTGCATGGCCACAGCTGGGTTTGCCAGCCCTGACCCATTCCTGGCCTTCTGCAAGGTGTGAACACGCCCAGTTCCCTCCAGTGCAGAGACTGGTTTACCAACTGCCACGTTTTAAATAATCTAAATTACATGAATATTTTATTTTTCTTCTTTCTAGAGTTGTGGAATTCCCAGGGGTTGGTTTTCAGGCTTTTCTCCGTAATGGAGGAGCAGGAATGCATTCTTTTAATGGTAATTGAGATTCTTGCATCATTGCAGGACTTGGGAACTGGATGGGCTTTAAGTAACAAGAGAGGGGGGGAGTTTGGGTTCTGGCTCCTCAAATGGTTTTTTGAGGTTTTTAGCTGGTTTTCCTCACTCTTGTGACAGGGCCAGAAAGCTGCATCCCCATCCCACTGACCTGGGAACCCTCCCCAAAGCAGGAGATGACTTGGGGTGGTGACAGGGACCTGTGGGTGTGGTGTCCTTTGGGAGACCTCTCGGGAGGGGTGCTGGGGTCCGTTTGGTGCAGAATGGTGCTCTCTGGAATGGAATGGGTCTCGGGAGACCTCTCAGGGTGGCCCGTGTCGTGCATCCCATTGTTGGAGCTGCCTGTCAGCCCTTCCCCAACCTGTGTGTGCTCAGATATCAGAGCTGGGTCCTCTCGTGCTGAGATTTGGGGTTTTTCATGGCTTTGTTGCCTTCTAACTTGGCATGGTGGGCACCCATCCCTGTTCTGCTGCAGGGATGCTTGTGGAGCGTGGGAGGGGTTGCTGTCCCTCCTTCACCGTGCACGAGAGCAGGGTGGTTTTGGAAGGGAATGAGCAGGATGAGGATGAGCAGGGGGTGCAGTGTGGCTGTGCCAGCCCAGGGGTCCTGTCACTGTGAGTACCCAGACGCCAAGTGCAGGAGCACCACGGCCGAGCTGGCATTGCCACCCCTGTCCCCTCTGGAGCTGCCTGGTCCCTCTGCTGCCTGTGCCATGCCGCGGTGGATCCCGGCCCTGTCGGCACCACTCCATGCTGGCCGGGGCTGGTCACCACCAAGGCCTTGTGGGGCGGTGGAAGGAGCTGCTGAGCACTTTCAGGATGGGGGGAAGTGGTTTCCGGCTGCTGGGGCAAACATCTGGATCCAATTCCCACTCCACGTGCAGCCGGCTGAGCTGGACCCGCTCCTGCTGCACGGCGTGACAGGAGCGGCTCTGCTGCAGAGGGACCCAGTGGGGACCCCCACTTGGGAGCCCCGTGCCAAGTGCTCTTCCCAGTGGGAGCCTCAGCACGGCATCCTCATCCAGTAGGAGCTCCACCACTGCACCCTGATCCCACCGGGAGCTCCACCACTGCATCCCCAGCCCAGCAGGAGCCCCAGCACTGCACCCTGATCCCACTGGGAGCTCCACCACTGCATCCCCAGCCCAGTGGGAGCTCTACCACTGCATTCCCAGCCCATCAGGAGCCCCAGCACTGCACCCTGATCCCACTGGGAGCCCAGCCACTGCATCCCCAGCCCAGCAGGAGCTCCAGCACTGCATTCCCAGCCCAGTGGGAGCTCCACCACTGCATCCCCAGCCCACCAGGAGCCCCAGCGCTGCACCCTGATCCCACTGGCAGCTCCACCACTGCATCCCCAGCCCAGTGGGAGCTCTACCACTGCATCCCCAGCCCAGTGGGAGCTCTACCACTGCATCCCCAGCCCAGTGGGAGCTCTACCACTGCATCCCCAGCCCAGTGGGAGCTCCACCCCCCCATCCCCAGCCCACCAGGAGCCCCAGCGCTGCACCCTGATCCCACTGGCAGCCCCACCACTGCATCCCCCCTCCCCGTGGGACCCCTGCCCTGGAGCTCCCCTTGTCCCAGTGCCATCTCTCGGGGCTGCTGGTGCCCGTCCCCAGCGTGCTGCCGCCCCGGGCGGGGGCGGGGGGAGCCGCTGCCCGCCGTGCCTTTTGTCAGCCTCGGAGAAGTTGACCTTGAAGCGCGCTGGCAGAGCCCTGCAGCTTAATCGTGTTAGAGGTGTCTGACTGCGGCTCGCGCGGCTCTACCTGAGCGGCATCAGCAAGGGGGACGCGGCGGGCTCGCCGCCCCGGCTCAATAATTGATGCGTTTTTCTCAGCTCCCCCTTCCGTGAAAGGAAACTCAAGTGCTGGGAGGGTGGCAGGGCTGGGAGGATGGCAGGGATAGGAGGATGGCAGGGATGGGAGGATGGCAGGGCCGGGAGGGTGGCAGGACTGAGAAGATGGCAGGGCTGGGAGGGTGGCAGGACCAAAAGGATGACAGTATTGGGGTGGAGGATGGAGGATTGGCATAGGAGGATGACAGGAATAGGGGGATGGCAGTGCTGGGAGGATGGCAGTGCTGGAAGGATGGCAGGCCTGGGAGGATGGCAGGACCAGGAGGATGGCAGTGGCAGGAGCATGGCAGGGATAGGAGGATGGCAGGGCCAGGATGATGGTGGTGGCAGTGACATGGGAATGGTGAGGGGCTGGGTTCCGTGTGGATGTTCCAGGATGCCATCCCGGGGTCACCCTGCTGTGAATGGGAACATGCCAAGGGTACTCTGTGGTCATGGGGAGACACGTGGAGGTGGGAGCACCCCCATGGGTGCCCTCCTGCTCTGCCCAGCTTCCTCCCCATGTGAAGACCACAGGCACCACGTTTCCACCCGCATTTTTTTGGGAATCTGCAGAAACCCCCAAACCCTGCATTCCCATGGAAGCACCGAGCAACCTCACACCGAGCATCTCCCTTTTCCCGGGAGCACGTCCTGCCCCAGAGCCTGGCACAGCCCCCTTAGTGCCCCCACCACAGCCCCCTGGGTCTCCCCTGCTCCCACCTGGACCCCTGTCACCCTCAGTGACCCCAGACCCCATGCTGGGGACACTGGCCCTGAGTGCCCCTTAGCTCAGCCCCTTCACGCTGGGCAGAGTTGTTTTGCCTCCGTGCAACCCTTCCTCCCTGCCTCCCCCCTTTTCCCCCCCTTTCCCCTCTTAGCCAAGCGCACAGGGAAGGGGAGAGATTTTAACCTTCTGCCTGGAACCAATTAAAAAGGTCTTTCCACAGAGACGAAAGTGCTCGTGCACCTTTGTGTGCTGCGAGCGGGGGGAAGAAAGCAGAGGCGGCCTTTGAAGGGGGGATGAGGTCCCTCCGCTGGGACCCCTCCGGGCTTTCAAAGCCTGCGTTATTTCTTTATTTTTAAATAGCCAAATTAAAGTGCCTCCCGCTTCCTCCCCTCTCCGTTTGCGCGGCAGCACGTGGCCCCCGCCAGCTGCGAGGGGCGATGCGGGCACGGCCGGTCCCATTCAGGATGTTCTGGGCACCAGGAGGGGTCAGGGCGTAGCCCAAAACCCAGCTGGGACCCCTCTGGAATGAGGCAGAGCATCCCTCCTTAGTGCTGGGATTGCAGAGGTGCTGGCAGCGTGGTGTTGAGGGGGTTCTGGCTGAGCCAGGGAGGGCACGCTGGATCCCCGGTCAGGGCAGCCCCCCTGCTCTCCTCAGGGCAGCCCCTCACTCACCCCGGGGCAGCCCCCCACTCACCCGGGACAGCCCCCCACTCACCTGGGGCAGCCCCTCACTCACCCGGGACAGCCCCTCACTCACCCGGGACAGCCCCTCACTCACCCGGGACAGCCCCTCACTCACCCGGGACAGCCCCTCACTCACCCGGGACAGCCCCTCACTCACCCGGGACAGCCCCCCACTCACCCCAGCACAGCCCCATGACCAGGGCAGCCCCCCCATCACCGGAACAGCCCTCTGCTGACCTCAGGGCAGTCACCCAGGGCAGCCCCCCACTCACCCCAGCACAGCCCCTGCTCACCCCAGTGCAGCCCCCCGGCCAGGGCAGCCCCCCCTCACCCAGCAGAGCCCTCCCCCACCCATCCCAGCCCCCCCTCGCCCCCCACCCGCCGCCCCTTGAACTCAACCAGC
>WAAE01023851.1:989783-1000730 GCA_013400495.1 Nicator chloris
CGCCGCCCCCTGCCCAGCCCCGTAAGCCCCCGCTGAAAGGGCCGCAGAACAAAGCACAGGAAGGGATTCCGGTGGTTTCCGCACGGACCTGAATGTGGAGTCGCTCAATGGAAGAGGAGCCAGGACGCGCCGGCGCTTTTCATCCCCGCATCCCGCTCCGGCCGCGGGGGCCGCGAACCGAGCGCGGCCTCCCCGCGCCCCCGGCTCCTTTCTCCTTTATTTTATTTTATTTTTTTTTTATTATATATAGTAGCCTCGGATTTATTTTCCCACAGCGTAATTCTGAAAGACAGCGGGGATGAATTATTCATTCCCCCTCTCCGCCTTTGCATACAATCCCTGCCGGGGAGGGGGCCGTGGCGAATGCGTTTGTGTGCAGGGCTGGGCCGAGGGGAATGGAAATCGATGGTTGAGGTTTAGGTGGGGGCATTGGGTGATTTTTGGGGCTGTAGCACGTGGGATGAGGGCAGGAAGTTTCTAGTGGGGAATTGTTCCTTTCCCAAAGCTGCCGCGGAGGGTCCCGGGGTGCAGGGGCTGGTGGGTGACCCCAGTCTCTGGGTCTTGGGTTTGGGTCTTGTGTGCATCTGGGGGGCTCCAGGGTGGGCACCGTGGTCCTGGCTTCACCCCACACCCACTCATGATTCTGGGTGAAAAGAGGGGAAAAAGTAAAAAAATACCCTTTTTTCCTAAATTTCTCCTAAATTAAACACTGCTTTAGCTCGACCTGGGATGTGAAGCCAGGCTGAGGAGGAGGAGGGGTTCTTCAAAGAGCAGGATGGCTTTGGAGACCTGTGGCTGGTGCTGCCTCCACCCCTGTCCTGCCACCCTCTTCATCCCTGTCTTGCACCCGCATCGTTCCAGAAGAATATTCCTCCTTGTGGCCCCCCAGAACCCCCCACTCTGTCCTTCCCTGGGGACACAAGGGCAGCTGGTGCCACCACTGACCCCTGGCATGGCCATGCCTGGACCTTGGAGTTGGCTGCTAAAACCTGACAGGAGGAAAAAGGGGGTGAATCTGTGCGAGGGGAGGCAGCACCCCGGGCAGGGCTTTAATCTGATTAGTCTTGGAGTGAATGGACGAAGTGAAAAGGCTTAAACCCCAGTGAAAGGAGAGGGGAGGAGGGGGGCACTGAGAAGTGAAGACCCCGGCCGGTTGCGCCAAATTAGGTCAAATTTGGCCGGTGGAACACAAGGGGGTGGAATAAGGGGGGAAGAGTCAGGCGAGGAAATCAGTGTGGATGTGCTGGCACTGTGACCTCACCGGCCCCGCTGGGCTCCGTGCCTCTGTTTGCCCCCTCCCTTCCCGGGGCAGCGGGACCCTGCAGCCTGGCCCTGTGGCGGAGGTGCCAGGGAGGAGCCCCCCTCGCTGCAGGCTGTGCCCCGTGTCACCTGGAACGGCGACAAGGAGCCTCCTCGTGGCCCCGCCGGGTGCGGGGGGAGCTCCTGGAGCCTGCGGTGCCCCGGGGCTGAAGCAAAGGGCTGCCGGGGGGTGCTCCCCGCAATCCCCTCGGCGGGGGTGGCCACCGTCGCCTCCATCCCCTCTCCACCCGATCGATCCTTGCCCCGATCGATGGGCGCTTCCCTGTGGGCGAGGGGCGGTGCTGCCCGGCCGGGCAGGAGAAATGGCTTTTCGCAGAGCCTGGAGCGGGATCCAGCATCGATCTCTGGTGCCTCGTCAGAGATCAATTAGGCCGGTCATTAGCCGTGCCCAGAGCGCAGCGGGAGCCTGGGCTGGGAGGGGAGCAGGGAAATGCCAGGCTGGCAGAGGGTGCCCGCTGGCACGGGATGCTCAGGAGCTCACACATCCCATTCTGCACATCCCCAGAGCTTTCCCTGCCTCAGTTTCCCAGACCAGAGCTGGGGTAGAGATTGTTCCATCATGACTGGAGAGTCTGGTGATTGTCCCGAGGCTGCGAGAGCCTCGTGGCAGCCTCGTGGCTGGGCTGCTCCTGGCTCATCCTCCTGATGGGAATGTTTGTTTATCAATCCCTTCAGAGCTGCCCAAGGAGCAGGAAAGGGCCGGGCAGGAGCGTGGCTGTCCTGGGGGCTGACAAGTGACAGGGTGTTCGCATATACCAGGGCGTGTGTCCATCCCAGCTGGGCGTGTGTCCGTCCCAAGCTTAGGGAAAGCAGCGCGTGGGAGGCCCCGTGGGATGGAGCGCGGAGGAGCAGGACAGTGACCAGGTCATTGTCCTGCTGGGAGGCCACGTGGAGTGGCTGAGACCACCCAGGCATTGATGAGGGACTGGACAGGATGCCCCGGACAGGAGAACACGGGCAGGGATCCCCAGGGTAGCCCTGGCTGGGAGAGAGCCACAGGCACTCCATGGTGGGAAAGCAGGAATGGTGCCTGGGGGGCTGTGGAGGGGAGCAGGACTGACATCACCTCTTGGGTGTGAGGTTTTAAGGCTGTGAAGGACCTGCAGGTCCTTGGCATCTGTGCAGGGACATGCTGTAAGCAACCTCTGCATCCCCCTGGCCTGGCATCCTCCCAACCTGGCGTCCTCCTGACCTGGCATCCCCCTGACTCAGCATCCCCCATCCCTGACATCCCCCAGCCTCATCCCGTGTGCATTTTCCCCTCAGCTCAGGGTTTGTGCCCATCCAGGTGCGCTCCTGGCAGCAGAGGATGGCAGGAACAGCCATCATGGCACAGCGTTTGGCATCCACCCTCTTTGCCACTGCTCTGTCATCCTCCCCTCAGCCAAAATCCAGCTGGAGAGCAGAGCTGAGCAGAGCAAACCCTTGGGTTTGGGGAGGGTGACCTGGAGCAGGTACCGCCTGCAGCAGCTGCCTCTGCCCGCGAGCTGCAGCTTCTAAGAAACAGAAAATAAGGAGAGTTTCAAAAAGGAAAAAAAAAAAGGAAAAGTTCCCCGATTACATCTGGTGAAGTGACAAATCTGCCAGGCAGGTGATTATTCTGGGTACGGACGTGCCGAACACAGATGCCGATAGGATTAAAGGGGAAGGGGGGGGAGCTCACCCTGTTAAACCAACACCTGATAAAAGAATAAACCAGCCCAAGGAATAAATTCCCAGCGCTGCCAAGGTCGTGCGGCGCCAGGCCCGCTGCCACCACCGTGGGGAAGGGACAGTGTCCGAGCTCCGGGGTGACCCCTCCGGTGCTGGACCCCCCCGTGCCCGGGCACCCCGGCACTGCCGCAGCCCCCGCTCCCGGGAGCGCCCGTACCCGGCATGCCCTCGGCTGCCTGGTTGCTTTCCAGGCACGTCCCGGGCATCCCCTTGGGATGGCGCAGAAAATTAACAGCAGTTCAGATCTGAGGAACTTTATGACACGTGTATGATAGGACTGAACCAGGGCGTAATTGAATGACGGATGAGCTTCCAAGAGCCACATTTCCAGGGAGTAATGAAAAATAGAAGTGCTATTGACTAAAGGAGCTTTCGGCGGCCGGGCGGCACGGCGCGGGATGAGCCGCTGCCGGCGGGGGGAATGCATCAATACGGCGAGTAATAGCTCAGTTATTATAACTCTGGAAATGTCATTCAGGCCTAACCAGAGAACACTGGCTATTAACTAGCCTTAAACAGAACGCGCCGGGCGGGAGCCCGAGCCGCCAGCGCCCGATAATTATTTTACTTCTTTTCATGGCTCTGTCGCCTTTCCCGCCACGGGGAGCCTGGCCTGAGTGCCCGCAGCCCCGGGGGTCCCTGTTCCTGCCTGTGGCACTGAGCCAGGCCAGGCTCCTTGGGAGCTGCTCCAGGGCAAGGCCCCATTGCACCCCAGATTGTTCCTGTCCCTCGCAGGGATTGCTGGCATTGCTCTTGTCACCTGCAGCTACAAGCTCAGGGCTGCAGGCTTTGTGCACAAGCCTCCCTGTGACCCTTCCTGCATCACTTGCCATGCACATCCCTTCCTTCGTCCCTTCCTGCATGCCTCCCTGCATCTCTTCCTGCATCATTCCCCATGCACATCCCTCCCTGCATCACTTCCCATGCTTATCCCTTCTTGCATTCCTTCCTGCATCTCTTCCTCCATCCCCTCCTGCATCCCTTCCCATGCACTTCTCTTCCTGCATCCCTTCCTGCATCCCTTCCCATGCACATCCCCTCCTGCAACCCTTCCTGCATCTCTTCCCTCATTCCTCCCCATGCACATCCTTCCCCACTATTCTTGCCCTCATCCCTCCCACCATCCCTCCCTCGCCTCTGCCGAGACATCCAGCCGGCAGCGATGGGATCGGGGCTGGCAGAGGCCGGCTCAGGGCCCGGTGCCCTGCGGAGCCCCGAGGTGTAATGAGAGCCCAGGGGAGGGTATCGAGTGATCCTAAATGGATTTTCTCCATTAGCTCAGCCCCATCAGCCGGTTATCCGCTCCGGGAGCGCTCCGGGGCTGCCGCCACTGGCACTTAGAGTGCTGCCAGCACCTGCTGCCGCAGCACAGCACAGCACCCACCTGCCGGCACCGCCCGAGGGGAACCCATCCTGCCATCCCAGCACCATCCTCCTGCTTTTGGGGCACCCTTTCTGGGGGGCAGCATGCCTATGAGAAGGATGGTGAAGCGCAGGGGGGTCCCACAGCCCAGCCTTATCCCTGCGCACCCCAACATCCCACCCTGCCATGGGAGAGGCGGTGGGGAGGGGGCACGGCAGGGTGAGGGAGGGCCGGCTCCTTCCTGCACGCAGCCGTTCCCTGCTTGGCAAGTCGGAGTTCATCATTAGCCAGGAAATAATTAATTGTTGGGCAGACAAAAGGCATCGCTCGGCCCCCCCGGAGACCCCGTCAAAGGGAGCTGTCAGGGGCGGGCGTGATAAATTACAGCTCCGCACTGCCGGGACGGGGGGACAGTGGCGTCCTTCGGCTGGGGGTCACCGCGGGTCTGGAGCCTCCCCTGGGAATGCCAGGGTGGCACTGAACAGAGGCAGGTGCCTGCCCCATGCCGCGCTGTGCCCGCTGTGTCCGTCCTTCTGAGCCGTGTCCCCGCGCCCGCCCGGCCCCGCCGTGACGTCCCGCTGGGCAGCGGCGGCCGATTTCCACCGCGTCGGCGTTTTCCCGGTGATTGCGGGGCCAGCGCTCGCCCGGCTCCCGCCGATCAAATTACCTCCGCTGCTCGCCCCAAATTCCCTGCCAGTCCAAGCGTTCCAAGGTTAAAGAGTCAGCGGTGCTCCCGCCAACCCCCGCCCTGCCGCCCCCCATCCCACCACTGCCCGGAATTCGGCTGCCAGCCGAAAATAGAGTGGCCAACGAGTGAAATAATGCACCAATCCGTGTTTATCCGTGTTAATTTGTGTGTCTTTAGCCACTTGGGATGGGGAATGTGCTCCTTGTTTGTTGCTCTGGCTGCTGGATCCACGCAGGAAGATCCAGCCCTGGGGCAGGGAAACTGAGGCACGGAAGCAGTGGGTACTGAGCTGGTGTCACAGGAGGACCGTAACATGTCCTGGTTGTGGCTCTGGGATGAGACCAATGGAACAGCTCTGGGGAGCACTGGGACAGCGGCTGGTTTGGCTCAGAGACCGGAGTGTGACACTGATCTATCTCCTCAGTGCCCTTCCCTGCTGCCACCTGGCCCCTCACAGCACCACAGACACCCAAAATCTCCCTCCAGCCTGGTGACACTGGGACTGGCAGGGCGGGTGCCCCAGGAAAGGCTGTCCCTCACCCCTAGAACAGCGGGGAGGCGACAGCAGATGCGACAAGAGGCTGGCACCGACACCGTGCCGCTGGTGACCCCACATCCTGAGGCTCTGCCTGCAGCGTACCAGGCCCAGCCACAACGATGTTGGGGCTCGGTTGTGCTAATGAGGTCACCCCTGGGGGGCTGCTTACCCCATCCCCCGCTGGAGACCCCCAAAGGCCGCCTTGATCCGGCTGTCCCAGCGGGCTGCGGCGCGGAGCCGGCGCGGGCGGCGGGGGGCCCGGCTGTCACCGGCTGATAACCCCCAGCAGCTCCGTCCCGTGCCCGTTATCAGCGCCCGCCCGCCTGGCCAGACGCGGTAATTAGGGCGCTCAGCGTGAGCCGCCGGAGCACGGATGAGCACGCGTGGTCCCGTGCACGGCTGGCACGTGCCCGGCGTCCGGCTGCGAGAGACGTGCGGCGGGGACGTGAGCGGGGCTGGTGTGCGCAGGGCGGAGTGTGCGCGGGGACTCGAGTGCCAGGCCGGTGTCCGTAGGGTCACGTGTGCCAGGCTGGTGTCCGTGGGGTCATATGTGCCAGGCTGGTGTCTGTGGGGTCACGTGTGCCAGGCTGGTGTCTGTGGGGACGCGTGTTCCAGGCTGCTGTCTATGGGGACGCGTGTCCTGGATGGTGGC
Source organism: Nicator chloris (assembly GCA_013400495.1). NCBI lineage: Eukaryota > Metazoa > Chordata > Aves > Passeriformes > Pycnonotidae > Nicator > Nicator chloris. The sequence continues at coordinate 996,058 of WAAE01023851.1, forward strand.
ACGCAGTGATTTGGGAATGAATCGCCTCCCTCTGGTCCTCAGTGCCCCTGTCACCTTCGCTGTCAACCGCCACTGTGACCCCTCCTGGCTCTGCCCCTTCTGCAGCTGTCTGGGTCCACTGGCCCTCACCCTGATCCCTCTTGGACCCTCACTCCTCCCACTGGGCCTGACGGATCTGGGTGTCCAGTGGGCCCCTGTGCTGGCATCGCCCATCCCATCACGGCCATCCTGTTGCAGCCACCCTTGTGTGCCCATAGCTCTGTGCCATCCTGCAGTGGCCATCCCACCACGTCCACCCCGCCATACCCACCTCGCCGTGCCCCCCGCTCCCGGAGCAGCCGCGGCGCTGCTGGCACTAACACAATTACCGTGACACTTCCCAGTCCTGTCTCTCCGGCAGTTGAGTTTCTGCTCTGATTCGATTTGTGCGGATCCGGCCACGGGCCCGGCTGGCTGCCGCCATCCCCGGAGCCAGCCGGCCGCTGGTGCTCCCTGGGAGGGTCAGCCGTGGCTGGAGACCCCCCTGGTGCCATCCCACCGCAGTGGGCACTGCGTCACTGAGGGCTGGCAGCAAGGGGTGTCACACCCATGGTGTCACATTCATCATCTGAGCGGTTGCTGGTGCCTCGGTAGGCAGGAGCTGCTCTGGCCATGGCAGAGCTGTGCTGGGGCGTGAGGGCTGTGCCAGCTGCCAAAAATGTGTGGGGAGGGATGCTGGGGGCAGCAGGCCCCGCTCTGGATGGGGTGCCAAGGGGAGGAGATGGGGACGATGGAGTCTGGGGTGTCATGAGCATGAAGAGGGCACAGGGTGGGGTCTCAGGGTGGGGTCTCAGGGTGGCCTGGCACGGGGCAGTGAGGGGCCTGGGGGTCACTCACCCACAGCCCAGCCCGGGGCTCGCGGTGCCTCCTCAGTCCCATCCCAGGGGCTCGTGGCCGGCACCGCTTGGTGGCCGCAGGTCTGGCCAGAGCAGCCGGGGCTGGGCTGCAGGAGAAGGAGCTGGAGCGGGACCTCTGCGCCGCCCCACTTTATTATTGAATTTAACCTACAGTCTTCCTTACATGCCACAGTGCCCGTAACTAGTGCAGAGGCTGCTTTTATGTGCAAATGAGGCTTTTTTTTTTTTAATCTTTGACAGAGAATGTGCTGTGTTTACATAACAGAGGGCCCTGGTACTCTGGAGAGGGCCACTGACAGTGCTGGCAGGAGATGTTAAGAAAGATCTAACATTTCTGATCTCTGTTTAGCCAGAGGCGCTGCGAGGCGGCAGGAGCGGCAGGGGAGGGTGGCTCTGGGGTGCCTGGGAGAGCAGCTCGGCTGTGCCTGCCCAGGGCTCCGGGGCCGGGAACCTGGGGCAGAAGGGAGGGAGCAGCTGCAGGAATGGGGTGGCACCAGAGGGTCACGATCTGGGTGTCCCCGTGCTGCAATGGAGACCCCAGAGCCCTCTCCAGGGTCTCCAACCCCACGGCTTGGGACAGGGCTGCCCTTTCCCTTGTGCTGATGGTGTTCCCTGAGGTTTGTGAGCATCCAACAACCTCGGGATGACCAAAAAGTGATGGTGAACCCAAAGCTGGTGGTGAACCAACAGCCAGGAGCTGTAGGGATGAACTGTCCCAGCTTTCCTCCGTCATCCACTGCCACCAGCAAAGGGAAAAACTCCTCCTGCCAGGTTAAGTGGAAAAATGACCAATATCCTGCGGCCTGCCAGGTTCAAGCGCATTAATTCCGGGGAGTTGGTTAATGGCAGTATTGATTAGTCTCAGTGCTGGGCTAACGAGCATCCATGCTAATGAGGGCTGAGTGGTGGGAATTGCAGCAGCTGGAGTGGTTCCAGAGAGCTTTGGTTGTGGGGCGAGGGTAGAGCTCCCCGAAAAGAGTCTCCACCTGCCTGGGGAGTGGAGCTCGTCCCCCTGGATGGGCTGTGGCACGTGGAAAATGGAATCTTTGTGTGCCAAAACCACGATTTCCGACTGACACCTGTGTTTTTTCTGGACAAGAGGATGACATCATGAGTCTGAGAGAAAAACCTGTCTGATCCATGCTTGGCATCGTGGCAGGGTCCATCCACCCGTGTCGTGCTGGGTCACGTGGAGCTCGCAGCTCCCGGTGCATCCATGGGGTCGTGGCTCTGGTTGGGTTTATCCCAGGCACTGTGACATTGGGGTCTCGCTCAGGGAGGCGTTGTGTGGGAAGGAATCTCCCAATCCCCATCCTGTGCACGGCTCAGTGGGGCTGAGAGCGAAGCCGCCCTGGCCCTTCCTTGGAAAGCTGCTCAGTTTTTCAACTCTTTGCTTTTTTCTCTCTTCCTTTTCTCACTTCAAACACTTGAAAGGCCCCGTTCCTCCCCCTGCTGTCCCCAGCAGCTCCCCCAGCCCCGTCTCACTGCAGTCCCCATGTGGGGATGGGGATGGGGTGATGACACCCCAAGTTCACCTTTGCATTTCCTTTGTGCAACTTGCCAAAAAGTGAGATGGGGAGGGAGAACGAACTTGGAGTTTGGAGAACCAAGAGCAGGTTTTGCTTTGGGGTGCCCAGGAGTAGCCTTGGAGTGGCCCCACAATGGGGTGCCAGCCCCTGGAATGGGGTACAGCAGAGCAGTGGGGTGCAGGAAATGTAATGGGGTGCCAGCCCCACGATGGGATACCTCTCCAATATTGAGGTACCAGCCCCACAATGGGATACCTCTCCAGTATTGAGGTACCAGCCCCACAAAGAGGTACCAGGGGTGCAGTCGGGTGCCAGCCCCACAACGGGGTGCCAGCCCCTGGAATGGGGTACAGCAGTGCAGTGGGGTACAGGAAATGTAATGGGGTGCCAGCCCCACAACGGGGTGCCAGCCCCAAAATGAGGTGCCATCCCCACAATGGGATACCTGTCCAATATTGGGATACCAGCCCCACAATGGGGTGCCAGGGGTGCAGTGAGGTGCCAGCCCCACAATGGGATGCCAGCCCCACAATGGGATGCCAGCCCCACAGTGTGGTCCCAGCCACAGCCCAGTACCAGCTGCCGGTGAGGATCAGTTCCCGTTATTCCATGAGTATCCCTGCAGCCGGAGGAGGCTGAGCGGCTTCCGCAGCGTTTTCGGCACCGTTTGGTGGGAATCCTCTCCCAGGTACCACGTGCCCAGGCCCTGCCGGGCTGGCGCTTGCATTTAAACAAATTTTATTTTCTTCTGCCTCCCCACAGCCTGCAGGATCGGGCTCGGCTCCGCTTCCGGATCCGCAATCAGGCTGAAATAACAGCTCCGGGGGTCCCCATTTATCTCCGCGCCTCTCTCCTCGTGCATCCCATCTCATCCCGCTCTGTCACCCCATCCTGTAATATCTCAGCATCTCCCTAAAGCAAAAGATGACAATAAAGTGTAAATGGGGAGTGTTGGCTCTGGAGCATAATGATGGCAATTTAGATGCCAGCCGTCATTTCCCCGCCGTTGCCCCAGGTAACAGGAGCCGCTGAATCCTGTGGGAACGCGGCCGAGGCGGGACGAGGTTACCTCGGAGGCTGATGGCTGTCCTGGGATTTTCTGTCATTTACCTTAAAAGGAGGGAAAGGGGAAATATCCGTCAATGGAGGTGTGAGCTCCGGCAGCTCCAGGCTGAGCCGGGCTGGGGGTGCTGCTCCCCTGCTCCAGCTGGGGCAGTGCTGGTCCCTGACCAGCTCCAGGGATTGCTGGGCTGGGGAAGTGCCCCCTGGCTCTGCACGGAATTAGTTTTCGTTACCCACAGTGCCTGCCCCAGTCCTCATCCCCATCCCTGTGCCCACCTCCTTCCCTGTCGCTGTCCCTGTCTGTATGCCCATTCCATCCCCACCCCATCCCTGTCTCTATCGCCATTCCCATGCCTGTCCCCATTCCCGTCCCTGTCCCCATCCCTGTCTCTGTCCACATTCTTATCTCCATCCCTATCCTTGTCCCTCCCCGCCCCGTCTCTACCCCTGTCCCTGTCCTTGTGCCTATCCCTATTCCCATCCCTGTTCCCACCTCTGCCCCACCCTTGTCCCCATCCCTGTCCCCACCCCTGTCCCCGACCGGAGCAGCTCCGGGGCTGTCAGCCGATGTTAAGCCCAAACCCAGCTGCCGTCGGCGGGAGCCGTCACCGTCATTCCCGATCCCGGTGATTGAGTTCCTGAATATGGAGCCGGGCTCGGAGGTTTGGAGCTGAGATAAATATCGGCATTAAAGCTGTCAGGGCCGGCGCCGCGGCGCTGCCACCGCTCCCACGGTGTCACCGGCGGGGTCACCGGTGGTGGCACCACTGGAACCGGACACTGCCGCTGGTCACGGCTCCCAGTGGCTGCCCTGGGGGGTTTCATCCCATCCCCAAAGTGGGAATTGTTTCCCAGAGCACCAGGAGGACCAACACCCCCAGCCCTGCCCGTGGTTCGGTTGGCACCAGCATTTCCCAGGGACGTAGTGGCAGCTGGGAACAGCGTTTTCCCGGGATTCCCTGGCTGGAAAGCTCCGGGAAAGGGGAAAGGAAAGGGAAAGGGGATGGGAGAGAGAAAAGGGAAGGGAAACTGGAAAGGAAAGGGAAACCGAAAGAGAAAGGGAAGGGAGGGGAAGAGAAAGGGAAGGGAACGATTTTAATCAAGGCGGGGTGGTCTAAAGCCCCTCCACTGCCTGGCTGGGCCCTGGGGAGCCCCTGTGCCCCCCGCCCCGTGCCCACCTCCCCCC
>WAAE01023851.1:1000757-1012368 GCA_013400495.1 Nicator chloris
GCCCCCCACCCCCTGCCCGTGCCCGTCCCGCCCCCCACGCTCCCGCTCGCCCCCTCTTTATTTTTTTAATCAGCGGCGTCGCTTTCTGGCGCCGAAGCATTTCCCAGCCCCGCACTCAGGAAACCTCATTAACACAGATCAAAAGGAGCTTTTAATGATTTATAAAGGTGCAGCAGTTTGGAGAAATTAAATAATTTAGGTGCTGTGTGTACGGCGGGGTCCCTCCGGACCGCATTACCGGCGCTCCGTGAGCCACGACGCCGTCCCCGCTCTGTCCCACCGCGGCACCGGGGACAACGCCGGAGCCTCCAGGGACTGGGNTGTAATAGGCTTATTACTCCTGATCACGCTGTGACTATTTGAATGAGGGAGATTTCGGGAGATGAAAGCGGAAGGGAGATTTTTAAGTCTCTCAGCGCCTGGCCCCGCAAGGACGGGTGCCCTTGGAGCGGGGGGGACCCCATACCTGCCCCCCCTGCCCCAATTCCCCCCTCACCCCTCTGCCCCTGTGAGCCCCGACCGGCCCCCAGCGGTTCCAAACCTCCTAATTTCCAGCTTCAATTTATTCNGGTCGATGGGGACGGGGCGTCCCCTGAATGTCATCTCATCCCTGCCAGCGCCAGGGCTTGGCCGTGGTGGGATGCTGGGATCCTCCGGCACAGCCTGGAGGGAGTTTGGGAGGTGCCGGTGTAGGGGACGCTCGCTCTCCACCATGGGAAATATTGGAAAACACGATTAAAATCAACCTTGATTTTAATCAAGGCGGGGTGGTGGGATGGGGCAGTGCGCTGGCGTGTGGGGTGGCCGAACCCGCTGGACCAAAACTGGGTGGTGGGCACAGGTGTCCAGGTGCATCCGGCTCCGGCTCCATCCCCTCCCAGCTCCGTGGGTGGCTTTTGCGTCTTGAGCAGGGAACGGGGATCAGCCTCCGGGACACTGGGACCAGCACATGGCCCAAATTCCCCCCAGTGGCCACGTCCGGCTCCTTCCCAGCGCTGCCGCGGTCATCCCGCGGGATGACGCTGGGCTCGGGCTCCGCAGCGATTCCGGCTGCCCAAGGAGAAGGAGAAACAGATGGAAAACCGGCTTAAACGTTCCCGGCGTGAAGTCCATTGCCGGCCACGGACATGCCAGGCACCAGCCGAGCAACAGGATTAATGCAGAAAGGAGCCGCTGGAAGGGGTCGGTGGGCGCCTGCGCCCTGGGGGCCCTTCCCTGTCACCCCCTGCCGCTCCGGGAGCCGCTTTGTCCCCATTTCCTGAGGGGGGGACACCTTGCAGGGCTGGGGGAGCTGAGGGGGGTTGACATTGGCTGCTCCGCAGCTGAATTTCCATCGGGTTGTGTTTAATAGCCCCAAAGAGGGCGGGAGGGCTGCNCAATTTATTCATGGCTGGTTTATACCCATTTGTTTATGTGCCAACACCGTTCCTCAGCTTAAATAGCTCTTTTCCATCCATAATATCTCCCCCCTCCCCGTATTCCAGCGGGCGCAATCATATCTCTTTTCAAGCTGTTCAGGAAAGAAAAATCTGAATTATTTAACCCTTGGGACACTGGCTGGTCTCGCAGGGTGTAGATAGACAAATCCGCTTTGTTCCCGTGCTGGGTCGCTGCCCGAATTTGGGAGTTTTGCGAGGATGCTGCTGCAGCTCAGAGGGGAAACTGAGGCACTGGCTGCAGTTGGGGGACCAGGACCAGGGTTTGGGTGTGGGATTTGCTCTCCTGGTTGGCTCTGCAGGGGCCACGGGTCTCCATCTGCAGGTGCCTCTCCTCTCAGAAGGGTTTTTCCCCTCCACAGTGAATATGCAGGAGGTGAAAACTTGGGAAACCAATGTGTTTCCAGCATGGAGATGCCACCCTGCCTGGCGTGGTGCAGGGACACGGGGGTTGGGTACTGCCCAAGGGGCTTCACCAGCTCCGAGGTTTTCATTCTGGACAGTTCCCTCCGATGGATTCTTGCTCCTGTGGTGGAAGGGGCAGGGGTGTCACGGTGCTGGGAAGTTGTCGATTAAACCCAAACCACCCAAGCCAGGCTTGGTGGGTGACACGTCCTGTGCTGAGGCCCCACGGTGCAGGAGGGTGGGAGCATGGGGTTCTGGAGCTGGGGTGTCCATGGAGCACGTGCTGCCGGGCCAGGGGTTGTCCTGGTGGTGGTGACATCCCTGGTGATGGGATCATCCCCATCCCATGGCATCATTCCAGGTAATGGCATCATCCTCACCCCATGGCACTGGCTCCAGTGGTGGGATCGTCCCCATCCCATGGCATCATCCCCATCTAGTGGCATCATCCCTGGTGATGGAATTGTCCTCATCCCATGATGTCATCCCTGGTGATGGGATCATCCCATAAGATCCCCATCCCATGGCATCATCCCCATCCTGTGACACCGGCCATGGTCATGGCCTCATCCCCATCCCATGACATCATTCGCATCCCATGGCATTGGCTCTGGTGCTGGGATCATCCCCATCCGTGGTGTTTTCCTGGGTGCTGGGATCATCCAAATCCCATTATGTCATCCCTGTCCCATGGCACCAGCTCTGGTGCTGGCATCATCCCCATCCCATGGCATCAATCCCCATCCCATGGCATCAATCCCATCCCATGGCATCATCCCCATCCCATGGCATCATCCCCATCCCATGCATCATCCCCATCCCATGGCATCAATCCCCATCCCATGGCATCATCCCCATCCCATGGCATCATCCCCATCCCATGGCATTATCCCCATCCCATGGCATTATCCCCATCCCATGGCATTATCCCCATCCCATGGCATCAGACTGGGATGCACTGGGGGAGCCCACAGACCCCCTCACCCAAAGGAGAGTGACCCCCTCCCCACAGCCCCCTAAAAGAGGGTGACCCCCTCCCCGTGGCCCCCCCACACCCAAGTCCGTCTGGGCCATTAATCAGCTTTAATCAGCTTTAATTCAGCAATTTGTCAGGCAGGCGAAGGCCCTCAAAGTGAGTTTTCCCCAAAAATATAATAATAATTAATATTATTATTCCCCTGATACGTGGGCCCCCCCCCCGCCTTTGCTCGGGCTTTAGTAACGATCATTAAAATAAATAATTTTTTTAAATAAAAGGCAGCGAGGAGAAGGTTTTTTTGTTGGTTTTTTCTTTAAATATTTTTTATTGTTCTCCGTGCGTTTGAAAATTGTTTCCCAGTAAATTCCAGCCCTTTGTATTAATTTTACATTTTCCAATGTTACCTTGCCAGGGGCAGGGTTGGCACAACTGGCTCGGGAAAGGAGAGGGAAGGAGAGGGAGAAACCCTGCTCCTTAATTAGCGCGTTCCCTGTGTGATCAGAGAGCTTATGAGGCAGGTAATGAGCTGGAGGGGGGCTGCAGGACCCCCCCCCCTCCCCACACCACCTCCCTCCCTGCCCCCCTCCCCTTTTTGGGGTCACTCTCCGCTGCCATCCCGCCGCAGGGATGGAGATGCACTTTTGGGGTGTTTCTGGATGAGTTGAAGCCGCCTCAGCAGCTTCCACAGCCTTGGGGGGTGTTTGGGGGCCCCGAGATGTTGCTTCGGGAGGTTTGAGGGGGTTGTGGTCACTGTCCCCAGCCCAGCAGGGCTGTGCTGACCCCTCCAGCCACTGGCCAAGCCCTGGAGCTGTGGGCTGACCCCTGTCCCTGGCAGTGCCGAGGTTTTGGGAGGTTTCCTGATGGGGGGAACCTTAAATTGATGAGGAAAAAACCTCACTCAGCAAGGAGGGGAAGCCAAGCTGCCGGGGGGGAAGGGTGAATTTGGCCTTGAGCTCCACTGGCTGTGGTGCTGGGGGTCTGGAATTCGGGGAGGGGGTCACAAGGGCCACCCTGAGGAGCTGGAGGGGGGTTGCTGGCATGTGCCACGGAGTTCTCCAGTGCTGCTAATCCCTTAATCTCTTGGATAATTGGTGCCAAGAGCACCAGTGACACCGGGATCATGGCGCTGGGCTGCGGTGATGCCGGCGCCACTGGGAATAATCATTTCTGTGTGATTTCCTACCGAATGGTGCCGGTTTGTTGGCATGAAACAAAGAGGATCTGGGTTAATCTGGAGGTTAGTGGGCCTCAGATCATGGAGAGGTGAGGCCCTGGCACACCTGCCCAGAGAAACTGTGGCTGCCCCTGGATCCCTGGCAGTGTCCAAGGCCAGGTCGGGCGGGGCTTGGAGCAACCTGGGACAGTGGAAGGTGTCCCTGCCCATGGCAGGGTGGGACTGGATGGGCTTTAAGGTCCTTCCCACCCAAACCATCCTGGGATTCCATGTCCTGTGGTCACCTGCCCTTCCTTACCCACTCAGATCCGATAGTTCAGGATCAGCTGGAGGCACCACTCGATTTCCCGGGAATGGTTCTCCTTGGCTCGTTCCTGCGAAACAAGAGCCTTTCCAGTCCCTAAAAGAGCAGCTTTGGCAGAGTCCCAGCCCAGGACACCAAGCAGGGCACAGAAACAGGACACCCATGGGGACCACATGAGCTTGAAGGTCCCTTCCAACCCAAACCACTGCGTGACTCCGTGATTCCAGCGTGCCGGGAAGGGTCTCCAAACGAGTGGGGACGAGTTTGTGACCCGCTGGCCCAACTCCTCCACAGGTTCCACCGCGGGGACTACACGGTGGAGGTGAGCATCAACGACTACCTGGACATCTACTGCCCGCACTACGAGGAGCCGCTGCCGGAGCGGATGGAGAGGTACATCCTCTACATGGTCAACTACGAGGGCCACGCGTCCTGCGACCACCGGCAGCGCGGCTTCAAGCGCTGGGAGTGCAACCGCCCCGACTCCCCCAACGGGCCCCTCAAGTTCTCCGAGAAGTTCCAGCTCTTCACCCCCTTCTCGCTGGGCTTCGAGTTCCGACCCGGCCACGAGTACTACTACATCTGTGAGTGGGGATGGGGATGGGCTGGCGGGATCCCAGGGGTGTCCTGGTGGCTCGGTTGGCGTCGGTGACCCAAAACGCTGCAGAGTTCACCCCAAAACTGCAGCGTGCTCTCCCCAGGGCAGACATCCCGTGGAAACCTTCGCTGGGGCTGAGTCGCTGCTCTGGGTGTGACAGTGACCAGGACTGTCCAGAGGCACTGGTCTCATCCCAGTGGGAATGGCACTGGGAATGGCCCCAGCCCCAGGCAGTGGTCCCATGATCTCCTGTGTATTCCTGTGCTCTCAAAAACATTCCCGTGGTCTCAAGTGCAATTCCTGTGCTGTCCCATGTAATTCCCATCCTCTCACATATGTTTCCATGCTTTCACTTGTAATTCCTATGCTCTCCCAATGTGTTCCTGTGCTCTCACGTGTTCCCATTATCTCACTTATATTCCCGTGCTCTCCCATGAATTCCCCTGCTCTCGTGTGTAATTCCTGAGCTCTCCCACATATTCCATGCTCTTACATGTAATTCCTATGCTCTCCCATCTATTCCCATGCTCTCCTATGTATTTCTATGCTCTTGTGTAATTCCTGTTCTCTCCCATTTAATTCCTGTGCTCTCCCATGTAATTCCTGTGCTCTCCCATGTAATTCCTGTGCTCTCCCATGTAATTCCCATCCTGTCACATATATTTCCATGCTCTCACGTGTAATTCCTATGCTCTCCCAATGTGTTCCTGTGCTCTCACGTGTGTTCCCATTATCTCACTTATATTCCTGTGCTCTCCCATGTAATTCCTGTGTTCTCACACTGTAATTCCTGTGCTCTTCCACATACTCCATGCTCTTACATGCAATTCCCATGCTCTTGCATGTAATTCCTGAGCTCTCCCGTGTAATTCCCATGCTCTTTCATGTAATTCCTGTCCTCTCCCCTGTATTCCTGTGCTTTCCCATGTAATTCCTGTCCTCTCCCCTGTATTCCTGTGCTTTCCCATGTAATTCCTGTCCTCTCCCCTGTATTCCTGTGCTTTCCCATGTAATTCCTGTCCTCTCCCCTGTATTCCTGTGCTTTCCCATGTAATTCCTGTGTTCTCCCATGTATTCCATGCTCTCCCATGCAATTCCTGTGCTTTCTCATGTAATTCCTGTGCTCTCCCATGTAATTCCTGTGCTCTCCCATGTAATTCCCATCCTCTCACATCTAATTCCTGTGCTTTCCCATGTAACCCCTGTGTTCTCCCATGTATTCCATGCTCTTACATGCAATTCCTGTGCTCTCCCATGCAATTCCTGTGCTTTCTCATGTAATTCCTGTGCTCTCCCATGTATTCCATGCTCTCCCATGCAATTCCTGTGCTCGCACATGTAATTCCTGTGCTTTCCCATGCAATTCCCATGCTCTCACATTTAATTCCTGAGCTCTCTTGTGTATCCCTGTGCTCTCCTGACTCTGGCCTCCCTTTCCAACCCAAACCTGACCCCTGAACCGCCTGGCCTGCTCTGGAGGAAACTCCAGTGCTGGCTGCAGGACGAGGGCCCCTGGCAGGAACTTTCCACCTCCAGAGCATCCTCAGGAGCAGGAGGGGGAGAGGAGCCCACTGGAAAAATAATCCAGCAGTGCTGGGAGCAGGTGCTGGGCTAAAACCCAAACCCAAACGAGGCAGCGCGACCCCAACCCCGCCGCCCTCGCCGGAGCCGCGGCCACACTCCTCCGTCTTATCATTCCTCCTCTTTTTCCTAAAGCAGCTGTTTTCAGCCCACTTAATTTGTTCCTTTTATCTATATTAAATTACCATTTCCCCCCTCTCTCTTCCCTCCCGTAAAATGTCACCGGCGCAATAACTGCGGCCACAACTCTCTCTCTTCCCCAACACCAACCCCCCCCCCCAGCCCGCCTTTATTTTATTTTATTTTATTTTGTTTTTTAATGTGGTTAGGGAGAGATTACACAGGAGTAAATGGGAAGCTGATCATTGCTAACCCGGTTAGAATTCCCGTCATGCGGAACATTAGAAATTATGCCTCTTTGAGGAACCGTATTTAGCAGACATGAAAGAAAAGAAATTACCTCCTCCTCGAGCCCACGGATTGGAATCCATTAACCCGCCGGCACCGGGACACGCTGGTGCCCCTGGAGCGGGTCAAGGGCACGCGCCGGCCCTGGGGATGGAGCTGGGATGCAGCAGGATGGGACGGAATTCTGTGGCACGGGATTCCGTGGGATGGGATTCCGTGGGATGGGATTCTGTGGGTTGGGATGCTGTAGGATGGAATTCCGTAGGCTGGGATTCTGTAGGATGGGATTCTGTGGGTTGGGATGCTGTAGGATGGAATTCCGTAGGCTGGGATTCTGTAGGATGGGATTCTGTGGGTTGGGATGCTGTAGGATGGAATTCCGTAGGCTGGGATTCTGTAGGATGGGATTCTGTGGGTTGGGATGCTGTAGGATGGGATTCTGTGGGTTGGGATGCTGTAGGATGGGATTCTGTGGTTTGGGATTCCATAGGATGGGATTCTATGGGATGGGATGCTGTAGGATGAGATTCTGTGGGTTGGGATGCTGTAGGATGGAATTCCGTAGGATGGGATTCTGTAGGATGGGATTCTGTGGGTTGGGATTCCATAGGATGGGATGCTGTAGGGTGGGATTCCATAGGATGGGATGCTGTAGGATGGGATTCTGTGGTTTAGGATTCCATAGGATGGGATGCTGTAAGATGGGATTCCATAGGATGGGATTCCATAGGATGGCATGCTGTAGGATGGGATTCTGTGGTTTGGGATTCCATAGGATGGGATGCTGTGGGATGGGATTCCATAGGATGGGATGCTGTAGGATGAGATTCTGTGGGTTAGGATGCTGTAGGATGGGATGCTGTAGGATGGGATGCTGTGGGATGGGATGCTGTGGGATGCCCGTGGTGCCACTCTGCTCAGCACTTTTTCCTTCCCCCCATGGGGTGCAGCACCAAAAAGGAAAAGAAAATGGGAGGGTAAAAAAAATAAAGGACCCCTGGAAGGTCAGCAGCAGCCCCGGAGGAGCTGGGATGGAGTTGGGATAGAGTTGGGATGGAGGAGCTGGGATGCTCATGATCCTGCTCAGCTCAGCACCTTCTCCTTTCCTCCGTTGAATGAAATGCCAAAATGGAAAAGAAAAGGGAAGGGTAAAAAATCCCCTGCTTTAATTAAAAAAAAGAGAGAAAATTAAATTAAAATTAACTCTCTTTTTATATATATAAAACAAAATTAAAATTAAATCTCCTTTTCCGTATATATAAAATAATCCCATTTTCTCATCCTGAGGGGAAGTAACACCCCAATAATTGCTGCGATTCCTCCCTTTCTCCCAATGTTTATTATTTTTATTCAGTGCTTTGACCCTCATTTTGCTGCTGTCCCCACAACCCACCCCCTTTGTCCCCTTTTCCTCCCGCAGCCGCGTCCCCCCCCAACACGGTGGACAGGCCCTGCCTGAAGCTGAAGGTTTATGTTCGGCCAACAAGTAAGTGAGAGGTTTGGGGGGTCCCTGAGGGGGTCCCCAGGTCCTGCCCTGTGGGTTGGGGGGCGAGTGGTGGCCTTTGGGTACCACCCTGATGGTGACAGGGATGGGGACAGGGCCCCTCGGCTCTGTTGGAGCCATCTCAGCACTGTCCAGACAGAGAGGTAGGGGGAAAAAAAACCAAAAAAAAAAAAGAATAACAAAAATCATCCCTGCTCAGTGGCTACTTTTCCGACTCGCATAAATCAGCCATTTAAAAAAACAAATTAATAATTTTCTTCTCCTGTTAACGTGTAATTAGCAAATGGCAGCGGCGCTCCCCGGGGACAGCGGAATGTCACCGGGTAACCGATGGCTCTCGCCTCCCTTCCTCTGGTGGCTTTAAAATAAAACCCAACATAACGGAACCATCTGTAAAAACTCATCATGTTCCATTCGGGATGAGGCGAGAAAAAAATCTCTCCCGATATTATTTTTTAGTATTTTAATAATATTGGGATTTTGTTCCGTCTTGCAGAGAAGGGAAGGGAAGGGGGAGAGAGGGTGGACCTGGGGGATGGTGGGAGGTCCTTGAGGGGGCACCCCTGGACTGGGTCTGGCCCTGGGATGAGTCTGGAAACCTCATCCCGACACGAGGGACCCTCTGGAATTGAGGGGGACAGGGGGATCAGGTGGGTGGAGCGTTGGAGCTTCCCCAGGCAGGACCAGACTCTGCTTTTCCTGCCTCCAGGTCCATAAAAATCCATACTCCAGTAACAAACTGGAGCGAGCTGAGCCGGGGGAGTGGCCACGTGGGGTCCTGTGTGTCCCCCGTGTGTCCCCTGTGTGTCCCCCGTGTGCCCCGGGCTGCCCTGCCCGGGACTCCCAGGCTGTGGGCAAGGGGTGACCCTTCCCTGAGCGGGTCCATCCTTGGCTAAACCCCCGGGACAATGTCACAATGTCACCTGCCTCTGGCACGCGGGGACGGGGTACAACGCGCCGTAATCCCAGGAAAAGGGCAGGAACCGGGGCGCCCTGTGCCCACCCTGGGGAGCACCCTCGGCATTCCCACGCTGCCCATCCCCGTGGCCCGAGCCACACTCGGGTGTCCCCGTGTCAGGTCCCGGGGGTGGCAGCTGCGCTTTTGGGGCAGCAGGGATTTGGGGACGGGTCAGTGCCCAGCTCATGGGAATGCTGCCAGATCCCAATCCCGGGGTGCCGAGCATCACCGCGCCTCCGCTTCCAGCCTGGCTCGCAGCCATCCCACCGGCTCACCCGCCCTCTGTTCTTTCCTTTCCCACAGACGATTCCCTCTACGAATCCCCGGAGCCCATTTTCACCAGCAACAACTCCTGCTGCAGCCTCAGGGTGCCGCCGGCGGCGCTGGCGGTGGTGCCGGTCGTCTGGACGCTCCTGCTCTCGTAGCACCGACACCGACGCGCCGGGAGCGGCTCCGCGGGGCGGGAGCGGCTCGGGGACGGATCCCGCCCGCCCCGAATCGCCTGGATGGTGCCCAGGGAGGGTCGGTGCTGCCGGCGAGGATCCTGTCGCCGCCTGAAGTCCCTGCCGTGGCCCGGCCGTCCCTCCGGGAGCGGTGCCGGGCTGTCCCGGGGGATGGATGCCGACTTCCATCCCCGCCCTGCAGCTCCGGCTGTCCCGGTGGGGCGTTGCTTTTTACATTTCTAGACCAAATACAGAGTCCTCGTCCGTTTGGGTTTTTTTATTTGGTTTTTTTTTTGTTGTTGTTGTTGTTGTTTTGGTTGGGTTTGGTTTTTTTTAAAGAAAAAAATTTTTATTTTTATTTGTGGAGCTGTTCCCATCGGGTCCCCCTGGTGCCGGACTGACCCGCACGGGCCAGGCTCGGGTCCCCGCTGAGCCTCCATTGTCCCCACCGTGGGCAGAGCCACCGGTAGCACCGGGACCACCGGACACAGCAATGGTGCCACCGGCCCCGTGGGCACGGACTCCTTCCCAGCCCGGCCACAGGACGTCACAGAGCCGGACCTGCCACCCCCGGCCACCCCCTGCCCCGGGCACGGGGGCCTGGATGGACACAGCCCCCTCTGAGCGCCTGGGGGTTCACCCTGTCCCCTCCCCTCCTGCCACGGGTGTCACCGCCATCCCCATGGGACACCGGGGTGGCTCCGTGAGCAGCAAAGGAAACTGGATGGAGCCAAGGAGAGCCCTGGGGACAGCTGGCATGGGGACACTGGGATGGCCAGCGTGGAGAGCACCGGGAATGGTCAGCTGAGCCAGGCAGCACTGGGATGGCCGGCATGGAGAGCACTGGGGACGTCTGGCCAGCACAGGGAGCACCGAGGATGGCCAGCGTGGAGAGCAGGGAGTGGCCAGCGTGGAGAGCACCGGGAACGCCTGGCATGGGGAGCAGCAGGAATGGCCAGCAGCGGGAGCACCGAGTGGCCACCGGCACGGAGAGCACCGGGGACGGCTGGCACTTCAGACGACTGGCACTGGGAGCACCGGGAAGGGCTGGCACTGCGAATGGCCGGCTCTGGCAATGCCGGGAATGGCCGGCTGGCACGAGGAGCAGCGCCGGGCGCTGGGAGCCGGCAGGCCGGGCTCGCCCAGCCGTGGGCATTGCTCCGAGGGCGTTTGGCCAGCGCCGGGGCGAGAGGAGTGTGTGCCATGGATTTTCTTCCTCCACCTTGCTCCATGACCCCCGGTGCCTTGGGGGTACAGGAGCCCCCACGGGGGACTGGCGGCCACGTGCGGGACCTTCCTGGTGCTTCCCCATTGTCCCCTGACGTTCCGGGTTTGGGCTTGGGGATTTTTCCCTTTTCCTTTGCATTAATAAGTGAACCCCCCGCACACACACACACACACACACCCCCAGTCTGAGGTTGGCCCTGACCCCAGGGGTGGCAGATTCCCCAGGGAGGGGTCACCCCACAGCCCCGGGGTGTGACCCCTCCTCGCCTTAAATCTGGGGCTGTCCCACCTTGAGGGGGTCCTGTGCCCATCCCACAGAACCCCCCTGTTCCCAGGGGGGTCGGTGGTCCCGGGGGATGCCAGAGATGGGCTCAGACCTGGCTGGAGCCCCCCCATTCCGAGCGGATCCCGGCCCTTCCTGCAGTGGGAGCCGGGGGGGCTCTGTCCCTGTACATACAGCGCTATACTGTGAGCGTTTTTTTTTATGTATTGTTGAGAATGGATTTTATGGAAGGGTTTATCTTATTTTTATTTTATTTTTATTTTTTAGACTAGGAAGCTGGAATCTTGCAATAAGCTCATCCCGACCATCCA
>WAAE01023851.1:1012608-1028380 GCA_013400495.1 Nicator chloris
AAAAAAAAAAAAAGTCGCATTCCCTGCCGTCCCTGTCCCGTGTGTCCAGACCAGGTCGTGGTTCCCGAAGGTGACAAAAGCATTGTGTTTATGGGGGGGGGGATGCGGGGGGCACCCGCCGGGCTCTGACGCGGAGCCGGCAGCACCCGCCTGGCCTTCGGTCTGTGTTTTATATATATATAGATTATATATATAAATATCTATATTGTGTACAGCGACTGTGGGAGAGTGGAAGGACGGAGGCGGCAGCGGGGCCGGCGGTGGGGGAGGGCTGGGGGTCCCCTGGAGCAGCCCCCCCTGCCCTCGGCGCTGTCCCCCCCTCCCCGTGCTGGTCCCCGTCGCGCCTCGCTCCGTCCTTCGACATTTCCGCTTTCGTCCTCGACGTCGTGCTGATGGTAACCGGATCTCTCACCCCCCATTTGGATTCTGTATTTTTTTATAATAAAATACAAATAAATGTCGTGTGAGGCCCTTGCTTTGAGGAATCACTTTTCCCTCTCCGTGCGGCTCCGTGTCCCCTCTCTGGGGGTGTCCGGGGCTGTGTCCCCGGAGGGCTCTGGCTCCAGGGGGTCCGTCCTTGCTCCCTGTGCAGCCCCTTTCCCTTGGTACACCAGGGCTCTGCAGCCAGACCTCTCTGCTGGGTGGTGTGTTAATTACGGGAAGGATTTAATTGCCCTGTTAATTAATAATAATGGATATTAAATTAATTAATACGCAATTGTTGATAGTACTTAATTATAGGAGGCGAGGCTGCCTGGCGGGTGGGCGCTCAGGGCTGGCAGCTCCCGCAGCCCCGGCTCCTCACCTGCTGCTGCCTCAGTTTCCCCAGGAATGAGACACCCAACAGGTGACATCCTGGCAGGCCACCAAAGCCAGGACAGGCTGCTCTGAGGTGGCATCACAAGCATCCTCCGCTTCTGCTCTTTTTTTCCTTAAATCCTAAACTTTTTCGGAGCAGCCCGCGCTCCTTCCTGGCATTTTATGCCTATTCCAGCATAATTAGCAGCAATAGGAACAACCCGCTGGTAATTAATTGAGGCTCCCACAGCTGATCCGAGCTCTGAAGTTTTGCCACCAGAGGGTGAAAGACTAATTTTGCTTTTTAATAAGGGCCGTGTGTGTGCCAGGAGCGGCGGCGATGCCACCCACCGCCGGGGACGTGGGTGCCACCTCCAGCTCCGCCGTCACCGCCGGTGCTCCGTCACAGGGAGCCACCAGTGAAGCAACCTGGCAGGGATTGACCAAAAAGTGAATTTTTAGACCCACTCAGGAGGTTTTCGGAGATCCGGCTCATGACTTTTTTAACGCTGAGGGTTGGAAATAGGGAGGTAAAAATAGCGAACGGGCAAGCGCCAGGCTGAGACGGATCATCGTTAGTAATTAATTAATGGAGTCGTGGGGCTTTAGGGCCTGAATGGGATCATTCAGAGCCAGTCTCTTGTGCAGAGGCATCGAGGTTTGATGTGAGGAGTGGTGGTGGTGGAGAGCTGGGCTGGGCCTGGATGCTCCGTGTGCCGGACCCTGTTGGGCCACGGGATCCCCATCGCAGCAATGACATGACATGAGTGGAGCTGAGTCATTCCAGGTGATAATTGGGGCTGATTCCATGGAGTCAGGCTGGGAGGTGCCATCCTGCTCCCCACCTGCTCCAGAGCAAAGGCACCGGGACCCCCGGGGATCCTGAGCCCCCCTGGTGATCCCGGAGTGCACCGTTCTGACGTCTCCGCTCCTGCTGCTCCTTGCTCCCATTCAGCATTTCAGCATTAATCGGGTTTTTTTTTCATTTAATCCCCTGGAGGCAGTGGGTGCTCCGTGCTCCGCTGGCCCGTGGAATATCTCACCTGGTGTGACATTCCAGCTGTGGAGAGCACAGCGGGTGCAGCTCCCCCAGTCCCCGTGTTGTGATCCAGGTTTGCACCGTGAGGAGGCTCAGGATGGTCCCCTGTTCCCTCCCTCCCTCCCCTGGTCCTCACTGCAGGGACGTTCAGCCAGGCAGGTCCCATCCCTGCTGGGTTTTCCAGAGAGATTTTCCCACTTTGTGCCTGTTCCAGCAGAGATGCCACCGTGGCTTGGGGCAACCATGACCACTGTGTGCCACGGGAAGGTTCACCATGAGGCAAAGTCCTCCCCGGAGCTGCTGGAGGCAGAGCAGGGAGCTGGGAACATCCTGGGATAAAAATCAATTTTTCTCCTGCAGCCAGCTTCAATTTGCTCCGTTGAAATGAATTTCCAGCTGCCAGGCTGTCCCCTTGCCACCCTGGATCCCCTGTTGTGCCTTTGAAGGGCTGGTGGCTGCCGCAGGGCTGGGGCTCCGGGATGGACCTGGCACAGTGGCCACTGAGATTGGCACAGCGGCCACCGAGGCTGACACAGTGGCCACCAGCCCCCTCCGAGCACTGAGCAGGGCTGGGGGGCTCATCCCTGCATCCCCCTGTCCCATCCCACGCAGGGCACCACGACACCCCACAGCACCGTGTGCTCACCGCGGGCTCACCGGCACCTCCCGGGCTCCCTCACGTCCGTCCAGCAGCTCCGGCCGCGGCTCCTGCCCCGGATCCAGCCCGCGGGGTGATGCGGGATGTCCCTCCTGGGCCTGCGGCCGCTCCGCTGTCACCGCCGCCCCTCCCCGCCTGCCCGGCCATCCCTCTCCTCCCATCCTTATCTCCTGATAGGTACAAGCGGTACAAGCAGGAGCGCTCCTGTAACAAGCTGCCAGCTGCGGAGCACCTGGAGAATCCCAGAGCGGGGGATGATTTATGGAAACAGCGCGGGAGAGGAGAGCGGGGAGGCGAGGAGGCAACACCGGCTCCCAGCCCGCACCGCCGCTCCCTCCCGGGGAACCGGGGCCGCGCCCGGCCCTGGAGGGCGGGGGGCTGGCGGGGGAGGCAGGTGACAGACCCCCGGCCCTTTGTGGCCATCGATTTGCAGGAGCCGGCCCAGCCGGGTGTGTAATTGTGCTCAGCCGTGGCCGCTCGCTCCGCGCCGTCCGCGGGGCAGGAAATGGAACTTTTCAGGCCGCTGGACATTTGGTTTTGTTCAGCTGTTAATTCCCCCCACCCCGGGGAGAGGAGGGGGCGCGGGGAGGAGGGAGGGTGGTGGAGGGGTGGCTGCTGCAGCCCCGCCGTCCTTGGAGGATTCCTGGGAATCATCGAATCAGCAAATCCCAGAACGGTTTGGGTGGGGAGGGACATTAAATCCCATCTCATTCCGGGGGCATGGGACACCTTCCACTAGCGCAGCTTGCTCCAAGCCCTGTCCGACCTGGCCTTGGACACTTCCAGGGATGGGGCAGCCACAGCTGCTCTGGGAAATCCATCCCAGGATTTCTTCCCAGTATCCCATGGCTGCGGTTGGTGAGGGCACCTCGGGCGGTCAGTGTCTCACCCATCCCCAGGCCACCTTTCCTGCGCCTTTGCCCCCGTTCCGAGCCCAGTCTGGCTGGCGGCAGACACGGAGTTGGTGCCGAGCATCCGCATCCCCCGAGCTTTGCCGGGGAGCGATTTCTCCCCCAGGCACGGAGCGAGCATCCATTCCCCTCGGAGCTCCTCTCTCGCAAGGTAACCGGCATTATATCCGGACCAATTGCTCCAGCATGATCCTCCTGAATGTTGCACAGCATGTACACGGCGTCTTATGGAAAATACATGCCCCTGGGTGAGCCTTTTAATAGCGCCGGCTCCTGCCCGGGGGGCGGGGGGGCCGCGCTCTGCCACGGCGCTGCCAAGGAATGATTGAAAAGTTGGGGCTCGCCGTAGGAAACCCCCCGCTGCGGGGAACAACGTGTTTTCATTCCCCTACCAGGTAACAAATGAAAAGAATTGCCATGAATGCTAATGGAGAGGGGAGCAGGACGCTGCGGAGGCTGCGGGGGCTGGAGGTGGGGATGAGGTGGGCAGGGATGGGGGGGGTCTCCCACCTCCCTGAGAATGCGGGAGATGCCGGAGAACCCCGGGTTTGCAGGTTGGAGCTGATGGAAAACATTCCCTGGCAGGGGGCTGGTGGGTGCTGCAGGGAGGATGCTCTGGGGTGCTGGACCAAAATCACTTCTTTTTGCAACAAAATGCAGCTGAGGGAATGTGTTGGTCCCAGAAATTCCCTGTGGTGAGCTCCTATCCTTGTGGGCATCCTGGTTTTGCCAGCTGGAGCTGGTCCTGCCATGGATGGCACCACCCCTGCATGGGGCTGGTGGGCGCTACGGGGCGGCGGGGGGGGATGCTTTGATGCTGCACCAAAATCACTTCTTTTTGATACAAAATGCAGCTGAGGGAACACATAAATCCCTGAAATTCCCCTTGAGGGGTCTCCCATCCCAGTGAGGACCCCGGTTTTGCAGGTTGGAGCTGGTCACGCCGTGGCAAACACACCCTGGCACTGGGCTGGTGGGCACTATTGGGAGGATGCTCTGGTGCTGCACCAAAATCACTTCTTTTTGCAACAAAAGGCAACTGGGAGAACACATAAATTCCCCAAATTCCCAGCTTTCAACCCCAAGGAGCCCGTCCCCATGTCAGCCGAGGTGCCATTGAGCTGGTGAAGGGCTGAGCTGTTTGTCACCAGAGCCGGGCTGGGAAGCGGGAGGGTAAACACGGATGAACAGCCTTCACCCGCTCCAGTAAATATTTTATATCCCACACCAAGAAAAGACACTCCTATTTAAATGATTTATCAAGGAAGATCATGTAGAGGTTTCCATAAAATATGTAGGGCTCCTAATCCCGACATCATCAAGCCAAGAGGACTGGAATCATTTATTACCTTCCCAACAGCCGCGCGGCTGCGGGGACACGACTGACAAATAAAAGTGTGTTTACAGCTTTTGGGCTCCTCTGGGGAGAGGTAAATCACGGCGGGGGTGGGAAGGGGAAAGGGAGCCGGAAATTAAGCGGCAATTCTTGTCCGTGAGGGCGGTGTGGGGCTGGGGATGCCGGACACGGGGCATCCCGGTGTCCCCCGGTGTCCCCATCGCGGCTGCCACGTGCTGGGTGCGGCGATGCTCGTTCTCCGGTGGGATTTCTGGGGTGGGCACTGCTTGTAAACCCCTCTGGGATGCCCAGATGTGCCCAGATGTTGGTGCACGTGGAGTCCGTGCTGTGCTCTGTGCTGGGATCGGCCGTCTGGGGTGGGACACCAGCAGATTCGGGATGGGACCTGCAGGGATGTCACACCTTTCCCCTTGGGACTGTCGTTGAGTTCATATTTCCACGCGACAGTTGGGATCGTGGGGGGTGGACACCAGGCACAAACCGCTCTGGGGATGGCCAGATGTGCCCAGATGTCCTGCAGGTTGCAGCTTGACAGGGATCAGCCATCTGGGATGGGTTTTCCATGGGCACCGGCAGAATCAGGATGGGGCCCTCAGGGATCCGGCCTCTTCCCCCTCAGAGCTGGTACCCACCCCGTGCTCCCACTCACCTGCCCCAGCACTGCATCCTCTGGATCCGTTTATTGAGAATTTCCCCACACACACATCCTCTACCACTTCATGGTCCCATCAGTGCATCCTTTTGGGTCCATTTATTGAGAATTTCCCTACATCTCCCCAACCTTTTAGGTCCACTTATGAGGGATTATCCCCCATCCTCTGCCACTTGATGATCTCATCTCCCCATCCTTTTTTACCTCTTTATTGAGGCTTTTCCCCCATCTCCCCAACATTTTAGGTGCATTTATGGGGGATTTTCCCCCATCCTCTGCCACTCATTGATTCTATCACCACATTTTCCCCTCATCCTCTGCAAGTCCATGATCCCATCTCTGCATCCTCTTGGGTCCATTTATCAAGGATCTCACCAACCTTTTGCACCCACTTATTGATGATTTTCCCCCATTCTCCACCATTCCATCATGCCGTCAATGTATCAATTTCCACACATTTATTGATGATTTTCCCTCATCTCCCCAACCTTTCGCACCCATTTATGGATGGTTATCCCCCCATCCTCTGCCACTCAATGATCCCATCACCACATCCCTTTGGGTCCATTTGTTGAGGATCTCCCCAACATTTTGCACTCATTTATTGAGGATTTCCCCCTCCCATCCTCTACCACTCAGTGATCCCATCACCACATCCCTTTGGGTCCATTTGTTGAGGATCTCCCCAACATTTTGCACTCATTTATTGAGGATTTCCCCCTCCCATCATCTGCCACTCGAAGATCCCATCTCCCCATCCCTTCTTACCCATTTATCGAGCCTTTCCCCCCCATTTCTCCCCATCAACCTTTTGCACCCATCGATCGCTGATCATCCCCCCACCCTCTGCCATCGCCCACGGCCCAGCCTCTCCCCGCACCTTTTGGCTCCAGTACCGAGTTCTCCCCCCCGGTTCGGTGGCACCACGTCCCCGCCGGGATCCGGGGCACCCCGAGCCGGCCCGCGGGCGCTGGCAGCGGCGGCGATTTGGCCGATTTGGCATTCAGCGGCGGGAGCGCAGCCGTGGGGCCGGCGCCGCGTTATTAAGGGATTAGCAGGTTGTCTTGGCGCTCAATTGTAGATAAGTGCCGCGGTTTGTATTATCTTTTCACGCTGCACCGCGAAGGATGACAAAGAGACAACATGGGTGTCATGGCCTTCAGCATATCATTAAGGGTAATTTGTCTTGCGGGGAGGGGGAGGCGAAGGGAGAGGGAAGGAGAGGAGGCGAGGGAGGACAGGGAAAGGCAGCCTGGGAGGAGAGAGGGGATTAAAAACTAAGAGGGGAGATTAGGAGTGAAATGGGAACTGTATGGAGAGTCAGCCAGGCGGGGAGAGGCCATGGCCAGGGAGGGGACGGCCGGGAGGGGCGGGGGGGTCACCCTGGGACCGGCTCCGGTGCCGGGGGGCTCAAGAAAAAGCAGGGCTGGGATAATCGAGGCAGGATGGGGTGGGGGCTGCACAGACCCTCCCTTTTCTCCTGCACAGAGGAGCCCCAATCCCTGCCCAGACTCTGTCACGTACATTGATCTGTAGTAAGGAAACGGCTGCAGCTGGGTGCCCCGGGAGGTGGGACACACCCCAGGGAATCCGGGGAATCCAGGGAATCCGGGGAATCCAGGGAATCGACCTCCTCCCCATCACTGACTGACCAGCTTCACCAGCCCTGGGGCTTCGGGGGTCTCGGGGCACAACGCAGGAGGGTGAGGGCATGGTGGCAGCTCCTTGATGCCACCCCACTCCTCCGTGTAACTCTGTTGTAACCCCACTTCTCGCAGCCTCCCCACCCTGCTGTGCCCCACAGCAGCAGCTGCTCCCCCCTCGCCGAGCTCCAGAAGGTAAAGAAGTAAAAGGAGGAGCAGCAAGGGGAATTCTCGAAGCCCCGGGCCGGGTTCGCTCCATCGGTCAATCAATCAATTAATCCATAAGGAGTGGGAATCGATCAGTCGGGGAGATGGCTTTTCGTGGGAACAGGAATGTGTGGATGGAGACAGTCAGAGGGAACGGCTCCTGCCACGGCCGCTGCCACCCGAGGTGGTTTGAGGGAGGAGAAACCCCCCGGGGGCCGCTCCCGTCCATCCTGTGCCCTTTCCCGAACAACTCGGGGTGGGCAAATCCCTGCGGGGCGCAGCTGGATCCGGAGGGACACAGCCGTTCCCCGGGCGAGGGATACCTGGATACCGCTGTGATCGCCCAGGTGACACCTCGGTGCCCCGACCTCTCCCTCCACCGCAGGGACCGGGTCTCCGGGGGCTGGGGACGGGGATCCTCCTGCACCCCCTCCCTCCTTCCCTCCCCTCCCCTTCTGATAATCCTATTTTTGAACCAGGGGATTAGGATCAATACTTCACTCCTAATGCTGTGGTAATACAGTGTTACACCGCCAGCGCCAGTTCCCTGCTGAAACACTTAAGGTAGTTTAAACCCATTTGTGCCGGGGAGTGCCGTGAATCCACAACGAGCTCCTCGCCCGGCCGAGCTGAGCCGGGTGCCAGGCTGGAGCTGCCCTCACGGTGCTGCCTGAGGCCAGCCCTGGCTGCTCCTGGTGGCCCAGGGAGCCCAGGAGGCTTCTGGACCCCAAAAGGGCCACGTCGGGCAGGGGCTCTGGGCACTGGGCAGCTGCTGTGCCGCTCACAGCCTGTCGGGGATGTGTGGGCAGCAGCTGCTCATCCTGGGGATGCTGCTGATGCCAACGTGCCTCGTGCAGGGATCCCTCGTGGAAGGATCCCTCGTGCAGTGGAGCCCTGGTGGCTCCCCAAATTCTGAGTGTCCCTGGCTCTGCGTGCCCCCGGCTCTGCCCTGGGTTCTGGGTGTCCCCAGCTCTGCGTTCTCCCAGTTCTGGGTGTCTCCAGCTCTGTCCCCCCAGCAGTGCCTCACTGGCCCTGGGGCTGAGAGATCCTGTCCATCCTTCGCTCCAAATTGGCCGAGGGGTTTGAGGAGCTCCCGGGGAACAGAAACCAAAACATTTTCATCCCGCGCTAATTCATAATTATCTCCGTTTTTATTAGGTGCTAATGGAGAGCGGGGATTTGGGATGCCTGGCACAGCTCAGAAATGCTGATTCACCCAGAGACCTCTCTTTTCTCAGGCCAGAACCTGCTCGAGGCAGCTCCTGGTCAAAAAATCCCAGCCAAGCAAATGCCAGGAATATCTTGGGAGCTGAGCGGCGGCTCCAGCAAACACCATCCCTGGGATCCAGGGATCCATGGCACAGAGCAGGCTGACCCTGCACACAACACTCTGGGGACCCCCTGTCCCCACCTGAGGACTCCCTGACCCCACCAGGGAGTCCCTCACAGGGTCCTTCCCTCCTCTGTTTCCCAGGAATGGGATGCTCATGACATCTGGGCTAAACTGGTCCCATCCCTCGCACTGAGGAGGATCCGGATCCAGCCCCTCTGCTCTGGGTACTTTTCAGTTAAAACCAAAATATCCCCTAATAACACACAGAGGGGTCTTTATTTCCTTACCTTCTTTATTTTATTTTATTTTATTTTTAATAAATCTGTTATGAGGAGCTTAGAGATGGATGTAAAACCGGCGAGGGATGATTTGAGCATTAGGGATCAACGTGTCCCGGTGTGACGAGCAAAGGAAGGACAACCCTGATGGGGTTGGGATCAGGCTGGGAAAGGGGCACCAAGCCCAGCCAGGCCAGGAAGGGGGAAAAAAGGCATCCAGGGCTGGGAAGAGGACTCTGGAGCTGGGAAGGGATTGCTGCATCCAGGGAAGCAGGAGGGGTCCCAGCCGACGGCTTCGGAAGCAGCAGCGAGATCCCAGAGCGGGACTCCCTGCGCCGTTCCGGCCGCGCTGCCAGCGGCTCCCGCCTCCCGCATCCCGTTTAGCATAAAAGTCATTTTGGTCGGGGACCCCCGGCTGCTGCTCCCTCATTCCCAGGCATCGGGGCCCCCGCGGGATCTCTGCGCGGGGCGAGCAGCGTTTAACCCCCCCGCCAAGGGGAATTGGCTGCCTCACCGTTTCCCTGACCCCAAAAAGACAATGAAATCGTGCACGAAACCAATAGATTTTAGCCACAGGCCTGCGGAGAGGCGAGAGGAATAAAATACAGATGGAGCCTCGTGCGGCGGGGATGGGAATGGATTCCGAGCGGGAGCCGGGACGTGCCGGGGCTGCCCGGGGTCGGGATGAGGTGACCTCCCCCACGTCCATGTGCACCTCACAGCCACGCTCTAGGTGGTTTTTGGGGCCCAATTCTGCATTTCCTGGAACAAATTCCCTAATTTCTGCCCCGGCTGCAGTGTCTAGCCTGAATTTAGGAGCTCTTTTGCGGGGCTTTTCTGAGGTTTTCCCAGGTTCTGAGCAAAACCTTCTGCCGAGTGGTGGAGCTGGGATGCGGCGGGATGGGGTGAGGGCACGGGGACACCCAGAGCATCCCGAGATGGCTCATCCCATATCCCTGCGGAGCTGGAGCCCTCAGAGGCTGCTCATCCTCCTGCCTTAACGCACCACCTCTATTTATTCTGCTCCTGTAACTGTAAAATTGATTTTCTTGCAACAAGCCGCTCGTCTTTCACCACCCAACGCACCCAAACGCTCCGACATAAGACACTGGCAATTTTTAATTAGTTTCCTTTCTCCCTCCTTCCTCCCCGAGCAGGCATGTGGAACCAGAACAGGGCAGCCTGGAAAGGAGCAGGATCCAGAGGTGACAAAAGCACTTTTTATCCTTGATATGATTATTAATAATACACTCGTTTACCTAACGAGGCGGGAGCGCGGGGGGGGGGTGGCGCAGGGAGGTGATTAGTGCTTCCTTCAGCTGCGAGGATGGAGGAGCAGCTTTAACCACTGCAATCTTTAAATATTGCCTTGGAGCAGCTCAGGGGTGCTGGTCCCCTCCCCACAAACACCCCCTGGCCCCCAGCCCAGCCCTGCCTCTGCTGGTGGCTTTGCTGGCACAACGTGGTGGGTGCTGACGATGTCCCCTGTCCTGGGGTGGAATTCGGCAGGACTCCCTTGAAGGTGACCCCCAACACTCCCACGTGGGTGACCCCAGCCCAGGATTAACTGGAAAACCCACAGGGCTCATTACACCCCTCTGATAATGAGCCTGGAGTAATTAAAACCTCACTGGCTGGGCCGGGGGAGCCCCTCTGCTCTGCCAGGCTGCCCCTGCCCCTCCAGCCCCACAGGGGATGCTGTGAGCCCCCAGTTTTGGGGTCCCACCCCAACTTCCATGCCGAAGCTGCAGCCAGGTGCCAGTGCCACGTGTCCTCTGTCACCAACACCCTGACTGGAGGTCACAGCCCCGTGTCCCCCCTGTGACAGTCTGGGTGGCAGAGGTGACCGGAGCCCCGAGCATCCCGCTGTGGGAAGGGTCCCCGGGAGCAGGGAAAGGGCAGAGGGGCTGCAAGGAGGGAGAGAAGCCCCTCTGCCCCCAACAGCAGCACAGGGACGTGTGTGCACCCCGAGGAGCAGCCCAGGAAAAGTTACTGGGATGGGGCGGGGCGAGGGGGGGAAAGGGAGAATGAAAGGGGAAAAAAAAAAAAAAAAAAAAGAAAAAAAAAACGGGAAAAAAGGGCAGGAAAGTCCTGCGGCCTTTTGCCTTGTCAGTTCTCCGTCTGCTGTCACTCAGCCGCCGAATTCTCCTTCAAGTTGTCATAGCGAGGCTGGCGGGGATTATGCCGCGGCTCTGTCCAGAATTGATTCATGTGGAACGCGTGCTTGACGGGCGGAACCGCTGGTGTGAGCGGGAGCCGCTGAGACCCCCGATTTTCCCACCTTCCTCACACAATCTGGTATTGTTTGGCCGCAGCCTTAGTGATCCCTGCGCCGGGGCTGTGACTGACACAGCTTTGAGGCTCTAAGGCGTATTTTGAATTTCTAAAACCTCTCAGGAAGTCCCCGGGGTGCCTTCTGCCATTGTCTTGTTTCTGCTTTCGCCTTTTTCCCTTTCCACCCTGAACCCCTCCTGCATCCCCCACCACCTCCTCCCCTTTTTTTTTTTTGCCCCTTCCTCCCCCTAATTCCAGCCCCTCAATCCCTGGCACAACCCAGGTTTTTTTTTCCTTTCCCCCCATGTTTACGCTCCGACTCTCTCCGGAGCTGCTCAGCTACTTCGCAAACACGATTTTTTAAAAAATTAAATAAAACAGAGGAAAACTAAATAAAGCTCTAAAAGTTCCCAAATCCTTGATCCGCCGTGGAGAAGAGGAGCTTTACTTGTTTGCTTTTAATCAGCTGACACAAACCCCGGGATGTGTTGAAAAATAATAATAGTAGAAATAAATCTTCCGCCGAGTCATAATAGAAATAAATCTCTCACCTAATCTTAATAGAAATAAATCTTTTACCTAATCTTAATAGAAGTAAAGCTCTCAGCTAATCTGTGGCGAGCTTGTGTCCATCCCGCTGCCCGCGGTGCTCTGGCTGTCCGTTCCCATCCATTCCCATCCGTTCCCATCCATTCCCGAAGGAAGCTCTCCATCCATCCCTGTCCCTTCCTGTTGGGGTCACTCAGAGTGACCATCCCATAGGATCTGGACAAGGAACTTCCCTCTGGATGGACTTTTCCCACCCAAGGAGAGCGGAGCCCCCGTGCCCCTCCTCAGCCCGGGCTGTTCGCGGTGCAGGGTCCGGGCTCTGCCCCGTCCCTGTCACGTCCCCTGACCCCTCCGGGCTCGACACTTTATAACCGTTTCCCATTTCCAGTCTTAATCTTATAAGGATGAATTGAGAATGACCAGTGTAAATACACAGGTGCCACTGGGAGCAGAAAGCACTCTTTAATCTCGGATATGAAAACAATTCCCTGCTCCGCGCGCTGGCAATCAGCGAGTGCCATCAGCGCCGCGCTCTCCCCGGGAACACGAGAGCTTATAAATATGAATTAGTGCAGAGAAAATCTACTCTCTTACCTAAAGCTAAATGTTATCTGGGTCCCTTTCCAGCAGTGGCTGACATTTCCAGAGTGCTTTTAGTCACATCTGCTGGAAGACAACTCATTTCTTGTCTTAAAAAAAAAAAAAAGAAGGAAGAGAAGGAGAAAGGGAAGAGGGAGGAAGTGGAGGAGGATGCAGGGAGATGCTG
The DNA here is from genome assembly GCA_013400495.1 of Nicator chloris. Classification (NCBI taxonomy): domain Eukaryota; kingdom Metazoa; phylum Chordata; class Aves; order Passeriformes; family Pycnonotidae; genus Nicator; species Nicator chloris. The sequence goes on from WAAE01023851.1 coordinate 1,025,074, forward strand.
GGAAAGAGGGAATGCTGGATGCCTGAGCCTGCTCTGGAGAGGGGAGATGCTGGGTGGGCTCTGGGTTAGCTCCTTGAGATCACTGGGATGAGGATGGAGCGGCTGGGGAAGCCAAAGCCCTGAGGAGGTGACACAAGGTGGCTCTCAGGTGCCACCTGAGAGAGGCCTCGAAGTGTGGGTGCTCCTGGCTGGGATGCCGAGCAGCCCCGGGGTGGCTCAGAGTGCCCCCCACTTGCTGAGGTCCTGTTTGGGGTGGGACACGAGGAGTGGGGTCCCCAACCAGCCCCTGGAGCAGTGACAGCATCCAGTGCCACAGGAAGGGTGCATCCCGTGGGATCCGTGCCCGCAGCCCTGGCACGGAGCCCCTTGGGTTGTCCTGGGCGAGGGGAGACTGGGAGGGGTCCCACAGTGATCCTCGTGTGCCACCTCTTCCCAAAATCCTGCTGATCCCTGGCCAGGCAGGGCTGGAGCAGCACCTGTGGAGCTCCCACAGCAGCAGGGTGTGAGCCCAGAGGAGGAATCGGTGCAGGGGATGGAGCCCGGAACATCCCTGGGGACACCTGGAAAATGGGAAAGGTCAGCACCCACAGCCAAGACCCTGCCAGAGCTGGGGAAACTGAGGCACAGCGTGGGAACTGTTCCCAAAGCCCAGCTGAGGGATCTCCTTGGAAAGAGAGGAGATGATGGGACAGAGAGCGCCCTGGGTGTCCCCAGCAGCAGGAGCAGGACCCAGGCACGGGGTTTGGGACGCTCCAGCAGCATCCCAGCCTCCAGCACCTCTCCTGCCTCTCTCACCCTCTGCCTCTGGGACCTCGAGGGACCCCCAGAAGAACTCCAAAGCCCCCCGAAGAGCCGGCGATGGGGCAAGAACTGCAAGCCCCCTCCCCGGGCCCGGCTGCCATGCCGCTCTCCCCGCAAACGCGGCTGCGAGGGAAGGCTCCAGAGCCCGGCGAGGCTCTAATGGGATGCTTAAGCCGCCTTTTAGGTTTTTAATGAGCGGATCCCGGCAGGAATGCTAAACACGGGCAGGTACAGCCCTGCCTCGCCGGCAGCCGCGCGTGTTCCCGTGTCCTTGTCTGGCTCAAGTGAGCTCTGACCTCATTTGCTTCGCGCCGTTCAATTAACGAGGCGAGCGGCGCTGGGGGGAAGGGGGGATGCCGGGGGGGGCTCACCCCATGTATTAATTTCCATTTTATGTTCCAAACAATTGAGCAGCACACGGCAGCAGCCGGTCCCTCGCGGGGCCGTTCTCAGACTCCGCTCTGCCCGCGCTGGGATTTGTCCCAGACCTCCAGCCCGGGGGGGGTTTGGGCGTTTGGGGGAACCGTGGGGACCCCACTTCAGCCTCGCCATCCCATTTTCCACCCCTTCCGCCGTGTTTGGATAATGTCCCTCCATCTTGTGCTTCATCCGGAACGTCGATGGCTGCCAATGAGACAGAAATGATTGGGAAAAGGGCGAGAGAGGGAGAGAAATGTTTCCCGGGATGTTAAAATAGCCACTTCAGGCACCTAAATTTATGCTGCTCAGAAATGGATTTTTAGTCCAGGGTAATGAGAGAACAAAATCATTAATTCCTCTCCCTCAGACAAAAGGCTGGAAGCGCGGATCCAGCCCCACCGTCCCACAAAACCGGCAGAGAATGGGACAATTCCCAAGGATCCCAAGGATCCGCACCTGGGGAATGTGTCCCCGCTGGGGACAGCTGCTGCGAAGGGCACTCCTCGCCTCATGGGGCTTTTGGAGAGCTGGGGTGAGCAGGGGACGGGGGCTGCCCCATTCCCATCCCCATCTCCAGCGCCGTGCCCCATCCCGTGCCCACCCACGGGTGCCTGTGGGTGCCGTGGGGGGGTTGGGCCCCTCGCTAGGAGCCCAATTATGAGATTTCCAAAGGGAAGGAGCTGCCTCCCCTCTGCCAACACAGCCCCCCACTCTTTGGGGATGAACGGGGGGGACTGTGCTTGTTCGGGATGGAGTGATAAATATTAATTATGCAAAGCAGCCTCTCCAGCCCACCCTTGTCTCCACAACATTCCAGGACAGGGAGAGACGGAGGCAGAGTCAATTTATTCACGGAGCAGGTCACTCCCTGTACGAACATCCCTTTCAAAAGGGAGTTGCAACTGGAGGAGATCAAGCAGGGCTGAGTTTGCCTCCCTCAGATATGATAAAATATTCTAATAAATACTTGGGGAGCCCATGACAAGGAGAATGTTTTGTGCTGGCGAGACCTTCATGGCGGGGCCTTTTGGGGGGTCTCCTGTTTGTGCTGAGGGATTTGGGAGGTTCTGAAGCATCCTCGGGGCCTGTCTACCCCTCAGTCCCACTGGAGGCTCACTGTCCTACGGGATGCTCTCCCTATTTCCAATTCTTAATAGAAAAACATGAAAATCTGCTGTTTCCTTGCCTTGGATGTTCAGGAGGGATTTCCTGCTCCCTTTGCTGTGCGGAACACAACACCCCACGGGGCTCCCCGACAGTGTGGGTGGCCCCAGACACGGGGACAATGGCACCCCAACCCTATCCCCACTCCCACCCTGTTCCTGGCCCCATTCCAGCCTCATTCCTATCCTTTTCCCACACAAATCCCAGCCCTATCTTCACTCCCACCCCATTCCTGGACTTACTCCATCCCCACTCCCATCCCATCCCGGCCCAGCCCCGGCCCCATCCAAACACCATCCACAGTCCCAGCCCAGTCCCAGCCCTGGCCCCATCCCATCTCCTTCTCAAATCCCATGTCCATGCTGATTCTGTTCGTGGCCCCAGTCTCAGTTCAAGTCTCACCCTGGCCCTATCCCCACTCCCATCCCATCCCCATTCCCATCTCATCCCTGATTCCAATCCCAATCCAGGTCTCACCCATGTCCTATCCCCACTCCCATCCCCATTCCCACCTCATCCCTGACCCCAATCCCAATCCAAGTCTCAACCTGGCCCTATCCCCACTCCCATCCCATCCCCATTCCCATCTCATCCCTGAACCTATCCCAACCCCATCCCCACGCCCATCCCATTCTCAGTCCCAGCCCTGACCTATTTCATCCCATTTCCAATCCCATCTCCATTCCCGTCCGGGCCCCACCTCATCCCCAATCCCACCCTAAACTCACCCATCCCTGTTTCCCCGGTCCCATCTCACCCCTCACCTCCACTGCTCATCCCCCCCTCCCCCAGCCGGGGTCCACCCTTCCCAGTCCATTCCCACCCTTCCCAGCCCCATTCCCACTCCAGGCCCGTAACTCAATCCCTCCCCAACCCCAATCTCAGCCCCGCCCCATCCCCTCCCACCTCCCCATTTCCTTTC
>WAAE01023852.1:0-97163 GCA_013400495.1 Nicator chloris
ATATAAAAATAAATATAAAAATAAATATAATATATTTGTTGGTATAAAACCCAACAAATCACCCAATCAAAACTGTCTATGAAGGAGGAAAACCTAGGAAAAAGTAGATGTCCTAGATGATGAAATGCTTATCCCAGATTAATCCAGGGGTAAGTTTATCATTCCTGGGACACAACTAAAACAGGTAAAGCCTGTATCTTCTTTTTGCAGGCTTTGCATTTTTTGTTTATAATGAAGACAGCTTGTCTTGCAATGCAAGTTAACTCACTTCCATACCCACACCCTGAGCCACTGCTTAAGCTTATGTAGGAGTCTAGAGAGACAATCAGTTGTCAAATCCAGATGTCTTGAGTCTCGTTTCCATGTGATACTGCAAGACTATCCTTCTTTGCAAGTAACCTGGTTATTTTAATAGGCTTTTGAAAATCGACAACTGCAAGAAAATTCAGGCAGAAATCATAAACCTCATTGGTATGATAGCAGTAGCATTAGCATGATACAGCTTTACAAGGCAAAAATACTGTTCCATCATCAGGATGAATTTCTGAGACTACAGCTTCATTCTTTCCACTCAGGAACCATTTAGCAGTATCCAACCATGAAAAAAAAGACATCCTAACACCTAACTTTTTTTTTTCTTGTTTTCTGTGGACTAATATATTGATAGCTTTCAATAAATTCTAGCCTACTCCATTTTTAAGTTGGAGTTTTTCTTGGTGTTTAATAATGTACCTGATTTGCCTTAACCGTCAAACGAATCTGGGCTTGACTTCTTCATTAAACTCTCCCTGTTTTCATATCATCCTTTACAAAATGGTGCTCCCAGAATCTGGGAATCCCCTGTGCTATCCCTTTTTTTTTTTCCTCCTTTTTTTTTTCCTGATATCAGAAGGCTTTTTGTAGGGTGTCTGAGTGTTAATTTATCACACATCATTTGAGAGTCTTGGTCCTAATCCAGGGTCTACAAGGGTTTTTCCTCTAATTCAAACCCAGCCTTGACAAAGTAAGTAAAGGCAGGGTGGCATCAGTTTCCTGAGAAACAAACTGAGGCAGAGGACTCTGTGTGGGGATTTTTTGTGGACACAATGATAAGGGGCTGAACACCAGGACACCTCATTTTCCCCCTGTTTCCACACCCCCAGACTTGAGGTCTTTAAGCCTTTCTCTGCCCAGTGAAATGAGGACAGGCTTCCCCAGGATGCAGGTGACATGAGAAGAGCTGTGACCCTGGCAGTCAGTTAAGGGTGAAAATAAGAAGTTTTCAAGATGTGTCTGACCTGACTCCTGTTCAGCGGGTTTTGGCTCACGAAAAAAACCACTTCCACTTCAGCCTTCTCCCTGACCTACCCAATCTTATTTGAACAGCAACCCCAGTCTAATGAGAAAAAGGCTTATTAGATGTTGTTTCTTACATGTAACCCGTGTCCAGGAAATAATATTGAAGATTGTGAGATACTGATGTGTTCTGTCAATATTTGCATTTTATAATTGTTTCTCCAAAGAACTGAGCAGACAGGACTTCCCTGATGAGGCTGTGGTCACCTACCCTGTGACTTGAGGGAAAAGACAGAATATTAATAAGGTTCATCTTGGTTCCCTCAGCAGATCATTTACTTTCTCCCTGTTCATTACTCATTTATAAATAAAATCTCAGAATGAGTGATTGGAAGGAGGTGGAGGCCAGGGAGAAAGGTGGGGGAAGTTTGCACACCAGCATATCAGACTGGGAGCAAAAATGCTTTCTGAAAACCTGTTTGCAAATGCAATAGACCTGTCCCTCAAAGCCAGAGGACTCCAGCTTTATATCACTATAATCAAAAGCAGACTCCAGACCATAATCCTTTGAAATTCAGACTGAGCTGTGCAGTCTGCAGGAGCTGAGGGACTGGAGGAAGAGAGCTGAAAAATGCCCTTTTCTACCCTAGATCAACGCCTGATGATAATGGGGATTATGGAGCTGTACTATCTGATCTCCTTAATGGGACTGGTACAGCTCTGTCTTACTTTACAGGGCAAAGATAAAAAGCACAGAGAAACACTGGAGGACACAGAGAAATGCCTGGGAATTGTATTTCAGTAGAAAACAACCAGGTAGCATCTTAAAAAGCTACCACTCAACTGTTGGCCAGATTGCTAATCCATCACAGACAAAAAAATCCATCAGCTTCACTTAAAATGGACTCCTGACAACTTTCCTCAGCAATGGACCAGTAACACGTGTATGTCCCACTGCTCAGCTGAGCAGTCCCTACTTCCTGTAGTGTAGAATTTGGAGACAGCTGCTGCTTGAATACTCGTGTATCAGAGATAACTTTTCATCTCTCAGGAGCTTGGCTGGTCTCTGTTAAGCAAGCATTGTTTAGTCCACGTGGCAGAAACTTGTTACACAGATCAGAAGTGGCCCGAGTGCAATGCTTAAGGTCTCTAAGTGAAATTTAATGGGATGGTGTGTTCTCCTGCTACATCAATGTATAGTCCTGCTTTTGGCAGCAGCACAAAGCATCTCAAATAATATGAGTTTGGAAGGATCACCATAACTCAAGTGAAGAATATAGCACTTAGAAAATTATTTCAGAATACAGCTCTCACAGCTAGGAAAAGAAAGGCAACAGTACTTTATCTGTACATTGTAGCTGAGGAAACTCAAGCACAGAAAGATGAAGTGGGTGGTTTCAGATACTCCAAAAGACTTAAGTCTTTTCAGGTGCCAGCATTGCAAGGGATTCATTAACATTCACCTCATGAAAACCCCAGAGTTATCAGACTGGGGTCACAGATAATCGACCCTGTGTCAAACTTCTTGCTTGTGCCTCTATCTCTTCATCTGTCTGTCCATCTATCCACTTCTCTAAAATTTTCTAAAGTTTGTTTCTAAAATTATTTTAAAATGTACATCCCTAAAAAGACTCCGCTATGAATGAGGTCATCCCAAAGCCATTGCATCCCAAACCTTATGCAGCTGTGAATGCCAGTCACATCAAAGCAGTGTGGATTTGATCTCAGAGGGACTTGTTCTGTGCATGTAAGCATGATCTCTAACAGAGGAAAGAGGAATTGAAGAGCCCTGAGTTCAAGGATTCACACTGCTTAATGGGAACAATACCCACACCTGAAACTGACCCATATGGTGGATTATTAAATGCTGTGAAGAGCAGGTTTGGGGAGGATGCAGGTTAAGTGCACCACCTGGATGCATGAATGAAAGGACACAAGGGATTTGCTTGTAGAGACAGTGCTATACATAGATGGAAAAGGGCCAGGAGTTATTCAGTATCTTATGGCATTGTTCGCCTTTGGGATGTGGACTTAAATTCATTCCTCCAAGCCACTCTTAAAATTCAGACATGGCTAGAAGTCACAAACACCTAAATCTAATATTAATAATAATTAAATAATTTCATTCTGGGGAGCTGTGTACTGTAAGCATTAGAGAAGCCAGGCCTGGCCACCTCTGGAAGCTGCTCAGTGAAAGCCATGCACACCAGCTGTGCCCACCCTCTCCAACAGCACGGGTTTCAATAATTCCACATTAAAAGCCCATCTAAGCACTGCTCTGCTCTCTGGCTCATTATGCTCTGAACCTTTTGCTCCCACATAGCATTAAGCACATGAACCTGTTAGCTAAAAGCAAAGACCACCAGTTTTCCTGGTGATCCTGCAGGCAGTACTGCATTTCTCAATGGCTGTCATATGGCTAGGTCACACAATCACTCTAAACACTGTGTCCCACTTGGCAAGCAAAGCATGACCATTCCTGTCCCTAACACCTCCTTCCAAGGAGCTTTGAAGTTGTCTGCCTGTCTTATTTATGTCACACAGTGATTTGGTGGTGAGATGGATATGAATGGATGTCACATTTTGCAACTTCTCAGTTGTTGAAACATACCTCCCCCATTTTAAAGTGTACTAGATGGGGCATGGAAGACAACAGCTCTTTTGAGTAACTTACACTAGTACTAAGGAAAATTTAAGGTCAAAGCTCTTAAAAAAAACATACTATTTTTGGAGGAAGACTGATCACTTATTACTGTTTATTATTATTATTATTATTGTTATTACTATTACTATTATTATTAATGAGGCCTTAGCTTTTCATGAGCTGCTTCTGCCTTCCTGGATAATTAATTTCTTTGTTTGTTTTGTTCTGAAAAAGAATTTGGGGTAAAACTGCAGAAGTCTTAGTAAGGGACCACATCAAACCTGCACCATAAGGTCTCATCCCATCAGCTTAGCATCTCAAACATTAGAATTTAAAAGATCCTTTAGGAAGAAATAAGAGCAGGGCAAGCAAGTAGCAGTAGTTCCTTGATACACTCTCTGAGACTGCACTAAGCCACTCTTCTTAAGGCAAGAATGTCCTTTCTGTAGCTCACAGTTCTGATGGATTTTCTTCCATGATGCTGTTTGATGTTATGGGATTCCCTAGCATTCACACTGCTTTCCTTTTTCCACTTGTGCCCTGACAGAAAGATTGCATACTTGCACCTTTTCAGCTGCAGAGCCTTCGGATCCAATGCAGCCTTTTCTTCGTAGGTGTAGAAAGGAGCTAGAAAATTTCACTGGGAAACAACAAAAAAGTTCACTTTTGTCTACCCAGGACAGTCTTCTAACACTATCCAGGCTGCCTCGGGGCACGTGAAACAGGCTGTCATCATCCTAGTAGGAAAACAACCATTTGGCAGGCTGCATGGCCCGCTCATATCAGGCATTTTGAGCTGAAACCTGGGGCTTAAGAGGAGGCTGGGGAAGTCCTCAGCTGTGTGTATTGGCACTTCAGCCCAGATGGTGCCCTCTGTAAAGCACGCTGCCAGGAGCCAATCTGCATCCATTGCTGGAGATGGCAATGCTCCCCCCCTCCTCAGTGCTTTGCCCTCAGGAGCTGAAAGACCTTTGCACCCAGGCCTCGTGTCATCAGACAACGGCCACAGTAACTGTGGTATCATCTGGAGAGGAAAGCTAATGTTAATGTCTTTACAAACAGTTTGCTGGGTGAAGGTATGGGTGTCTTTGGAATGGGTCTCTACTGACATTGGGAAGCAGGTTTGTTACAGAGCCCAGGCAGCTCAGCTCCTGACACAGACGAGGGCATGCACAAGCCTGAACTTTGGAACTTTGGGGTAAAATGACCATTCAAGGTTCAAGGGGGGATATGGGGTAGGTGGTTTGGGAAGGCTGTACCTTCCTAGTGCCTCAGCCAGTGGGGAGAGGAACAGGGCAATGTGGGGCTGAGAGTTTAGGGGTAAAGGAGGCTGTGCCCTCTGAAACCTCGAGTGAGAAAACCCCATGGGTGTGTGCCCCAGTGGGGTCTCTCCTTTTATTTGAATAAAGTTGCAGGACTCTGTCTCCTTTTTGGACATAAACCTTTGGTGTTTGTGGATTTTCCTGACAAAATCCTATAGAGACACTGCTCAGGTCTTCAAACACACTGGCTTCTCTGCCCTGGAGGGTAAGCCCTGAGCTGCTTCCAGATGCTTTATGGCTGTGTTTTCTGCAGCAGTGCAGCTGGACACTTGGATCCAGTGGGGTTTTTTTAAGAGCAGCACAGCCATTTGATTCACAGGCTGTGGAAGCTGCTGGTGGAGAGCCATACTTGTTTGGGAGTGTGAGAGGGCTGGTGGCAGACAGGAGGAGTATGGGAATGGGTTGCATTGCTGACATTCCGGAGGAAATTGTTTTCACAGCCAAGCAGTCCCTGCAGAAAGGTTGATTGGTGACTGTGTTAGATATCCAACACACCCCAACAAAATTATCAAGATCCTTTCATCAAACACTCTCAGATGTACATCTCAAAAACATATTTGCAGCAGTTTATCACAGGTTTTCCAACCTATATTTTCCTCCTTTCTGATTTTCTAATTTGAGATCAAATTGCAACGTTATCATACCATCCTAATAGCAGATATTTTTCTGTGTGTCATACCCACATGACTCTTCTTTCTGGCATCTTGTCCTACAATACTGAATGAGTTGAATCCAGGAGAGCACTCAGTGCTGGATTGTCAAATAATTTTTCCAAACTGATTTAGTTACTGTTAAACATGAATCTGAGATTTCATATATCTCCCTGTTCAGCAGCAAACCACTTTATGACAACAAAATACTTGTCTAATGTCCCCAAGGTTTGAATTTTTAGCTCTAAGATGAGAATCATGAGAGTCTCTTTGTGCCTTTGTCTATCTTGTCAATTTGAACAGTATGGTGTTTGAGATAGGGATTTTCTTTTACTATGTGTACACACAGCGACTGTACAGTGACACCAGTTTTAGTGACACCTAAAACATAAATATTATAGCAAGGATTAACAGCTAATTCAATTACATACAATTACATATCCCTTCCTAAAGGAAAAGCGCTCCAGAGTGTTTCGGGAATTGTGGTACAGCTGAATACGAGGCATTGCTTCTTTCTCAAGAAGATAGTAAAAAGGAGTTTGTTTCAAACCTCATTTTTTCACTGAGGTCCCAATTTTCTGGCACAATCTGTTTGTGGGAACTGGTGATGGCTTAGACAGAGAGCCCTGATAAAAGTGACTCTGCCCATTATCTGTTTCTGATCACTTCTAGCCAAGGTATAGATGCACAAAAAAGGTTGGAGCTGAGACTTGTATGAAGGCAAGATTCCTATGTCTCACTCTTCCCCATGAACTTCAGAAGGAACAAAACCAGTAAAAAAAAACTAAAACCACACCAACGAAGAGAGGACTATGCAGTGGGCATGTAGTAAAAAGAGAAGAATAAGAATAAGAATAAGAATAAGAATAAGAATAAGAATAAGAATAAGAATAACAGAAAATAAGAAAATAAGAAAATAAGAGTAAGAATAAGAATAAGAATAAGAATAAGAATAAGAATAAGAATAAGAATAAGAATAAGAATAAGAATAAGAATAAGAGAATGTGTGGAAAGGGGAAAAGCTGCCTGAAACATGGCTGCTCTGTGTTCTTGTGTTATATTTGAAAAATTAGAAATTACATAGTAAAGGAGGTGAAGTTTGTGTTCACAGTAGTGTACAGAAATTTGAGCTAATAGCTATGTCTGGGCATCCCATTGATTTTAGACAGTCCCTCCTAGCAATGTAGTTCAAAGGCTACAGATGGGACATGGAGAAGCAGATTTCGCAGCTGCGTGAACAGAAAAAGCTACTTCCTAATTTCCTATGAGCTGAACTGATACTTGTGCATTCTTCTCCATTCTCACAGGCATTAAAGCAGCAAAATCTGACAAAACAGAGAAACAACTGGACAATACAGTGAGTTCAAGAAATGGAGCAAAGCATAGCTAAGACTAATAGTCTGGTGGAGCAAGGAGCAGCTATCAAAAACTAAACCAGGCAACAGTTTAGACAGCTTAAATCAGGTCTTGTTATTTAGAAAAACTTAAAATCATAAGCTATGATAAAAGGTTACTTTAGAAATGGCTGAGCAGTTGTCTACGCAAAGGGAAGGATAGTCAATCAGTGCCAGTATTGCTGAAATTTAGGAATTAGTTATTGGTAATCTCTTTGTTTTCCTTGTCAGGTTTTTATTAATTTTTCCTTCTCTTAGAATTACTGTTTGTTTAGTCATTCAGACCAAGTATTTGCGAGCAAGGAAATTACCTGACTAAGCGTTAAAGATCACAGCATAACTTCCCCAGGCTTCTCAGGGTGGGCTAGTCCAAACCCTCCTCCCAAAGCAGGGTCAGCTGGAGCAGCTTAGCCAGGACCTGCCCATCACCAGGGATGGAACCTCTGCAGCCTCTCAGGACAACCTGTTCCAGTGTTTGACCACCCTCGCAGCATCCTTGCAGAAGTTATATGCATACATACCTTGCAGTAGAAGAATTTAAGACTGCCCATCACTTGAGTTTTCTTGTCAAAAATTACCTTCATGTTCTTCAAGTATCCTCCATCACATGATGTAATGATAGAGAGGAAAATTTTCTTCCAAGTTCCTCATTCACACCTGATGTGTCAAATATTTATACCTTCAATCTAATCTCTACTTACTGAGATCAGTGATTTATCAAGGGAAGAAGGAGGTAGATTGTTGCCAAGGCAGGATATCCTCTGCCCCCCCATAAATGCTCAATCTATCCTGCAGCACAGTTCACATAAATGAAACTCTTGATATTTAGAGCGCCTCATTATCTATCTTCTCTTTTTCCTTTCCACATAATTGATTTCATAAAAATTCCTTGTTTACTTTCTTTTTTTTGGTTAGACTAATTATCAACGGTACATAACCACAATTATAGACAATTACTTCATTGTGAATCCTTTCCTGAAAATGGTATGTAGAGTCCCAGGTTAAAAACAATTCTATCTGTATTTACAGGCTACACTGGGCCCCATCAGAATATGTCTGAAGGGGTAAAAGTGCTTCATTAAGAAACCAAGAGCTGGTTAGGCACTGAATTTTTCAGAGTAGAGCTGAGAGCCTGGCCTCCACTTTCATGTCGTCCCTCATGCTCAATGATTTCCTCCCTGACTGATCCTCCAGATTCAGAAAGAATTATTTGGGTTGGCTTAAATATAAAAACTATGAAATTTCATTGATATTGTTAATTGATAGTTAATTAACCAACACAGAATATATGCTTGGATCAACATATCTTCTACAAAGGAATCCCTGATGAGAAGGCATCTAGAACAGTGAAATTACATGTTCCTTCTTAATGTGGTCCTCCAATACTCCATCATAGTCCTAGTACTTCTACCTTTTCTTCCAAATTTTAATTTGTCCGGTCTTATTATTCTTAAGATTATGTGCATTGATTTTGAAAGTTGGAATTTTGATCCATTGCTTGTAGGTAAGATCAAGCATTGGCTTTCATTTGTAATACAGTCTTTCCTGCTAGAACAGTCTACAAACTATATTCTGCGGCTTCTCCTCTGAGGATTTCTTATGGTGTGAGTTGTTTCATTACTGAAAAGCATAGTTCTTGATGTTGCTTCTACTCCTAGAGACGTCTTGCTTCCAGTAGTGTGGATCTCTCTGTTGGGTTATCATTTGCAAGGGTGAAATGTGTTCAGCTTGAACCTATACATCTAAGATGACCTGCACCAGGGATCTAAGAAAGGCAGAGTCACTGTTTGTGAAAAAAATGGCAAAAACCTCTTCCATAATAATACCTAAGGAAAGTGATTCTTAATCCCCTCAGTTAACCCACCTTGACTGTTGATGTCTTGACTTCCCTGGTGTAAAGAGTTACCTCAAAAGGAAAACACTTCGATCCCTATGAATCACTGCTAACCACTGGCTTGAAAGGCTCAGCTGTCATTTCTCTCTGCTGCTGAAATGAGTTTTCTCACACTGTCTTTAACCATTTATTCCACCATCTCTCTGAGCAACACATTTATCCTACCATCTCCCAGAGATCAAACATTTGCAGCTCTTCAGAATCACCTCAGGAGAGGTTTTGTTATTATTTCATTTTGTTTTGTTTTGTAAATGAAGATTTATTGCCTATCTGTTGCAATCAGTTGGTTCTTAAATCACTGTCACCAAGGACTGGAACTGTCATGTAATTGTCTGGGTGTAAGAGATGTGTATGTTCCACTCATCATTCATTGTTGATTTAGACTTCCTTTTTGTTCTCTGCTTGGGTGACAAACTCATTTCCAAATAAGAGAATAAGGAGTATGGAGGAAGGCCATCCAGGCAGAAGCTCTTTTCTCTTGCACTTACCATACTCTCGGCTAGGGAAGTGTGCTGCTACAGAAAACTCTTACCTCAGTGTTTTCAGGAAAGTGATGAGGAGTAACCAGGGTAAAATAGGAGACAGACATCCTGATTTAGCTGAGAAAAACTTACTACAGAAAGAATTTTTTTCATGTTCTTAAGATAATATTGGAAATTCAGTTTGGCTCCAGCTTTTTCTAGAACAATTTTTTTATTATTATTTGTCTCTCATTTCATTCTGATTCTTGGGATCACATCATAACAACAAGAGGCAGAGACTGTGATCCAGACCCTATGTTGAATCAAAGGACTTGCTGCAAGGTCATCCCCTTATCACATGGCCCAGGGATATCCTCCTTCTTTTCATTTTCATTTGGCAACCCTGGAAGTGTGACTGTGCTCTTCACAGCACAGAGTGACAGTTCCTCAATGGTTTTATGTATAAATGCCATAGCACAGATTATACTGAGTTCACCCTGCAAATGCACATTCCCCAAATGAAGAAAGGTACATGACTAAGGAGACAGGAATGCAGTTGGTTTCACTGAGATGGACTCACCCAGTTTGCTCTCTTTCTGTATGAAAGGATGCGAACACACTGAGTGTGTGGACACTTTGTGTCAGCCAGAAGGGTCATTTGCAAGTGTACCTTCTTGTGATGAAGAGCAAATGGTGTCACTTCTGCCTCTGGGACAGATAGGCCACTTACTGTTTACAGAATAGTATTATTGTAAACTAGCAGAAAAGCAGTATGTCTAAGGGTAAAATATCCATCATGTAATGGAATAAGAACTTCAAAATAAAAGAAAAAAGAAAGCTTTAATTCACTTTTACTGATGGCCTGTAAAGGACTTCAGGTGACTGGGCAGTCAAAAGGAGAAATCCATTCTATCCCTTGCCTTTCTGCAATATTGGGTGGAAGTAGAACTTAAGGAATGAACTGCACTTAAACTCCCAAGGCTTTCCTCCTTGGGGTGGAAATGAGCCTAAACAGATAAATGTCAAGAACAATGATCTCATGGGGCAACCAAACAGCCCAAGCCAGGACACACTTTTTATAGACAGGAAGGCATCTCAGAAAAATCAAACCCTTTTACACAACCCAACACAAAGTGTCATTCTTTGTGCACAAATAGCCACACTGTGCTCAGTAAAGAAATCACTGTCAGACTGAAGAATAAAGTGAGAAGAAATATCCACTCATGAAATTTCAGTGAAAATTGTTCTGTCAGGTGAATTTTCAAGTAAGTAGTTAATGTCATTATATGAGAAAATGCATGATACTCATCTGCATACATCATCTATTTGCAGAAGCAATAAGGATCCAATATCCTGACTACATTGTACCTACCATAAGGCTTTAAAATACTGTTTTATTTCTAATCTGTTGTTTGTTTTTATTTTTCCGCCTGTCAGTACTACAAATTGTGTTAAGGACTTCTAGCTGATCACCTTTGTGTTTCAGTGCAAAACTTCAAGACCCTCGCTAGCCTTAATGTCACCTCTCAAAACAGGAAAGATATGTTATTTCTACAGCTTTCTGAGTTGAAGGCATGTCATATGTAATTACATCTTTTCCTAAAAGGTCACGAGAAATATGTCTTTAATACCTAAGTTGACTTTTGTATCTTCTTTTAAGAGAACACACTGAGTGTGTGGAATGGAGATCTTCTTCATGTTGGATAACATTTCCTACACTGTGCCTGTACTGGATTGCAAAAGAAAGAAAGTCTTCAGGGCAACAGATTGTTTTCTTGATGCTAAAGGTATTACAGCTTTTAAACCATGAAAAGGAAAAAAATAGCAAGTATTTTCTTACAATTTCATTGGAAAAATCTTCTCCAGTATAAGACAGAGTTTCTGGAGACCAGAAAAATCTGAAACCATTCTTGGAGACAGAAGAGAGGCATGGTCTGCTAGTGGCAGTGATAACACCAGAGCAAACAGTGAGAAGCACTTAGCTTTTAAGTGCCAGGAACCTTTAATACTTCAGAGAGCTGGGGGTGGACAAGGTGTCTCTTCCCCTCCTCCACCACACTAACCTTCTACTCTCCAGCTGCCATGAGGGGAGCCAAGAATGGGAAGGCCTTCTTGGGCTTCTCTTGTTGTTGGAGACCTTTGAGCAGGATTTACATTTGCCCTGAAGTAATTGAAAAATTTACTGCTATAATGGCTCAATCCTCTGTTCCTTTCAAAGCAAAAGGAGTAACATCACTCAGGCAAGGATTCAGGGAGTGAACTCCAAGTTGCCTAGAGAACAGCTTTATGGGCCAAGAAGAGGAGGAGGACACAGAGGATCCTGAGCCAGTTCCTCTGAGCTGGGGTGCTTTCCTAGTTCAGCAGATAGCAAAACAGAGAAAGATATCTTGGGGTTCTTCGTGGTGCTTGGCCTGAGGACATAAATGCTGATGGCTGAATGCCCTCAGTCACACACTGATGCAGACACACTCCTTGCCACAGCCAAGCAACACATCTACAGCCAGCACAGCCCTGAGCAGAGCAGAGTGTGTCCTCAGATTGGGTTTATGCTCAAACAGAAAGTAGAATCAGTGCAACACACGTAAAGCTTCCTGACCCCTGAAGGGAAAGATCCTGCAGACCATCTCAGCCATCCTCCTGATGCTATGTCCAGCCCTCAGAACCCTGAAGCTCAGACTGGGCCCAACAGATGTTTGTGTCTGCTGCTAAAGCTACACCAGGAGCAGACATTTCTGTAGAATAAACAAATCCTTCCTTCACTTCAGCAGCAGGACCACTAACCTTTCTGTACTGTCTGTTTGCTCCTTCCACGAAGCAGCCACTTCCTTCTTCTGCATCCCTGACCTTTCCTCAATGTCTCTCTATTTGTTGCTTCTGTCCTTTCTAAAAAGCCTCTTATTGATGTTTTTAAACTGATGGGGAAACATAAACAAGTAATAAAGAAAGGTTAACAGTACCGAATCGATACTACAGAGAGAGCCATTGGGGAGATGGAATGGAGGAGGTTGACTCTGAAGGAAAGTGAAAGGCCAAATTTAATCACAGTACTATTAATAATTAAATTACATTTTGGGTTGCTGTTATTTTTTTTAAGAATTAAGGAATACACAAACTAGTATTAGAGTTTCAGAGAAAGCAAAACAAATTAATAGATATTCTGAACAAGGGCTTTTTCATATTCTTGCTGTGAGCAGAACAATCTATTCCAGATTATTGTGGTCTTTTTCTAACTGCAAAGGAAAGGAAAATGCAGTTGGTGTTAAACTGGAAAGTTCTGAAAACATGGACTTAGATATGCTGCCAAGCACAGAAATGTGGAAGTGTGTATGCCCCTGGAAATTTTCTGGTATCATGGAATCACAGAATGGTTGTGGTTGGGAGGAGCCTCTGGGGACCATCTAGTCCAACTTCCCTGCTAAAGCAGGCTTAGCCAGAGCAGATTGCACAGGACTGTGTCCAGTACAGTGCTGAATGACGCCAGAGAAAAAGATTTCACAAGATCTCTGAGCAGCCTGTTCCACTGTTCTGTCACCTTCAAAGTGAAGAAATTCTTCCTCATACTCAGGTGGAACTTTGTTCCATTTTGTGCCTGTTGCCGCTTACCATGAAAAGTGCGAAAAGTCTGCCGTGCTGCTCTTCCCTGTCTGTTTCCACATCTTCAAAATATTGTGAGCAGAAAGAGTATATCCCAGTCTTGGACCAGAAAGCTCCCTTTGAAGTGTTACAGCATATCTCTGGGACTTGCCTAATGACACCCGTGCCCAGTCTTGGGTCCACATTATCCATGTGTTGCAGTTACACACTGTTCTTTAACAAGCTTCCCTTATTGGCAGAATGTTTTAATTTCATTATTACCTTTGCCATCAAAACATGTTTCCAGTCACATATCCACATTATTCTTTAAAGGCTTTAAATATGTGAACATGAGCACTGGATTTTTCAGAAATGCTTCCCTCCTCTATTCTGGCAGTGTTATGATCATGTCCACCAGATGCATGTGTGCATGGACATACACACCATACTCTGAACAGGAAGAAAAGCTGCAAAATGGGAACAAGAAAAAGAGCTAGTTAAAATAAATGAGGGAAGGATATTGGGATGGGAGGGTGAGGAGTGACTGCCTTTGTCAGAACTGGCATCACGGCCATCCAGAAGCAGCTTTGGATGAGAGGTTTCCAAGTTTAGTTTAGTTTTTGTCTGCCTGTGGTCTCCAGATTTCATATGAAAAGAGACAACTGTGAAAAGAATGAGAGAACCATAAACCAATCCCTGTTATGATCTTTAACAGGGAAATGCCACTTTCTTACTCCACCAGCTGCCATTCAGTCACCTTTGCCCCTTGTCTTCCTCAGCTCTCCCTCCTTCCACGAGAATTGATGAGATTGTTTCTCTGCTCAGTATCAGCATCATCTTCCATGGGCAAGGCAAGACAATTTAATTAATTTCTTTCCCTTGACTCCTGGCCAAAAATGTCCTCTGGCTGCAGCAACAGGTCTGTCACACAAGCTTTTTTGGTATTCCTGCTATCTTCCCAGCCTGGCCATGTAATTAACTGTGGGCAGGAGAAAGGAAGGCAGGAGAGCTAAAACCACAAGGCTTACAAGAGAGCAACCTGGAGAGCTCTCTGATTTGTATTTTTGGTTTTCCTTTCCCTCTACTAAAAATCATTTTTGGAAAGGCACCAGCTGCTGTATGGTTCACTGTACTGATGTTCTACAGGAGAGGGTGGATTGCAAATAATGTGCTCACAGATCCAGCTGTGAATGACTAATGTGCTCTATAATCCAACAAAATGTGCCTGGTCCAGCAATAACATCCTGTATTTGACACAAATGCTTTAAGGAAACCTATCAAGGATTCCTGGAGCTGCTTCTGTGAGCAAGGAGCAATGGCCAAGGTTTCTGCTTTGACCATCCAGATGGGACAGCAGGAAATTTTTTCTACAAGAAGGCTGCTGCAGAACAGGAACAGGTCACTAAAGGTGTGGGATCTCTGTCTTGGGCAACTTTCTAGACTCAGCTACCTGAAGCCACACCTGGTCTCCTCTAGCAGTGGTGGAAGTCCTTTGAGTGGGAGGCTGGACCAAAAACCTCCACAAGTCCCTTTTAACCAGCATTTATGTGATTATTTTCATTGAAAAATCTGTCCCAGGAAGCACTGGAAATCTCTCTGACTTGAATTTTTATGGCCATGGCTGCAAAGAGCATCTAACAAAATGTGCCAAGCTGAGAAGCTCTTACAAGTGGTGACTTTGTGGTGTCCACCACTCAGCACAGAAAGAAAGGACATATTTCTGGAGTAGATACAACAGCTCTGAAAGTCAAGAGGGGTACATGGAGACCCAAGCTTGACACCTGTGGGCTTTTGTCATCCTTGTTCTGGGATATGCAGGAGCAGGAAGACTAAACCTTGCTCTGTTTAATAGGAACTTTGGGCTACTATAGAACACACTGGCCCAGGGAACTGGTACAGACTCCCAGGTAGTTAGAAACCTCCCAGCTCCCCCTCTGGTACTTTCCAACTTAGTAGTAAAATACTTGACTGTCATTATTAATAAAAATATAAATAAAGATTAGATCTTGATTTCCTTGGTTAGAATTTAAAACAGATGCTGTCAAGCCTCTAGTTTTGAAACTTGAGAAAATTATCACATCCAGTTAAAAATATGTCTCTCCTCCTGGGGGAATGTTTTAAAATGGACTTCCAGGATGTGTAAGTACAGCTCTGTCTACACCAGCTGATGGAGTCAGGGCTTGAGAGAGCTAAAGGACCACATGTGTTTGCACCACCAGGACACCCAAGGATCAATGTGCCCCTGCTGATCTAAAGGAGCAAATAACTAATAATGCCACAAGCTGCATGTGGTATTAGCCTTCCAAAAACAGCCCCACAGCCACCTTCCAATCTAGGCTATTGCCCAGAGGTTGATAGCACACATACTGGCAGGCTCAGACTGAGGATGGTTCCAGAACTGTTTGTATCAGCAAGAATCAAGAACAGTGAAAAGCTGATTTTTAGAAAACAATTATTCTCTTTTACATGTGGTCCTTCTGAGTTCTCCACTAAAGAGAGAGCCTGGTCTGCTTTCTGCCACGGAAAAATCAATGCACCAGGCATGCACAGATCACAAAGAAAATAACACTGTGCTGTTGGCAGAGACACTCAGGTGTCCCATTTCCCCATTGAGTGGGGAAAGGCAGAGGAGGATGGACTGCTGTTTGATCCACTGCACAAAAGATAAAAATGTTCCCTTTCCAAATTTGGAAGCATCCTTCCCAAACCCTTGCCCCTGATACAAGGCAGATTTATGCAATTCCTTTAAATATTTACCTCCATAACCATGCCTCATAGATGCATTATTACTTTTTAACCAACATTAAAGTTTAAAACCCGAAGAAAAGCCTTGCTTCATACAAGAACTTATCCTTCAGACAAACAGGAAATGCACCACATCATGTGTCAACAAACGTAAAGGTACTCTAAACATTTCACCCTTTTTATGAGAAAAGTAACTGAAAACTTAAAAATGCACTTTCTGTGGGATTAGCTTGAATTTCACCCATGTCAGGTTTAAGAGGGGTAATTCTTAATACTGAGTCTGGACAAAGAATTGAAATCAAATTAGAGCTCAGAATGATTGCCAGTGAGAAGATTCGCCCTTAGATTCCCTCCCCATACACACAGCTGCTTGTTAGGGTTGCTCAGCTCTGTTGTAGTAAGAAGTATTTGAGGTCCTAGCCTGTTACTGACACCTTGCAGAGGTGAGTGGGCACGGCTACTTTTTCATGTCCACCCTGACCTTACCATCCAGTGCCATTCAGGCATCATGGCACAGCGGGAACTTCATACCCTGGATGCTTTGTGGATCTTGCTGGTGGTGGGATCTGGTGTTCTTGGCTAGCTTTAGGGCTGAAATGAAGAGCAGCAGCTCAGCTGGCATCAGCAAAATAGCATCAGACATAGCACTGGATCATTAGCTCTTTGGCTCAGGCAATCCCAACATGCTCCCCACCACAGGCAGTGGACAACTGTGGTAGCATAGAAATGTCATTGTCATTTGAGTCAAAAGATAGCTGTGTATCTAAAGTGAGCAAACAAGAACAATGAGGAGAAAGGTTAGCCTCCTTCTCTTCAAGACTGGTGGTTCTCAGTCTGAGTAAACAACCACAGGGAAAAGTATCCTTTACTGAAGGATGCTGTGGGCTCAGAGAGAGGTCCAGTGAAAACTGCTGAGGTGCTTGGAAAAGATCCTTTCAGGGTTACAAGTTACACAAACCCCATCAGACTCAGAAAGTCCCAAGCCAAGTCATATTTGGAAGCAGGCAGAGCACAAGGAAAGAAATATCTCACAGACCTGCCTGGCTCCTTCTTGTCCATAAGCCTTTGCATACAGCCACTGCCAAAAGGAGGGCCCTGGGCTGGCTGGTCACTTATTTTGACCCAGGATGATCTTTCCTGCCTTTCAAGGACACACACATTGCCAAGATGAGAAGCAGTGGACTGTACCATATACCTTCTTCCCAAACAATCCATATCACAGGCACACTCCCCAGATTCTCTACATCCTCCAGTCTTGGCAGTTTTGTCATCCAGGTGAGACCTGCTCCCTCCACCCTGTGCTAAAAGAGGAAGGGAAGACAAAAGAACTCAAAAATTGTGCAAGACATCACCTTTCATCAAAGACTTGTTCTCCTTTTTCAATAGCAGCCTTTAAACAAACTTGATCCATCATTTCTAAACTAAATTTCTTCGGGAGAGAGGTATATATTTTTGGTCAGATTGATAATGTTTGCACATTTCAGCATAAATTGTTCTGCAGGGTTTCAATGCATGTGAAAATGTGCTTTTTTCTGCCATTGCTGAACAAAGTATTCCTTGGAGAAATGTCACCCAACCTTAATAGAGATCATAACTCACAGGAGAGACCTATACAGTAATTTCCACTGGGATTAATACAGCCTGGAACAGTTCCTACTGTTGACGTAACACTGCCAAATGTCTTTTCAGTGCTTTATAAATGGCCAGCATGTGGTTACTTATCAAAGCAAGAGAAGTGATTCAGCAGTGGCCTCTGCTCATGGAGAACCAAAAGGAAAAGAAATCAGGTGAGCCCTTTTTTGGCAATATGGATTAAGTAGCTCTGTCTTGGCAATACCACTGACTGAAGCAAGGGCAGCATCTGACAATTATTACTCTCACTTCCTTCATGTCAGTGGCTTAGGGCCAGCTTGATTGCCCTCTTCAGTTCACACCATCAGTGTTTTGCCCTTGAAATTAAAATTTGAAGGCTAGATTTTCCCTAGCATTAAAAAAACAAAATCCAAGGAGGTGCACTGGGGTCCCCAGAGGCAGCATAATTCTACTCTAGCTTAAGATTTGCTAATGCATTGAGGTCATTAATGTTTCATGGTGGTTCCATTTCTGCATGAGCACAAAGCCTTTACATCACCCTCGCTTTAATGAACTTCTCCTGCTTCCCAGGAGGCCTTTGGAAGCAGGGATGGCTTTCCCTAATGAAACAATCCTGCCTCTTTGTTTTGAAGTTGTTTACATAGTTAATACCCCCTAAAGGGAAACCAGAAAAGAGAAGCCTGTAGGTAGAGAGTTGCTCCATGGATAAAGTACACAAGCCTCTTGGGGAAATAAATCATTACGTTAGGATTTTGGTATGTTTTTGGGGGGTTGAATTTTTTTTTTTTTTCACCTAAAGCTTAATTTCGATAAACAAAGGTTTGCCCAGAAAAATTGGTAAAGTGAAAGAAGAGACCAAGAAGGAAATTAACCATCCAACAGGCCACTTTTCCCTTTTGTCAGAGAAACTTCAAAAAACAGACTCTATCTCTTTGCTTCAAGTTCTTGACTAAACATAATTTAGAACAATAATCCTGGTTTGGATAGTCTGGGGGAGTGCTAATTCTAGTGTTTGTGGTCAGAATCTCTTCTCTTCCTGAGTGAACCTTTGGCAACTCAGCCACTCTGTCATTAAGTCCTGTTACTTCCAATACTGGTGTTAGTAAATCAAAGATAGATTCTGAAAGATAAGTTTCTGACTATGACAGAGACTGGTGGTCTTGGCTTTAATCCTCTTTGGCCACCTTTTACCTGCATTTAACTCAGCCTATTTCCACAATAAAGCTCAGAAGGCGGCACTGAAATAATAAATGAAGGTGTGTAACTGTTCTTTCTGATAGTTACCATGGTGGTTGTTAAAACCCAGGGGATAAACGAGCAGTCTATTATATCTGAGACTGAAGCTCAATTAGCCAAACCAAAACAACACCACACACAGGCAAAACCCCCAAAGAGGCATTCAAAGTATCATTTGTATAGCTCACCTGACACAGTCCTGATATTATAATTGCACAGTGAAATATGCTTAGGGCAACGTGATCCAAATTGCCAGTGTCACAAGGCTGGTAGTAAAACGTGTAGGAAACAGCAGGCTCCTGATGAACAGCTGAGTGTTTGCATTTTTGAAAGAGAAACACTAGAGGGGAAGAGGACTGGGACCAAGCTGCCTGTGCAGAGAACAGTGTCTTGTTGCAGCAGGAGAGGACATGGTCAGGCAGAAATAAAGAGAGAGGGACACATTGTCCCCAAATTACAGTTGATTTTCAAGATAGCTAAGCTCTCATTTACCAGGTGAATATATTTTAATCAGTCCTATGTAGACTATGCCCGGTGCTACACGAGGTTATTTGAAAGTCCCAGCTGATGTGGAAGAGATGTTCTGAATATCTCAGACAACTGGAGGCCAAAAGACCAAGAGGTCTTTTATAGGGGGCTCAGAGCTCCCCCGTAGGGAATTACAAGTAGCTTTTAAAAGCAACAAATTCTCATCTTTATTCAAAATATGACTTTTGGCAATGCAGAGTGGGAAAAAGTAAAGCAAGAATAGACAGACAGGATGCTGCTTACTGCAGCCTGCAGGGCAGTGAGGGGTAGGGGTTCCTCAAAAGCACTCCATGTGCCCTAGCACACCAGTCATTGGAAATGAGGCTCTGGTTTCTGATTTGGAGTTTCCTTTCCTGCTTGTCATTCAAACAGCATGTGCAGACAGTTTCAAATGGCATGTACACCTTGGTTGGCTTGACTGGGAATGAACTGGAACCACTGCAGAGCTCCTGGGTTCAGCCAGTGCCTCCCAGACAGTGGCTGGGCAGGTGGATGAGGCACAGGCTGATGAGTCATGCCATTGTAAATCATTTTACTTGTTAGTTTTGACCCAAACTAGCAAGAAAGGGTCATTCTCCCTGACACAGAGAGGTCAGGATGGCATTTTCTAAACTTTGGCATAATTTTCTGTATGTTTGTCACTGAATCATTCCAAAAGAATGGTGAATGGCTTCTATTTCATGATTCTCAGACCAAGCTGCTGCTTCACACCATAAGTTACTTGGAATCACAGAATCACTGGGTTGAAAGAGACCTCCAAGATCATCGAGTCCAACCCATGCCCTAAAACCTCAACTAACCCATGGCACCACGTCCCACATCCAGTCTTTTTTTAAACACATCCAGGGATGGTGACTCGACCCCCTCCCTGGGCAGACCATTCCAGTACTTTATCACCCGCTCTGTAAAATCTTTTTCCTAATATGCAACCTATAGTTGCGTTCTCATGGTTTAACAGTCTGGCCTCTAGTTCTGTCACTTGCTGCCTGGAGAAAGAGACCAACCCTACCTGACTACAACCACCTTTCAGGAGGTTGTAGAGAGTGAGGAACTTGTAGACAGTGAAAGTCTGCCCTGCTCTCTCTTAGCCAAAATAATTAGTGCTTCAATACCAACAATACAATTATTTTTGTCTTTTCTGCAGGCTCCAAAGCATTTAGGTAAATCAGTGCCCATCATTTCATTTGTACAATCAGTGCCACTGCTGTACCAGGCTGATTCCCAGCAGAATCTTGCCCCTCAAAGCAGGGATGGATATTGCCCACTGCTATATCCATTTTCCTTGCCATGGGATTTGCAAAACTGCTCTCATCTCATCTCAACAGAGATTATGAGCTTGTCCTAAAGAAATCAGCTTCCCATTTAAGGTGTTCCTGAGTCCACAGGGAACGTGAGTCTCAATCTTTTTCATACCAACTCTGTTCATGTCAGGGCCAGGGATGGCATAAATCAAATCTGCTGGGACTCATTATGATTCAATGATATTAAAGCAACTGTGTTGCAGCATCTTGCCCTAAAACTTTGCACATCCACTTTTTCTATATGGCCTATACAATTCCCTTTGGATGATCATAAATCATTTTCAGCTGGCAGGTACTTCAACTAAAGCTGGTTAAGCCAAAAAGCCATCAGAGTGCATGGACAAAACTTTATGGAGCCTGTGAATTCACCACCACCACCTGATGTTTGCCAAGGCAGTTATTAGAAAAGCCCACGCAGCAGCTATCTTTGTGTAGCACCTCCATTGCAAAGAGGAAGAGAAGGAAAAGTAACAATATGGATGCAAATCCCACATTTTCTTATACCTACTTTCATTTTAAAATTTTCCACAGTTCTAAATGACTTTGTCATTTGACCCGTGTCAAAGAACTCAGATTTTTTGTGGGGTTCTCTTCATAAGATATTTTTCCTCCCACAAAAGAAATATCCCAGGTTGTGGTTATTGAATGACAAGGAGTATTGCACACAGGTGATATCTAATTAGCACTAATTAAACAATAGGAAGGATTGCTATATTTTCTCCAGAAACCAAGAGTTTACAGCAGAAAACTTCTAATTGTGGGCAAAGCTTGTAAGTCAGGGCTTGCAGTTTACATCTGAGTAACTAAAGAGCACAGGCTGTTCTGTCAAGCAATGATCCATATTTTTTTTCTCTGCTTGGGGAAGGAAAACTAAAGATCAACTTTAAAAGTATGCAATGAGCATTTACTGAAGGGAAAAGGAGTACTAAGTCTCCCATTCACATACCAGATGTTCCCATTAAACAATCATTTTCAAGAAAGCCCAGCTCATGTGGAAAGAGAGAGCTCCAGAGTTCAGAAGGAGGAAACAGACAGTGAAATAAGGGCAGCTGCTGAAGAGATTGTTCCCAGTTTTGGCCTAGTACACCTGAATCCAGCACTGCAAGGGTTCAGGGCCAGGGCTGTATAACCCAGTGCAGTTCCCTGGAAGTTGGTGTGAGTGACTGGCATCAGAGCACTGCACTGATTTACACCATCCTCCCAGCCTGGCAGCTTCAGAGCTGATGGGCTGTGACCTCCTCCTTTATTACCTCAGGAACCTGCTACTACTGGCACATTTTCTGGTAGCAGAAATGGCACAAGTGGGATTTTTCAGTATTTTCTTATTTTTGCTTTAAAAACTCCTTCGGATTTTGCACAAGTCTTGGAAACTAAGTTTAGGAGTTCAGAACAAAGCAGACACCTCCCCAAATTCCTCACAGTCTCTGTCTTGTTGTTGAAAACACCCCCTAGCCCAAGCATAGCTTACATGGTTACTGATGCTGAGGGCACAGCTAGGACATCTGGATTAACTTAAGCCTCATTTAATTTTGGGCACAGGCCGAAAACCCCTTCACTTCATTTGGAGCAGCAGCCTGGCTCAGAAGAGTTTGCTCCTGTGCTATTTGCCTTCACTAATTGGTCATCTGCCTGGTTCAGCCCTGCTGCTCAACCAGCACGAGAGCAAACCACACTGCCTCAGCTACTTTTTGCCCAGCATCCCTTCATAATTTAGGGAGAAGGAAGAGCATTCAAATCACAGAAATGTGATTTCTCATTGGGCCTCTCACAATCTGTTTCTTCAGATAGGTAAGTCAAGGGATACATGGCCTGAGTTTAAACCCCAGCCCTCCTTTCTGAACTTTACAGCAGCAAGAGGGAAAAAGTTTGCAGGTGTTGTGGTTGGAGTCAGGCAACGAGATAAACAACCTTTGCTGAATTGTCAAGGACAAGGAAGAGATGTGTAAAGGCCCTTTATATTTTCTAAAAATACGTTTCTCTCCATCACCATACTAAACCGATTCCATTTAATCTGAAATTACAATAACCAAGTCAGTTCACTATTTTTTTCCTGGCTATTTTATCATTATTTTATCCAGTTTTCCTGAACTTCAGTGGGGATTTTGGATACGGTTTCCTCTCAAGCTCCCCTCGGTTCAAGTTATCTCTGCATGCCCTTGGCAATTTAGAGCTCAGCCCTTCTCAAATTGCATGGGTCCATTTTCCAGTCAAAGGTGTGTTGCTACAAAATGACATATGGCTCAGTGCAGATCATCAAACACTCCTTGTTATGGAGCAAAACAAGGGTTGGTGAGTGCCCAACCACTGGCACAGGCAGAAAAATGCACTTGTGGATCATGAGAGGAGCAGGTGGCTGAGGAGGCCTGGAGGGCCCTATGTGGCTGTGGACAGAACCAGTTCTGCAGTGAAATGCCCTAGGTCTGAAGTGCTAGCAAAGCAAATAGCTGTGCAACAGCATTAGATGATATTTTTGCATTATGTTGGTGCTGCTGTGATCCTACACACTATTTGGTAGCCTTGCATCCAGAAATGCACAACAAACTTGGTGAAAATGGTATCTCTCTCTAAGAGTCAGAGTCTCTGTCATGAAACTGAACCCACACTTCATAGGCCACGAGGAACAAGGGGATTTTTGTCCATTGAGCTCCCTCCTGCTGAAGGTCACAGCAGCATTTTGCAGACTGGATGTGGCTCCTTGGCCCTGGGACATTACCAGCTGCCCTTGCACCCTCATCAGCACCTGTGACACAGGTGTGAGAGAGGACCTCAGCACTTCTGTCTGTCACGAATTTGAGGCCCCTTGGTGTGAACTGGCTCTTTTAATGCATTTCAAAAAGATCGAGAAAAAATTAAGCCCCTGTGTGTCAAACATAAAATGAGCCAAAACCCATGTCATAAAGACCCACTCAGAAAGCCAGGACACATGCAAGCCCTTCTCACTGTCCCATCTCAGTGAGTTTGAAGTTGATGCCACCAAGTTTGTGCCCTGGTGCAGGATCACCAGGGACAGCCCTTCCTCCCTTGCAGTGCTAAGGAAAAGGGTGACAGCTGAGACCACTCAGAACAAGGCTGTGCCATATCCTGCATACTGCCAACTCATTCTGCCTGCCACAGGAGTGCTCTGCTCTCACTGCTGACCCCACACCCCTGTGCAGGACCTAAAAAAGGCTGTTTTCCATCACACAGATGGCTGGGGAGTAGAGCCTCCCCACATCTTTACCTCAGGACATCACAGTACATCCCGCAAAGGACGTGTCTTGCCTGTGCACATTAAACACACCAAATTCACTTTTTAACACCTTTCTTTGAACTTCACGTTTACTGTGGCAGCAAAGGTCTCCCCTGCAACTCCAGAAAGCAGTGAGCAGGGTGGGCAGTCAGTCCCCCCCGTGCTGAGCCTGCAGC
Source organism: Nicator chloris (assembly GCA_013400495.1). Classification (NCBI taxonomy): domain Eukaryota; kingdom Metazoa; phylum Chordata; class Aves; order Passeriformes; family Pycnonotidae; genus Nicator; species Nicator chloris. The sequence continues at coordinate 24,022 of WAAE01023852.1, forward strand.
ACTCTGCTCTGCCCCACTCACTTTGAAGCTGGGCACCCACAGGACAGGTATCAGGAAGTGTGAGCTGGTGTCTGAACCAAGAGCAGCACAAACCACGAGTGATTCTCTTTCTGAACAAGCACTAAGAACCAGAGCAAAAAAATGTCACTTGTTCCCCTGGTACTTATGGGGCAACACAATACTCGTGGAAGATTTTATGGATCACGTCTCAGCTCCTTCTTGTCTCCTGTTCAAGCTGTTGACAGTGGCAATGGAGAACATATTGCTTTAACAAAAAAAAATCTGCTCGAGCTTTTGCTGTCAAGTAGGTCTCTTAAACCCCATGGGTAATGTTCTCAAATGACAAAGCTGCTCTCCTTTTTGGCAACTGTCTTTTATCAAGCAATCCAGCAGCACATTTTCAATCATCTCCGTATCACAATGAAGAGACAAACCCTGTTAGCGTTGTTCTCTGAAAATCATAAAATGCAGTGGCTCGGTACACCTAGGGACTAGGCTGGGCTTTGAGCTTCCATGAATCTCAGCAGCAGCAGGAGAAGTATAATTCAATCTTTTTAACTTGGTGATATATATTCATGTCAGTGGCTTTAAGATAAGGAAAAGACTTTAGCTGAAGAATGAAACTTTTGATGAATAACTGAGAGTACAATGAATAATGTACAAATATTTCTTTCCTCTCAGTCAAAATTATTCTAGATCCTTTTTCATTTTAATCCCAGTTGTATTCTTCATTAAAAAAAAAAATTAAAGAAATGAAAGGGGAAGAAAAAAACTCTATGTTTTTAAAGGCATTGGAGTTCTAAAAGAAGAGCTACTAAAAGAAGCCCTCCTGATTGTACTGAAAGATTTTTTTATGGTTTCTTTTTAACTGCTAGAAAACAGAAGATTGTTTGGGTACTGGCAGTAATAACAGTAGTAAAGATGGGTTACCATGAAAACCCCAGCCCTACCTGTTCATGCTCTGCACAAAATGTGGGATTTATCAGAGAAAAAGGTCTTCCTTTACCTGGGAGGTATTTTTCATCAAACAAAAAAATGTAACTCTTACAAGCATTTTTTTCCCTTCCAATTTCATTCTTGGTTCTGTCATGGCTAAAAAGTGATGAGACCAACATATATAAAGGTAGCATCATTTCTACAGAGAGGCAACAAAGGCAACAAATGTAAACATCATTTGTTTGTTTTCCTACAGGATGGGAAGAGGGAAACAAGATAAACTGAGCATAGCTCAGAGTCCTGCTCATTTCCTCACAGGTGACATCAAAGCCTGGCCTGAGTAAGATGCTTTCAGCAGAAGGGTGTCCCTGACCTGCAGGCTGACACAGCAGATGATGATTTTTAACCCTCAGAAGGAGGGAGGCCACATTGCCTGAACTGTTTTGAACTTAAATTGTGTGGTGGTGCAGTAAAGATGAAAAAGATGGCCATCCTGAACACCCAGATTTCTCCTCTTCCACACCTTTGAATTAACAAGGGTGAATTTCACCTCCCCACTAAACTGGCTGCATAGGTGAAAATTTCTGAGCAGGGATATAAGCAAGTAAGAAAGGCAGAGAAGTCAGTGGTGGTGAAAGAAAGCAGCTAACCAGAAAACCAAACCATAACACAGCCATAGGAAAGTATCTGACTATAAAAAATAGACAAATGCAATTGGTGATGTTAGTTCCTACCATGGCAATAACAACAGGAAGAGCAGACCCACTGCAGTGCTGCAGTCAGGAAAACACAGTCCAGAGCAATGACTGGTGCACGTTGTGTGGAAAGTGTTACCAGGTTCATGCAGCAAAAAACCCATTTAATTGCAGGCTTCAAGGAAATTACTACATTGTCCATGCTTGACCTCAATCCCACTCCACAGAGCTCAGAGCAAAGTCAAAACTGACCTTCAGAAGTTTCTGAAGTAAATCCATTCCTGCCATGCACAGGTTTCCATCCCCTCTGATTTATGGAAGACAGGCATATTGTGAAATACGTTACATGAAATTGCTGGAAGGAAAAATTAAGGAAAAACATAGTTTGCTGGAGCCATCAAAGGTACAAAAAAAGCCCTTACTGAGTGGAGTTTTTCCTCTATAAATGATGTCTTGTTTGAAGTTGGTCTCTGGAGGGGTAAAAGTCTGTTAACAAAGTATTTTTTCTGAAATGAAGGTGAGAGAAACACATTTTAAAATACCACACATGGGAATAAAACCCTTTTCGTCCAAGCACATTGAGGATGAAGTGGGTCACTGCATGCTTTGATTCACTGACTTGTGTCCCCTGTCATCACACAATGTATGAGTGCAGTAAATGCAGAGGCACCAGTCTACTTGCTGGTCCAGGATCTTGGCAATGGCTGGTCCTTGCCATGCAACAGAAAGATTTGCTCACTGAATGATCTGAAACTGAACAGAGGAGGATTATTTTCAAAGTCAGATTCACACACATTGAGCACTAACTTCATTGTCTGCAATAGCCCCAAGTACTACAGATGAACCATGGTGAGTGAAGCAACCAAATTGTCACTTAGTGTTCCATCTTCACTGGCTGGGGTGGCCTGGGGGCTCTGCAGATATGCTGGCAGGTTCCTGGGTTATCTATCAATCCACCCACTTCAAACAAACATGAAAAGGCTTTTAGTATACCAGAAGGAGTGATGCTGCTATTACCCAAGCTAAGGGAGTGACAGAGGTAAGGAAATCAGGGAGCCAGTCTCCTAAGGCACCCTGGTGAATGGGAAGCAGAGAAGGTTTTCTTCCAAATAATGTCTTAAATGATGACCATCTTCTCCAGAGAAATTTCGAGAAATGTCCTTAGGGTTGGACTGTGCTTGAGGTAACATTTCCACTGTTTAGGGAGGACAGGAAAAAACAAACCAAGTTTCTGAAAGTCACATTTTAAGTCAGTGTTAGAGGTAGGGACCACATGCATGTTTCTCCAATGCCAAACCAGTTCCCTACACACAAATGCTTTTCCAAGCTTTCCCACTTCCCAAGAATGCTGTGTTGAGAATCCAGGGCATTTTCCTCTATAACTATCCTCACATGTGATTTACAGCCCAAAGACAAGCTTTCAGTTTGCTCCCCAAACTTTTCAGTGGTGCTTGAATCAAAATTTTTCAGGCTATATTAAGGTCTAGGATATTGATTTATTTTCATGAATTCATTTTCCTTTTCCTTGTCACAGCTTTCACAGATTTATGAGGTTAAAGAGCATGAAGCTAATTAAATAATCTGACTGGTTGAACATCTGTTGAAACATAGCAATAACTTCTGAAGCCAATGTTCCTGATGAGCTATTAATTATGATTTAAAAACTAGAGGCAGGGTTTTACCATCAAAGAAAATCAACAAACCAAAACCCTAGCACCCTTCTGGGCTCAGAGTGAACCCTCAGCATCCCTTTGAAGCCTTTTACACACACTTACACTCTTTCACACCTTCCAGTCCAGGTGTCCCTTTTAGGCTCTGTTACAGCCAGAGTTCCTAATGTAAGCCAGATGGTTTGTAGGGAAGGTCCACTCCAGTTTGCAGATTGTTGGCGTGCAGCAGCTACAAACAGAAATGAAGATTCAGACAAGATGGAGCTTAACTGCATGCAGACACCCACCTTACCCAAAACAGAAACTAATGCATGACCTTAGGTTAGTGATTTAAGTCCAAATAGCCACTTAAGTAAGGAAATAAACCTTTTCTTCAGTTGCCTCTCGCTCTCCATCCCCACGGAGCAGCCCTGGACTGACTTAGGAGTTCCTAAGCCCAGAAACTTCCAGCAGACTGATGTGCAGGAATTTGGTTGTCAGCCTGACATGGTCTGCCCTAATTTGCTTAGACTTTGCATTGTCTTCACATCTTGTTCTCAAAATAGCTTTGCCAAAAATTCATTAATGGAAGAGATAAATAAATAAGTTAAATCAATTCCCTCCTACTACTCAGGATCAATTTATGTTTCAAGGCTGATGAAAGTATTTTGAATTGCTAAATGATTTGCAGCTGTTCTTAAATCCCCCTCCTCTGCTGGTAAATTATAGGGGCTGTGGCATGCTTGTGAGTGTGCAGAGTGAGGGTGTGCCCCAAGGTCTGCAGAAATTAATGACAGATCCAGACAAAAGTGCCCACTGATGCCAGAGCATCTCCAGGCTCTCCTGAACCAAAGGCACAGGATTGCATGTGCTTGCCCTTTCTGTGACTTTTCCTTTTAGAAATGGACAAATTGTTCACACAGTAAATATTATCCATATTGTAAATTATTCATAGCCCCGAAGTGCAGTGGGTGAAAATGGGGTTGAAGCTTATGCTGAGGCTTTTCCACATAACCTACAAAAGGAAGGGAAGTTTTACACAAAAATAATGAAGAGGAAAGTCCCTCAGCACCTTACGGTTCAGTTCAGATCTCTAACAGCCTGTAGCCTGGAACTGACGGGAACATTTCAAGGTTAAAAAAAAAATTAAAATCATAGTCTCACAGGTATTCCTAACAATATCTCAGATTATTCCAAATGCAGGTGATATTATTAGGCAGTAAGGTCCAGAGCCACAAATAGATTTAGACTTTCAAACTTGCTGGCAATGAGCTTCAGACCCTTCAGCACATACATGCTGTGCAGGGCTCCTGAGGGAAGAGAGACCTTTCTGCGTGGCATGTTTTGGGTCTCAGTCTTTCTCCATCCTCGTGGACCCTCATGAGACCCAGAATGACTCTGAAATGAGGGGTGTGTACATGTTGGGACACTGTAAGTGCACCTAAATGTCTCCAGATGCAGCAGCAGCAGATGCTGCCCAGGTTGACTTTGATTTATCTTGGTTGCCAGATCATCTCACATTTGTTTTCACCACCCCTTGTACTCATTAAAACTTCTCTACTCTCCCTGGTTTCTCTAAGGATCTCTTCAGGGAATGCTCATTCCACAAAGACAAGGATAAGTAGGTAGACCCCTTGTCCTAGCCCAGACAATTGCCTTAGTCAGTTCTTGATGGCCCATTCACACAGCTCCCTGTGAGGCTTATCCCTGTCTCCCCTCCCAGACAAGGATTTTAACACATTGCTTCACCCAGCATACAGACAAACTATTATCCATGAAAAAGAATTGTGTCCCGTGAGCTGACAAATATTGCACAGTGTTTTGTCATCCCATCTTCCTTCCCTTTCCCCACTGACCTCTTCAGGTCCATTTTCCTTACAACCCGCATCAGGAGCCACTTCTTTTTCTCAGCAGCCACCAAACCCATTGAATAAAATCACATGTAACCCTGGGTTGAGCTTTGAAATCGGCCAACAAATCCTGCCTGAGCCCTCACTCACCCAACACTGCTCTATCAGGACCCTCAATGCTCAACACTGGGACGTCAGTAGGGAATCTCTTACCTAAAACTTGAATTTCAAAGCTGAGCATCAGGATGTGGAAGCAGAGATGACTCCATCTTATATGGCCTGAATGTGCTACATCTATTGATTCAGTTGATCCAGCCTGAGACTTCAGAAATGTCCTGTGCTAAAATCATCAAATGATTAATCATGTGCCTCTCACTGTGCCTTCTGGTCAGCCACTGGATCCCAGCCAGCCTGGTCCATCTCCCTTCCTCCTCACTGTCTCACATCTGGCTTCCAGTTTTCCTCTCCTTTTTGCCTTCCAGGTTCATGTAGCCAACACAAGATTTTAAAAACATACATCATCATAACATTTCAGTTTAATTTAATAAACATGCTTCTCCTTCCAACTATATCCCTGTATGTGATTCTTTATTACTAGTAGTACTACAATCTCCCCTAAATTTTGGTCTGAAAACTGCTTGGCATTCACAATAAGGCATTAAAAAGGATTTATTCCGTCCTTGAAGTATGCATGTAACTCCTCCTTATGTGAGAGCTCAGACTGATGTAAATCAAGACTAAATTCACTGATATCAGGGGGCCTGAACAGGTAGAACCAGCATAAAGCAACGGTAAAACAAACATTTTATATTTATCAAGGGTAAAATCCCAACATCAACAGCACAATTGCCTTCTGTCCTACCTCTACCTGCACAACTACATTTAAAATACAGTCAATTGACCTACTAATAATATATTTTTTTTTTAATTCAGGAACAAATTATTTTTTGTTTTGCCAGCACAAATCTTTCTTTTCTACTCACACACAGACATACATGAAACAGTTCCTAGTGAGCAGTTGTTCTTTCCTCCATGACCCAAAATAAAATCATTTCTACGGTCTCATATAGAAATATCAGCAGATTTGTTTAATTAATGTTTCAGGGTCAAGGGAAAAATGTATAGATAAATATATTTAAAGGATTTGAAAACTTCATGGCAGTAGTCCAATACTACTTTCCTTGTCTTTATTTGCTGTCTTCAGGGAAAAAAAAAGCATCCCATAAAGCTTAGAACAGGGATCTGTCTTTGTGTCCTGGGTTCCTCTCACCTGCCATTTCCCTGGTGTAGCACCAGGATATACAACAGCAGACCAGCACTCAAGTGATGTGTTACAATAACATGCCAGTAATGCAGTGGTGCTTTGGTAATCCTTAATAATCAGAGTACTTCACTGGGGAGAGGGCCAAGGGAAAAGGAAGACCCAGGCAGAAGGCAAAGTCAGCGAAGCACAGCCTCAGCCTGTTGAAGGCTGTGGTGCCATGAGTGAAACAAGACAGTGATGAGCTGACTCCAGGAGTGGTTATGATGCATTTTGCTGAGCAGCACCATGTTCCCTGATTGAGGGGTATTTGGCACAACCAAGACCATTTCATAATGTAGTAAACAATTCTTACACTGCCCTTAATAAAGGGAATAAGAGGTCCATCCATCACAGAAAAAACAGCTGGATTCAGGCAAAGATTGAGCTACTGCTCATGTTTCTAGGCTATGAAGTTTAAATGCCTGCACTTGACTTCACAGCTGCCCTTAGCTGGGTTTCTGAACAGTCAAGAGCTGGGTCTCAGTGGTATCTTTTTAAGCCATGGCAATTTCATCCTTTGTGCTTGTCTGTCCATAGCTTGTAGCTCAGGATCCGGTGAACACAAGTGTTACACTATCACTGCTGTAAAGAGGGGCAGACACAAATATTTCAAAAGCTGAGAGGTCTTCTGTGATGCTGAAAGCATCTCATACATCATGGTCAGGGATGGCCAACCTAGTCCTTCATTGCATGACTTTCTCAGCTTTCTGACATTAAGAAAAACCAGAAACAACTGCAGTTTATGGACTTCAGACCTAAAGGAAAGGAGGGAGAGTGAGGTATGCATGCATGCATTGCATGGTTGGAGATGGCTGATACATATCCAGAAACATATTTCCAGACGTATTTCCATGCTCTCTTTTCTGTTTTTTCAACAGTCTCTTATGGCAAGGAGTGAAGAAACTTTTTCTTTCTTTTTTTTTTTTTCCCCACATTGGCACTTCACAGTCTCTTACAAGCTAAAACCAGATGGGTGAGAGCATGGGATTTATGGGGTTGTGCTTGTAAAAGCAGAGTGTTCTCCCCTCCTATTCACCTCTGAAGCTCCAAAGAGAACCAGCCTGTAGAATGAAAAAGTTAGAAGATAATTATTTTTGGAGAGGAGCACTAAGAAGGAAGGAGAGGTAGTGGTTATCTCTTTTATCTTAAAAAATCTTGCCTTAGAACATTTCTCTGTTGACGCTCCATGTGCATGCATGGCCCTGAACAACAGAGTTGGAGGGATAGATATGGCAAGGGAAATTCAGAAGACAAAGAAGACTTTGCAAAAAGGAAATCTAAAAAGAACAAGGATTGAAAAAGCAGCCAGGGGTAACTCTGATGTACAAAAATACATTTATTTTCAACAATTTCAAAACCACTGCCTTTTTTTACAGTAGAAATATTCAAATGGAACAATAAAACCAAGAACAGTATATATATATGTATATATATGACTCATGCAGTTGTATTACTGTGTTCAATACAGGTATTGCAATTGTCTGTCTCATTTAATCCTTGGAAACCACGGTGGTGGTTTGGGTTTAATGCACTGTCCAACATCACCAGAAAGAATGTGAGGGTTCTGGTTTGGTTCATTTGACCTGGAATGTGTGTGGGAGCTGACTGAAGGGAAAGGGAGGAGAACAGGGCATCAGGACATCTTTATACATCCATGAAACCAAAGTTTAGTCCAGAAGAAAATGCACACTTCCTACACGTGCTCTCATTAATGGCAACTTGTCTGAAACATTCTGTAGCCTCCTGGTCTCACCTCTGATCCTTCCAGGTTTAGTATTAGGGTTCTTGAGTACCAGTTAAACTAAACAAGGATCCATTTATGGTTTTTATCAGACTGTTAGCCACACAGAGCCAGAAGCTGCATCTAGTCTCCAGATTTCATGCATTATTCCTAAATTACAGCTAATCCATCTTGGGGGAAAGGCTGGCAGTGATAGAGGGCACTGACCCAGTCTCTTGCTCTCTCTCTCTCTTTCATTTCCTCTTTTTACATAATTACAACGTGGGAGCTATTCATGTTCCATTGATGCCATTGCCTATTTCCCTCATTACTCATGTAAATAATAATCTACAGCTTCAAGGATCTCCATTACATTTTCCTCAGGGGTAAAACTTGCAGGGGAAAAAACCCTAATGACAACCCCAGGTTGTTATTTCCCAGCAAGACAAATAAAAGTGGCTGGCACTCCAGTCTGTGCTAACATTGCAGCTCAGTACACTCAGAAAAGGTGAACAGGGCTGTCTGCCCAATCCAAACCTTACAGAGGTCCCATGGATAGACAGGAATGCAGTCATCACCCTTCTTGTTTTCTAAAGGAGCAGATTTCAGTCATGAGCCCAAGTTTTTTCAGCCACCATCAGCCATGACTGTGCCCTAAAGAAGCAGGAATGACCTGGTAGATGTGCACACCTTGGGGATGTGCCTGGAGCACACACCCTGGTCCTGACAGCATGTGACAAATGACACTGAGAGGCAGTGACACCCACCAAGTCTTGTGGAAGAGGAAGGTTGAGCAAACTTAAGAACCAGTCAGGTTTTTCTGACGTGCGGTTTTGGCTTAATGGATTTTTCATGTTTGTTTTGTAGGATACTTTAGGATTATTTTAGATGGAAAATTACATTTTAGATAGGTGTTTCTCCAAAAGCCTCATTCAGAAATTTCTCAGCCTTCACTGAGATTAAATTCCTTTCTGAGAAGTGAAATTTTTTTCCATTTTTTTCAACAGCTTACTCTCAATTTTTCCATCTTACTTTCTCCCATTTGAGACATTTAACAGCAATTTTTAAAAGTGTAAAGGAATGAAATGTAAAATAAAGTGAAAAGAAACTAAGAAAAAAAATTGTGAAAACTGTAATCTTCTGCCTTTCTTGTTAAAACTACACAAGATCAAGCCCACGAAAAACCTATAAAATTCCAAACAACAATGAAAATTTTCACTTTGCCTCATGGTTTTAGAAGGGAAAAAGTTAATACAGAAAATACTGAGTATTTTACATTCAGTCCCCTGCAGCAGCTCGCTACAGCAGTACCTTAAATCCTAATGATCAGCAAAGACTGAGATCAGCCCACAATTTAGCTGAAAGCCCATGGGACCACTGTTTATGTACATCCCTCCCACCACACACAAATGGGAAGCTATGGCCTTGTGCTCACAGTCTGATGACCAGACTGGGCCACTCCTGTAAACTGCTGTGGTGTTTCAGTAGCACAGAGACAGTAATGCAACAGTTTATGCACTTGTGATGGATGCAAACCACGGTTAAATGGAATAACACAGCCATTGCTCTTCACCTGGTTTTAGAAACCAGGGCAGAAAAGTGAGGGGGAAAACAGAAGAGAAGTATTTTTAAATCAACAGAAAAAAAAAATCCACAAACCTGACTGAAAAGGACTGAGAATATTTAGTTTTAGTACTTCTCAAGAAACAGTTTTTCCTCTTTTCCTAGGTTACAATTTTAATCTTGAAACACCTCCTTAGTTCAGCAAAAGTGCATTTGACTACTCTTCTCTCTATCTGCAAAGCCATCGGGATTTTAACCTTTGAAAGACATTCCAGCCCACTAAGGGTGAACACAGGTAGCTGGGGCTGGTTTGTAGCCCAGTGGCCTGTTGCAATGCAGAGAGATAGCAAGTAACACCTAAATTCCAGCCATCTCCTCATTTCAGCCCAGATATATTAAAAATTATTGAAGTCCTGTATCCAGATCCTAAAAAATGACAACAAACTGTCATCTGCTGTAATTTCTGCCTCCTGTTACCACACAAACACTAGAACATCTTCCTAGATATGCCCTCAGTCTTCCTTCCTCTCCTGCTGGGTCCTACAAGTCAATAGTCTGCAGAATAAGGTTCATTTTTGACATCAGCAACTCAAGAAAAATGGATAAAAAGTAACTCAGCATTAAGTCAACCTCTTACCCCAAAACTCCACCTCTTTGTAGGGATTAAACCTCTTTCTAAAGAGCTTTCTCAATACTTTTTCTTCATTAACCTCCTGTTCTAATCAGAAAACACCAACCCACCATGCAGAAATCCCCACTCTGAACTGGAAGCTGCCATTCTGCAGCACTCACAAGAGAGAACCTTTCATAGCTCATTGATGCAGGTCTGACCCTCCACTGCCCTCTCCCAACAGCAGTCCCTAATCGCATACATCATGTTCAGCCAAAATTTACTACTCTTACACACCCTAAATAGCATTTAACTTCATCAGCTTGGCTGCAAAAAGCATGACTTCCCCCTGGGAATAAAGCTGCTGCAACCTGCCCCACTGTTGAGCTGAGGTTGTACTGGGAATGGCAAGGCCACTGACACTTGCCCACACAGAGAGGGTGATAACTGCAGGATTCTTTTTCCTCATTTTCACTAACAGCTGCCACCACCACGATCATTCTCAGAAGTGGGCAACAGTGACAGAGATGAATAGATGATAAACATCATTAAAATATTCGTGACAGGCTCATAGTCAGGCCTGCTAATATCTTTTTCTGCTCCGTCACAGGAAATGACACCATCTATATATATATAGGTAAAAAAAGGCTCTCAGTTATACATAGAGAAATAAACTACTCTCTTTATAGAGAGCAGTGTCAGATTGAAATACGACAGACAACTGGAACACGCTTGGAACCAAAGTGTGACTCAATTTTAAACTTGGCTGGCGTGTGTGTGTGCGCACGTGGGCGTGCGTGTGTGTGTGTGGTTCAGGTTTTCTTTTAAACATCTCCTCTTTTACTAAACATTAAATTATTTCCCAAGAAATAAAAAGCTATGTACATTGTAATTATCTACAGTAGGCCTTCGGCATCCTCGCTATTCACATGCACAGGGTTCGGGCTGCATTCATAAACTCAGGCTTGCTCCTCCACTGCTTGTGGTGCTGTCCCCTCCAGCCAGGCTGCAGTCCAAGGAACACTGATGTGTGTGTCTGCTCTCATTTTTTTTTTTCCCTTTCTCAGCAGTCAACAGTGCCAGAGGGTGACTGAAATTAAAAGCAATTAAAAGAGGCAAGATCCTGCAAGAAGCTGAGACATGCATGTCACTGGAAAGCGAGGGATGTTGGCATGTTGCAGAGCCTGGTCCAACAACCCAGTCTGAACCCTCTGGCAGGATGGAGCAGCTGATTCATGACTTATTCTGAAAAGGGCTGAAAAGGGACAATTTACTTACAACATGTTGCCTAAGGTACGACACCTATCTGTTGGATTTGAACACTTAATTCCCATTCTGTATTTAACAGGAAGCTGGCACTCAAATCTCATTGCACACTTGACCCATTCTTTGCTTTTTATTTCTAATCTGATGTGTCTTTCCCAAATATGAAGAATCTCTGCTGTTTATGAATGCAGCCCTGGTAAACACAAAAAGCCCACCCCATTCCCTCCCAAATGATAATAATGACATATAACTCTTTCTTTTTTCATAATAATAATAATTATAACAATAATAATTACAAATAAAAAGTCAGAAATGCTGTAGACCAAGTGGATTCTCAGTATTAAACACTAGTGCAGTTGGGGATTTCCTTTGTGCTTTCACTGTTGGCAATTGTTGAGATGCTTCCTGTGGAGGAGAAAATGGAGAAGAGAATCAGTGCAGTGGCTTCAATAGTTTGGTCTATATTGCTTCTCACTCCTCCCTAAGACGTGGTAGTGTAAGTGTAAAGATAGAAAAGGTGCTTAAAAGTAACACACTCTTTTATGTATTTGCAATAAGCAGGGAGCATGCAGAAAACCCAATTACTACAGCTCAGCTGACCAGCAGTAAACTCATTAAGCTATTAGGGACATATTTGCTCGTAATCATAGCACACCAACAGTGTAAGCCTGGCTCAGCTGATTCTTCTGAGGATGCAGGGAATTTGGCACTCCTCCACAGGAGAGGCAGGGTCATGAGCAGGAATAGGTGTGAGCCACAGCTATGACTAACTTCTTTATACCTACTGCTGGAGCCAGGTTCCTACCCTGGGAAAAGGTGAAAAGCTGTAAGAGGAACTCCCTTACCCTGCTGCTGAGAGAGATTTACTCCCTCTCTCAATGCCTCAGGGCTCTCCTTGTACCCAGGGTCACAGTCACTCCCTCTCCTAATACCCAAAAGGCCAACATCCATCCCTAGACTGTGAAATGAAACTCAGCTGAGGGCTGTCTCTCACCCATCACTCGTGTGTCCAGCTCTTTGTCCATCAGCTCCTCGGGGTCTGTGAACTCACTCAGGGTGATTTTGGGGGCATTTTCACTTTGGCTGACAGAGCCAATCATTTCCTGCTCCTTGTCGTGCTGAACTTGGGCATAGATATTAATCCAAGGGATTTTCCTGCACAGGAAAGGAAATGAGAGGTTATGTTTTGTAACACAGGGATCCTCAGCATATCATTTATTAATGAGACAAACTAAGCTGAGACCAATCCCAGAAATGCAGCACTTGGCAGTGATGCAAAGTATGAGCTCTCATAATGGTGAAAGTACCACACAGATGTTCATCTCTGAAAGTGCCCTCAGCATCCACTAATTCCAATAACAGCCCAAAGGTACTCCAAATCTCAGGCCATTGTCTCATATCATGTGCACAAGGCTCCCTCAGCTGCAAACTTCAACATTCTACCCTTTTAAATAAGTAGACACTGCATTCAGCTCAGAGAGCAGCAGTCAACTAAGTACAATCAGCTGAAATTGTCAACTCTCTCAGTATTATATGATCAGTGTTGCACTGGAAACCAAAAGTAAAAATCAATTTGGCACTAGTATCAACCGAGCAAAAAAAATTCTGGGCTTGTTACTGTGGACAGGCCCACACTGACTCAGAAGAAATTGCCACATCTGAAAGAGTTATAAAGAATTGTTCCTGCTCAGAGTCAGAAAGGATTTGGACCTCATAACACCCATCCCACGTCTATTTGTTACCATTCCATTGCAAAAACCACTTTGTCATGCTATGGATCGTGTAAGCTTGCAGAGAGTTATTTTTCCTTGCTGCTCAGGAAGCCAAGCTAGTGAAGGAATTATTTCTTCCTCCTTCTCTCAAGCAAAGTTACCTTGGCCTGCTAGAATGATATCCTTGAGAGTCAGTTAGGTAGACAGATTTTACAGGCCTAGAAAGACAGGTGGTAATCCCTGGAGGAATGCAAGTTTAAAATGAGAGACCTGAAAAGGAACGTGTTAAGTATCATGGGGGTTGCCAGGATTTTCTGCATTGCCTGTTGGAAGTTGTCTGTTTTTCCTGATGCTCTTAGAAAGTCTTCATGCCATGCAGTTCACACTGCTCCAATAAGGAAAATTCAGAGAGTATTTTGAGTTCCTTAAAGCACACAGGAGCGAGAGAGAAAGAAGATGTGTTCAAAAGAAGTAATATAAAATGCTGTGTCTTTATGCTGATCTACCTGCTGTTGGATATGTCAGAGACTGAAAACAGTGGAAATTGCCTCAGCTCTCAGGAATTCAATAGATCTATGCTGATTTTACTCCAGTGAAGTTCTGGCCTCAACCAACTTGTGCTATTGGCTTGATTTGGCATTCTGTTCTTAACCAGCACCAAACCAGGACATATTTGGGATATTATGACAAATCTCATAATCTTCTCCCTTTCTCCCACCTTCTAACATGCCTTAAATGTCACCAGAAGATATAGGGACTACACAGGAAACGAGTGAGAACTAATGCATTCCCATAGGATCTAAGTGCCCAGAATTTGTCTGGAGACAAGAGAACATGCCTGGAGACAGTGGAAGACTTGGCTCTACCTCCAAACCGTGCGACGGCAGAGCCGCGATCGTCTCTGAACTTCAAGTGGAAAGGTGAGAAAAGCTCTTTAGAACTGTGAGGCAGAGAGCCAAGGTACCTCAGAGAGTTGAGGGGAAAAAAGAAACTGAGATGGCTCTACATAAGTGAATGCACACCCAAATACCTAATCCTGCTGTGCCTCCCAGCACAGACACAGGTGGCCACAGCCACATCACTCTGAGCACACACAAGCACTGCTGTCCCAGGACACACACATGGACTGCCCCCCAGCCCCACCACTGCTCAGCACTCATACACACACTGTACTCACTGATAAATGCTCCATCTTCCAGAAAAGAAACAACTTTTTTACAGATTATTTCCATACTTTTCCCCTCTTCCTTCCCGTTCCACTGGACCTCCTCAATAAGTACCTCTCTGGCAGCAGTGTTTAACATGCCTGCTGAGTCTATAAATCGATGGACTCATAATAGGGAGTCTGTGTGCAAACCAGCAAAGCACCAAATCTACGAATTTGTAGAATCAAAAAATCATGTCAACCTATGCTCTCCCATAACCTTTCCCTGTAAGCAGAAGTTCTGTATTCAGGCCGGGACCACCATTAATAAACAAGTGCACGTGGCTAATGGACCTCTGTAGCACTGAGAGCTACAGGAAAGCTTTTGGGTTTGCTCCCCTTTTTCCATTAAGAATCATTGTATGCTCTCACTTCTGCTCCACCGAGCCAGGGGTTTTAGACAGAGCTGAAGAGTTGCTTTCTGTTCTGAAAAATCAAGTTGAGAACACTCTGTGTACATGAGTTATCCTAAACTTTGTCAATTTAATCTGGGTTTTTCCCCTTTGGGACAGAGAGATAAGAGGCGACAGCCAGTTAATAAGCTTTTGGACTAAGCAAAACTGATGCTTTAACCACCTTCCTCCTCAGTCATAATTTGTAATACCATCAACTTTCAGAGAGATTTTAACAAGGCAGGGTCTCCACAGCCCTAGAGCAACATAGAAGGCTGATGGCTGCTATACTCAAAGCTCAGGGTGCTTAAGTAGTACAAGAGTCAGCTTCATGAGCTGTAGTAGCAGAACATGACCCAGAGAGTGCCAAAGTAAAGTGCATTACCAAGCTCCTCACTGTCCTCTGGCAGCTGGAATATAAAGATCCTTCTTCATGGTAACTGCTGACCACAGGGCCAAGGACATCAGGCCAAATCTAGGAAACCATCTCACTAAGACACCAGGGAAAGCATGCCTTACACAGGGTTGTACCTACATCTTGTCACATCTCCCAGGAAGACTTCTTGCCTTCCTCATCCTACATCTGGGTGTGGGAGTAATCACACACTGCCTCCCCAGCACACTATGAAGTCGATGCCCTAAACAAATCCCATTCCCCTGGAAAGCTGTATTCTACCCCACAGAAGCAGAAAGGGGATTTCAGGCTGCAAAAGGAGGTCGTGCTGAAGGCCTTGAAATCTGCATCTGAGCAGAGTCACACGAATGCTTTCTCTGGAAATCATCCTGAGCCACTGAAGTCAGGGGAGTTTGATAACAGCTAGCAGTGTGCACAGGATCAAGCACTACAAGGAGTGCCACTCACTGATTAGGACAGTGGCTAATGCAAGATGCTAGCAAGAAGGGAAACTGTAAACCTGGAGATTAGGATAGATGCCTGTCTTATAATCTAATTTCATTTTGAACATTGTTTGTATCCCACTAACATCCTTCTAGACTACTAGCCTTATCCTGAGCAGCAGGAAAGCTGGAGAAAGCAACATTTACCTGGAATCTGGACAGGAAAAGCTCTAGTTTTTAATTTAGAGGAACTACTATGTCCAGAAAGTTTTATTTATTTAATTTTAAGTCTGACTCAGCTTATGTTTCTAACACAGTATTTTGCCACTGGTCAGGATCTAGGCACACAGACCATTTTATACTGTAAGTACTGTACTGAATGCAAAGTTCCTCCTAAGGAGCTCCATCTGCCTAAAATATATCCTCATAAAGCAAGCAGGCCATTCTTATCAAATATTTTGTTTCACAGCTGGCAGCAGCCAAGTGCCATGGGCCAGACCTGGTCCTGCCTGCTGTCTGGAAGCAAAAAGTTTATATTAACATCTGTCAAGGTAAATCTCAGCACATATTCCCAAAGGCATTTTCATGTTTTGCACATTTTTTTCTGGCTTTGAGTCTCCCACCTTTAACACAAACACACCTGTTCCTCTGCATGATTAACCTCTAACTTTGCAAGATACAAATGAGATGCTGCTGCACCAAGGCAGCTGGGCAGGTCGGTATAGACTGTGTGAAGTCATCCATCATGTGGTTTTTGACTAAGCTTGCTTTGTGCATCTCAGTACTCAGAGAGCACAAAGGTTCCCATTTCTGGTCTGTGGTTTAAATACATCTGCTGAAGCAGAAGATGATTTCTGAGCTCTTAGTGAAGTTTTGGAGCACCAACTTTGTGCTGAAACTTTCTCTCTAAGTATCAGAAATAGGGAACTACATTCATCTAAGCCTGAGGCCACCATAGTTCACTCTACATTTGCAATTCAGGCACAGCTCTGCCTACGTTTCCTGTAAACTGCCCAGAGTCTCTTCCTCTCATCCCAAAGTTTTTCAACTTACCTCTTGAATTTGTAGATTAAAAAAACAGCCAAGCCCACAAATACCACTGACAACAACATCAGCATTGCTGAACTGCTGTGACCTGAGCTGGAATCCACAAGGGGTGCTGCAGGAGAAAAGGCAAAGCATTACATTTGTGGGATATTACAAGAAAACACATTAAGTACTGAGAGTTGAGCTCAACTTTGTCTTTGTCACATCTGCTTTATCACTACTGCGTAGTGCATGCTGGCTTTGGCAAGACCAATCAGGAGGAAACAAATTGATTCTCCTGTCCTTCAAAATCAAGGCCCTTTTTCAAGACAGTGCAGTCTAACATCCCTGAGTGAAAAGGCACACTTAGCTGAATGCCCAATCACTCCTGTATTAACATTCTGGGTTATTACTTTTCAGGTTTTTCCAGGTACTAGGGTGGAAATGAATTTTGTGAAGCATGGCTTAATACATATCTATTCTCCTTTGGAGAAGATACCTTAGAGCATCAATGAACAGCACAATTCTCATCTTCCAAGGATATTCATCTATCTCACATGTGACAGGGATCTACTCTTGTGACAAGCCTCAAGGTCCATCCTTGAATAGGACCTTAGAGATTTTTAAACTGAGTCAGTTTTCATAATGTGGAGGAGGCCAAAGCAAAAATCCTGGATCCAAGCACACAATACATTATAGTATTTTGGAGGTTTTGATCCTTGACATTTTGGCTGGCTAAATACAGTATATTCCTATACTTTGTTTATGCAGCTATTCCAAGAGCTCATCAGAGCACACCATCTTAATGGCCTGAGCACTGTGCTGAGATCAAGTGTCTGATGAGAAGTCTCTAATGATGCACAAATGATTGTAAGTAGCAGCTGAGTGTTTCTCATTTTGCATAAATATTTGGCTTTGGTGTTTTACTATTCTCTATTTTTTTTCCATCACCCTGAAGATAGGGACAAAGTCATGCAATAGAGTCAGTTCTGATTTCACTGCTGAATTTCCACACCTAACAGTCTGATCCTGACAGCATTCTGCTGCTAATACTTCTTACTCTTTTGTGGGAAAGACTATCATTTCATCCAAGTGAAAACACTATGGGAATAGTCATGAAACAAATGCAGCACCTGCACTGGGAAGGTGCAAGAATAGCTGCAAAACATAATTTAAATGCTGCGCCTTGCTAGGACCAAGACAGATTCTGGAGAATTCCAGCCACCTGGAGACCTCAGACATTGTATTGCATTCCCAGTTTTGCAAAATAATCAATTTTGGGCTACTCCTGTTAGCATCTGACTCACATTCCAAAGGAGCAGCTAGAGAGTGAAGGTAAAAAGGCATTACCTGTAGGAAAGGTCATAAGCCTTGATTTAGCCCAGCTCTTGGCTCTCTGAGAAGAAGCTGAAGTGTATTATTGTGGGATATGAATCCCAGTCTTTCAGAGAGGTTATCAGCAAGGGCACTTGCACAAGATCCAACATTTCAGACAATTGCAAGGGCAGTCATAAAAAGTAAGGGCAAAAGTAAATCCATCACCTTCTTTGTAACCATCAGTGTTTCATCAATAGGTGAGACCTTCACGCTACGCTGGTTTAAAGTAAAGGACCTGACAAACCTTAAAGCAACTCTTTGTTACTTTGTGCAAAAATGGAGATAGGTAGTGTTGAAATTTAAATAAGTTCTAATTTTTGGAAGTTAATTATCAGGCAAATATTCTGTGCAAGAGGCCTCAGTCTTTTCCTGAGTACTTTTCCCCTTTAAAGCTTCTTAGCTAGTCATAACAGTAACAAGCCCTTTGCCGTAAGGATTTGATCCAACATCCATGAAAGTTAGTAATATCCCACTGAATTGAGCAGCTAATTCCACAGGTGCTCAATAAGGACTTAATAGAACACCATTCACCTGGTTTTCTAAAACACTTGAAAAACACCAAAGCACTTGCTAATTAAGCCACAGGGAACTCTCACAAGGTACTTTTTATACTTGTACAAACTGGAGCATGAAGATGCCCCTGATGAATTTGTTTTAACACTTCCTGCTTCTACCAAAATGTCTCAATTGGCACACAGCCCAGTGCCACAACTATGAGTGCTCTGATGTAGACTGATTCTCCTGGGGCTGCCTAAACCTCAGCAGAACCACAGCTGTGCCTTGGACTCCACACTCACCTAATGTTAACTGGGTAACATACACGACCACTTCAACACCAGGCTTCAGTTCAAACTGGACAAGGTTCTGGCTGAGAGCATTAAAAAGGATTCCTACCACCTGATGAAATAAGAAGAGATACAACAGTTACAGTATAGAAGATGGCAGAGTCTGGAGAATATTCAGGAATACACAAAGCACATGAAGAGTTGCTGACATCTCTTACTGCCTTCAGCAGGGCCTGAGGAAGTGGAGAGAAATGCACATGTGCTTTAGGTGGAACTGGATCTCATTGCATGTAAGTCTCCCTTACAGAACTTATGAGATTCTCATCGTATGTTATTACATCTCTCCTGGGAAGCAAACCTAGAAGGTTAGCAATTTTTTTTTTCTTTTTTAGGGGGCTACAGGAAGAGGGAAAATAACTAAGGACCTTTTCACCTTCCACAACATCCTTTGAATTTGATCAGATGCATTTGGAAATCACTGACATATTGGCCTTTCATTGGATAATGAAACGGAATTAGGTGACCCAGACCTACATTTCTTTATTCCCATTGACCCTGCCATGTAGCTTCTATTAAAATAGGCTGTTGGGGATGACAAAATCCAGTTTAGGTCAATGGAAAATTTGCCATATTTCTCCTTCACTTAGGAAAGGGGCCTTGCACTGCATATACTGGAATTGCTGAGCTGATCAGCAACCCAGCTCTGATGTGTTATTTGGTTGCCCCAGAGCACATACTCAGCACATCACCCCAGAGCCTCAGTTTGGTAATGCCTGATCTCCATAGAGTAGTTCTGATGGACAGGGCACAGCTAATGAGTAGTTCTAATGACCTACTCTTCAGGCAGAGCCCCTCAAGCAGAAGGCAACAGGTGCCAAAGTACAACTGAGTAGACTGTCAACTAAAATTAGAGCACTAGGGCTTTAGGCCTCATAGTCAATTAGTCAGAAATCTAATTGAGATGTCAGCATAACACTGATATATGAAATACTGATGCAACAGCTTGTTCAGAAGGAGTTTTAATACTGGTAGATCCTACTGAACAGGACAGAATTTACTCCAAGACCATTCCTCCAAAAAGCCTTTCAAACCTTCTCACCTCAATGCATCTTTTCTGCACACTGACCCTCATAAATTTAGGAGATCAGCTTTGATAACTTCCTAGGACAAAGGAACTACTCTGCAGGGACTGACTTTACCCAGTGGGTGACAAAAACTTCCACTGAATTCACCAGTCCTCTGAATAATTTAATGTTTGATCCAAACTTCCAAGAGTTACTTGGCAATGGGCTCACACATAGTCTGAACGCTGCAAAAAATGCTGCATACAAGAACATTAGCTGGAGCCAAACAGCCTTTCCAGCAGTACTTCACTCCTGTGCCTTTATGGACCTGATTTAATCACTTGGTAATTCTAAGATGGAAGCTTCAGCAGCCTAGTGCTGCTGTTCTTTCCTTGCCTGCATATCACTGTTGCTATTCATCACTGTAATTACCTATTTATCTAAATGGATGGATATTGTAACTTCCAAATATAGTTTGCTCAGACCATTCACTGCTGCAGAAAAAAAAAAAAAAAAGAAGTCTTGTTGTGGTGATCTATGAGCTGAAGAGTCTGATTTATTTTTAGTAAACCTCAGTATATTATCTTGCTGCTTTGGCCTCCCTTTATTAGCATTCCTCCAGGGAGTAGAGGGAGTACATATTCAAGGTTCCTTTGGCCATAACTACAGTAGAAAGGACACTCCACTGATTTAGGAGGAATCCCTGCTAGTGGTAGACTGTGACATATCTCAGTGAGGTATTAGAAAATCCTGGTTTTCCTCTGAAAATAATTTTCTTTAATGCCATAAACCATACTGCCACAGTCCCAGATGCATCTCCACCACACTTATTGTAAGTACTTCCAGTGCTGCACAGCTTGGGCACAGCTTCAGGGGCCCATCTGCAAAGAATATGACAGGAATAAATGTTCCACGAATCCTTCTTTCCTTACCTGCTCCAGATCAGCCTCACTGCTTTTCCTTCTCTCTGTTGTGTTTTTGTGGGGCAGTATGAAGAGTTCAGCAGAAGTAGGCAGCCCGGGGAACACAGCCACCAGGATCTGTTCATCAGGGATACCAGTCACCTAGAAGAGGAGTGAAAAGGAGTGAAAAGGAGTAAAAAGGAGCCAGTATTTTGTTACTTATGTTTCCATTCACTTCCAGAAATGGCACTCCCATCAATTTGTTATTTTCCAGTTCCAGTTGTTGCAGGTGTTGTGGTTCTAATGAGCTGTTCTGCCTATTTGGTGGGTCAGAAGTTGAGCTTCTGCTCAAGATGCACTCTACTTCCTTTCTAGAAGTGATGTAGGCTTGACAACACCCCTGGGCCCAAAGATCTTAACCCAAAGTCCAAACCTTGCATGTCTCCAGATCCGAATGTTCCATATAGTCCTCGTTGCTACAAAAGAATAACTGACCCAAAGCCAGACCAGACAGTCTGTCTCAGAGCAACCACTGGTAAATGTGCAACTAACAGGGATAACACAAAGAAAAGTGCCTGCAATCACCTCCTATTATCAGGTGACAGGGATGCACATGTGCCACACATGACTAGCAATGTCCCCAGAGGGAGACTTTACTCCTGGGGCTGGTCAGAAGGGCTGTGCTAGGAGCTGCTCCGTTTGCTGAGTAAAAGGGAAAAACAGTTTAAAAAAAATAAACTAAGCATTTTTTCAGGATGGAAAAACAATCAAGGAAACTCTTATAAACTGTGAATTTTGAGTGGGCTGCAGATGAGAAAAGCTGAGCAGGAATGTACTTTCCCAGTAAAAATAATCAGCCTCCATTTCTAAGGACAGCTGTACCTAAAGCAAAAAAAACTCCAACAAGGTACATTTTTGGCAGAATGCAAAACCCACAAAAGCTTGTCTAAAAGTAGCTCCTAATTTCACACAAAACTAGAGTCACTGACTATTTGATGTCATAAGTTATTCTGATCCCTTTCCTGTAAGAATATGAGTACTAGTTTACATATTCTAATTAATCCCAAAGGAAGATTCAGTATCTTCCACCTACAGGAGTCTCTCTTGATCCTCTGTTTTAAAGGTAAGTTTATTTTTCCTCTGAATCCTCATTTTTTTGCCCCAGTTGGAAAGGGAATAGAGCTTTAAAATGTTCCCCAGTTGCTACACTTAGCTGCATGTGGAACTCCTGACTGTCAGGAAGAGATAAAAATATCTTCCTCATGTATCCAGAATACTACAATGTCTGTCTTTTGGGATGAAGTAGATCAGCTGTTTAAAAACACAGAGTAACACTAAGCAAATATTTGGAATAGAAAACCATACATACTGTCATACCATCTTGGAAAAATAAGAATAATGATGATACTATTACAATCTAGAATTTGCAAAATCCTCAGGGATATTAAAAGCTAAAAAGCACACAGAAATATTAATAAAAATAATTGTGGTATTTCCACAAAATCAGCAATACAGATTGGCTCTGTAAAAAGATCCAGCATATTAAGAAGCTTTCTACTGATTTTTAATGACAGTGTCATCACTGCTGTGCCTACCTATTATTTTAAGCTAGCATGTCCAAAAAATGCATGTTTTAAAAGTCTAGTCAATGTTAGTATGGACAAGGAAACAGATGCTCACCTGTGCTAGTGCTCTCTTGATGACTTTGCCAACATCTTGTCTCCATTCAGGGATGTCAGGGTTATGGTAGTCCAAGTTGGGAGAAAATGACAGGAGCTGAGATTGGAAATACTCTGGAACAGAAAAAGTATTTATAAGATTAAATGGCAGTGTTTAGGGTACAGACAAGGGGGCAGAAGACAACAGGAGGACCATAACTATCTGAAAGCAAGAGAGTGAGAAAAGGCTGATGGAAGAAAAAGGCTGGCTAACACTGAGCAGGACAGAGAGCTTGCCAGGAAAGAATGCTCATAAGTACCCTTATAAAGGATGTTTTGACCTAATGCCAACTTCTGGCTTTCCCCAGAGAAACAGAAGTGAGACTGAGCGAGGTGAGAGGATGCCTTCATGATGTCTCTGGGCTTTGTAATTTTGCCTTAACTCCTTCAGATTCTGCTCACAAGAAGGTTGACCAGCAAATAAGGCAGCACCTGACTGAAATTTGGAAGGCCTGTCTGTACAACAGCAGAGTGAACAATTGCTATAAGTAATGTTTTCTGTTTACTCTCCTGGAGGGAAACCAGGAGTGGTTAATTCCCCAACAAAGGAGAACCCAGTGGTGCTAATGGCTGGCTCATCAAGCAATGGCTATTGACAAAACACTTTGAAGTTCTGTCCTGAATGAATGATTACAAGGAGGAAGATAAGCTTCCTAGACCTAAAATACAGAATTATTTAAATTTTTCTCCAATTTCAACTCTCCCTGCTGGTCTCACCACAGACCAAGTCTGGAGTTATTATGGCAGCTGTGCACAACAGATTTGGGCCAGTGGGAGGCACAGATCGGGAATGGGAACCACACTTACAAAAGTTCTCAGTGTAGAAGATTCTCATTTCTGTTTTTGGAGATGTTCTGTGCCTCACCTTGAAGCAACTGATCTCCAGATACTTCAAATAAATACCATTAATCATTTGTAAGAAGGCACTAGTTTTAGATCAAGATAAACCTGACAGAGTGTAAATGAGGAAATCCACAGAAAAGCAGGCATGTGCCAGCACACCATTTATGTGGCACCTTTTGCAAAAACTGTTCTTTCTTTTTAGATGGTGCAATATATTTTTAAATAAAAGAAGCATCAAAGAGCGCAGGGAAAGTCTGTCAGGTTCTGAAGGTTTAACCCAGAGTCAGATACATCAAGTCTCTGATTTTGGCCCCTTAGAACCATGTCCAATTTATTTTTTGAGCAAATTCTTTTCTCTTAATCTCAAATTAAAATACACCTGAATAAATCTCCTCCACTGATAACACCAGAAATCCCTGCCTAGATTATGGCCTAGAGCCACAATCACTTGACTCAGGACACAGACTAGGATACAAGTTTATCAGAGGACATGTTTACTAAAGGATCACTCGTTTATGTACTCAGACTTGAACTCATCACCAGACTGAGGGGCTGGAAGGACTCCTTCCTTAGACCAGGTCAGTCTGCAGCACAGCACTGGATAGGACTATTTGAACTGGATCCAATCTCTGGATCTTCTAAACCCATGGCAAACTTTGGATCTTCTAAACAGAATGGCAAAATATCTTCCAAAGTGTTTAAAAACAGAGTGAGGAGCTCTCTGTGGGACCTACTGGGACTCAAGATCAAGATCACCTGTGGGTATCAGTCTTAAATATATTTGATTCAGGTTTATTCCATAAACTAGTGGAAGGATGGAAATTTCCAAGAAGTAAACACTGCATTTTGTAGTGCTCAAAATTATGGAGTAGAAGGTTCCTAATATTTGATAATAGCAAGTCAAGGTGTTACTAAATCACATTAACAAATTATTAAAGCCTATTGCATTTCATGGCCAGACAATCAATAAATATCTATTTAGCTGCTGTTAAGTCTGAGCATAGAGCAGGACATTTATTTGTATTTAATTATTGAAATAGGACACACACAGTGCAACTACACAGTGCTGAGCTTCAAAGTTGCCCGAGTTATTTGAAGCCCAGGTTTCTTAATAAAACTTGAAGTCCAAAGAAAAGATTGTCCTCAAATGCTGGATGCCAAAAGTGGGATAAGGAAAATAAAGACTGGCCCAGGGCAGAAATTATTCTAGAAGTCCTGGTCAAAGCTGCTGAGAGGGCCCTTTCACCCAGGGTTTAGCAAGCCCTAAGCAGAGTAAGCTCTGTTGTCTGCCAAAAGGGTGCTTTTTGAAACCCGTGACATGCAGATATGACAAGAACATACCAAAGATTACCCATGGGAAGTCCAGTGGGCTCACTCAGACCTCCTGCTGTGACATGAAAGATGGGCAGGGATACCAACAACAGAGTCATTTCTGTCCTCTTTTCCAGATCTCTCCTGACCCCTCTCATTAATACAGTCACTGATAACAGAGACACCAGTGGCATTCAGATCACCTTAATAATGCCCTGTGACTATTTCTTTCCACAGCTGGGAAGATGAAGGCAGGCAGTCTGGTTCGAGTGTTTTTTATTTCTGGGAGTTCCCTGTCTGGGTGTACAGACATATCAACAGACACAGGAGACACCAGCCACCTTATTACTGCTGAGGTTATAAATTTGCTTAGCCCCATTCCATTCACTTCTGTATTTTGTCATCATGACACATCTGAGCTACTTTGTCATCAGAGGTTTGTCTTCAGAGGTTTCTCCAGGCATTACCACGTTCCTAGAGTTGGTTCAGGATCAGCCATGATTGTCTGCCCTTCCCCCCCTGAGATGAGATTGCAAAAGGCTGCGGGTACCATGCACTGCGACCTCCTTGGTGTCCTGGATGAGGGTGCTGCCCCCAGCCACCTGCACGGTGACAGTGTTCATCCCCTCCACAGTGAACATGAACGAGATGCTGCTCTCCAAGGTGATGAGGGGCTGTAGGAGGCAAACACAAATGGCAATATCAAAATCGGGGTGAGATTAACTCGGAATCACAACATGCACCTGACTTATCCACCAGGCAACAATGGCCTTGCTCCTTGACACAGGTGTGGCGCTGCAAGTTTGTGCATCCTGCCAAGGCCCAAACACCCTCCTGTCAGCAGTGTCCCACAGGCAGAGGTTCCTCTCATTTCAGTAGCTGTTTCCTGAAACATTCCTCCACTGAACTGCAACCCATGGTTGTACGGACTCCTCAGCAGACCACAGTCAGCAACTGCAGAATTAGTGCAGAGGAATGCAGCGTTGTACACACACAGCCAGCTCAGCTGCTGTATTTGCTGTACAAAACCCAACCTCAAATTGAAAATAAACCAAAGATGCAGATGCTTCTTCAAACAATTCATATTGTTCAGATTCAGGGCCAGCCTTTGCTTTTATGAGCACAAATCCATTTATCTCCCACAGAGCAACACTGCTCAGGTCAGAGTGAGGACATCCAGCACTGCCCCGTGCATGCTGCGAGTCTGTAAGCAAGCTGCAGCCACAAGCTGGCAAACTGTGCTAACCAGGATGAAAGCATGGCATAATTCCTGCTGACAGTGCTGGCTGAATGTGGCTGTGGAAGGGATCCACACTGGAGCAGCTCATGGGAAGGGCCCACAGTGAAGAAATTAATGGAAAACTGTCTCCCATGGGAGGGACTCCCTCCCATAAGCAGGGCAAGAGTGGGAGGCATCTTCCCTCTGAGGAGGAAGCACAGAAAGAGACAACGTGATGAACTGATCACAGCCCCCCTCCCTGCACTGCTGGCAAAGGAGGAGGCAGAGAATTCAGGAGAGAAATTGAGCCTGCAAAGAAAGGAGAGATGTGGGAAGGTGTTTTAAGATTTGGTTTTATTTCTCATTATCCTACTCTGATTTGATTGATAATAAATTACACTAATATCACAAAGTCAAGGCTGTTTTTTTTCACAGTAATGAATGGTATCTCTCTGTCATTATTGTGACCTGATTTTGTTATATGTTATGTATTCTGCCCATGTGAGGAGGGGAGTGAATGAGTGGCTTTAGTGATCAGCTGGTGTCCAAACAGGGTCAACCCACCACAACTGAAAATCAAAGGTCCAGCCCTCACAGCACCACTGATCTGACAGCTGGTCTCCAGAAAAAAACTCTTCATTTAGAGAAACTACAAAAATGGAAATAGTGATACTAATCTGCATTGCAAAGCACACAGAGGTCTAAGAGAAGAGATAAAGCCATTGTACCATTGCTGTTGTCCCTTCACTACACTGCCAGTTTGTCTTCAGAGGAAAATTTCTAAACTTTCACCTTCCAGCTCTCACACTTTGTCTCATCAGGCTGCCAGCCTGACTGCACTGCACAACAGTGGTCACATATCCCATTTTCATGGCCAAATCAAAATTTCCACCTGCACAGGCCAGACTGGCAAACATATCTCTCTCTCTCTAGAATACCACCTTCCTTTGACCCCCTCATCCACGAGCTGAAAAAGCAGTAAAAACAAAAAAAGCCTTATCACATGGCACACACAGTCCAAGGGTGCCAGCTTGTGCCAGCCCTGGAGGCCTTGCTAACGTTTCCTGAGATATACACAGACCCTGGAGAAGCTGAATGGGCCTGTATCAAACTGCAGTGATATCAGCAATCCTCCTGGAGGTTACAGGTTGTGGTTCTGTGAAAAGGCAGATAAGAGGATGCCGTCTGGCCTTTAAAATTACAGTTTTTTCTTTTTGTGTGTGTGTATGCTGGACATTCCATTATCATGGATGATTTCACCTCCATCATGCAGTTTTAACATTCAGCCAACTCCTTAATTTTAATTCAAGAACCAAGACCTGGAAACTAATTCTAAATTAAATCAAGTAGTTTAAGGTTCATTTGCTCAAACCTATTAGACAGCTGGATACATTTATTAAACTGGACCTGTGTTAATCCAGGAAAATTGGCCTTTGGGCATACTGCAAAAATCAGTACAGTAGAAATTCAGTACCGGAGCTTCAGCAGGGTGGGGAGAGCAGTGGAAGAGTCTCAGCCAGGTCATTTGTGTCTAAGACAGTATTCTCCTGTGCAGCAGCACAGAGAGTGAGACTGCACAGTGACACAAAACACATCTGGTTCTGCCCGGGGTGGCTACGGGCTGAACAGGACAAGAAGTTGCAATCCCTCAGCATGGAACCAAAATACATCACCTAATAATACCAGTCACAATATTACACACCTTATCCTTTAATTCAGTGTCCCCATCTTCCACCTCTACTCAGAATACCATGGTTTACTCATGACTGGGCACAGAGAAAGATCTGACATATACATTAAACATCCCAGGAGGAATTTTGATGTGATACAGACTGCTGTTCTGAAAAAAGATGGCTGATACAGTTATGTCTATATCCCTTGCCACACTTCTGTCAGAGTTAAAGTACATTCCATGAGTTGGCTGCAAATAATGCCTTGCAAAGGTTGAAGAGTGCTCTGGGTCTGACATCCAGACACAGGTAAGTGGCACCGTGTTTACTCTTCCATATTTCAGCAATGTGTACAGTCATGCCAAGATGTCAAAGGATCAGCTACTCCATGTGCAGCTATGTCCAAAGTACCCATCCCAAACATCCACATCTGCTTGTACTCTGCTGCCCATGGGTCTGAAATTTAAGCTAGAAGATGAAACAGATCATATTGCCAACCCAGAAGCAAGCAGTGTGAAAACGGCATGGAAATCTTCAGCAAACACCACTGTTTTGCACTACCTTTTCTAAGTTGCTTTTTACTTCAAAAAATCTTTTTTAAGGTCCTATTCACAATCAACTTCTATAGTAAGGAAAAAACAATGGCAAGAAAACTCTGTGCTGGAGGGCTTAAGCAGATGATCAAGTTACCAGTACCTAAATTGTCTCAGATGTACTTTAATGGTTCTCCGTGTGTGAGCACTGAGCCAAAAATATCTGAACTGTAACACGATTTTGCATGCCTGTATTTCAATGCAGTATAAACTATGTGGAATTACCTGGTACTTGCAACGGACTGGATGTGCATATGTGGGTGGTTGCCATAGTTCAGCTAGAGCACAGCAATTTGCCAAGTTACAGTAAATGGCTTTTGCTCCTGAGCTCATATGCTGCCTCAACTACGCTTCCACAAAAATCACCAAGTTCTTACAGTGAGCTTCCTAACTGGATGTAAAATCACAGGAGAAACAGCACTTACTGTTTTTATTTTGCCTCTCCTGATATTGTTGGTAGCTAGGGCAAGACGTTAAAACTAAGAAGCTTTGTCAAAGAGAAAACAAAATACTCATGTGCTTATTTTTATCTCAAGTTCCGTATTTAATGTAAAATCCCCGTTTCTTTCTGCTGCCATCTCACTTCAGTGCACACCTTCAACTGCAAATGTAGACAATGACATGACTTAAACTGCTTTTGTAAATAACAGCAGAAACTATATTGCAGAATCAACAGCTGTACATTTCACAACTGTAAGAAAGGAGACTAGTGCCTGTCTCACTCCTAAAGCCTACAATAAAAACTGCAGCTAATAGGCAATCCTGCTGTCTCCATTTCAAAGCATGACATTAACTTGTATTTTCTCTTACTTTAACTATTGCTAAAAAAGCTCTTTATAATAAATAAAGTTACAATACACATCATTTGCAAGTTCACTGCAAGGAAGTCTCATCTCCCTCTCTAACATAGCCAGACTCCTCAGCTTGAAATTCTAGATACAACTGTTTATTTGAACACCAAGACCTTTAAAGTACTGTGTTGGAATCCAGCATTATGTACTGCACACTGGCACATAATGGAAACCCCCTTGGTTATTTGAACACCAGCAGCTTTTAAACACTGTGTTGAAAGCCAGCATTATTCCACACATAGCTCAGTTAAGTTGCAAGTGAACACTGGTAATAACAGTGGTCTTCAAATCTCAGTAGGACTGATAACAACCAGATGGAGAAAGTAATGACTCCTAAGAACAACACAAGACAGAAGGAAATAAATTCACAAAGGTTGAAGTTCAGATAATGACAACCCTTTTCAGACAAGTTAAAAACTAAAACACAAAACAGACAAAAGCAAGAAGTTTTATTAGGGCTGAGTTCTCTGACTACTGTGACAAGCGTAGGAAAAAAGGCGAAGCAAAGGGTATCTGTACCTTGGTGCTGTTGCCAAACCACCAGAAGTAGGTCAGTGTGCCTGCCTGGCTGGGCCAAACTACTGCAGTAATGTTGACATCCTTATTTCTGATGGCAACGAAGGGGACACTCAGATGGACCTGCTCCACTGGACCTGTGGGAAGAGAGTTCATTATTAAAGGCTTTGAGTTAAATCCTCTCTGCTCAGTTGTGAACAGCAAGGATCTTTCTTTTAAATAAATCAGAAGTCCTGTGTCAGCAGTGAGAGTCTAGCGTAGAAATAAAAGAGAATTTCAGCAGTCAATGAACAACAGAAAAAGATAATCAGATTTAAAAATAACTTCCCACCCGTTATGCA
Source organism: Nicator chloris (assembly GCA_013400495.1). Classification (NCBI taxonomy): domain Eukaryota; kingdom Metazoa; phylum Chordata; class Aves; order Passeriformes; family Pycnonotidae; genus Nicator; species Nicator chloris. The sequence goes on from WAAE01023852.1 coordinate 53,975, forward strand.
CATTTTCCATAGTGCTAATTTTCAGACAGGGTCAGGACTGTGTTTAGAAGAGTTTTTAAGTGCCTCTTGAAGAAAAACAATGAACTGGCTATGCATTATATAGGGCAGTGGCTACTGAAAGCCATAAGGATAAGACAAAAGAAGGGGATAGGACACAAGTGAGAAAAAAGGTTTTTTCTTGAAAATATAGCCACTAAGCCACTAAGATTTGTGGGAAAATAATTTTAGCCAAGATGGCCTAAATCTGGTTTTATAAGAGGCACTTATGACTTGATTCAATACCCCCAACAGTTTTTTAAAAGGTCTCCAAAACAAAGACTCATGATTTTGGAAATCCTTGGTATCTTTCTGACTTAGACCTGACCTTGGGAAGTTTTGAGGGAGTCAGTTGCCCCTAGTAAAACATCAGGAACCACTTGAAAGATGTGTGCATTGGCATAACAAAGCATGTAACTGTCAGAAGCACTTGATTCTGAAAGACTTAAAAAATAACAAAGTACCAATGCAAAGTTGCATCTAATAAATGCAAATGCCCAGAACAAATCCAGGGCATGAAGCCCTGAATTCAGAAGGCAGATCCTCTCTAGAAAAAAACAACATGTGTAAAAAATACTGAGGTTTTTTTGTCATTTGTTTAAAGCTTCTACTATCTCCATTGTTTTTCTTCTTCTTTAATCTTTTGGTTTTGCTGGTACTGAATTTCAGCTGATAACTGCTACCCATCAGACAGTGTTACTTGTTCTGGATAGTACCTTTAAAACACAGCAAACTGACAGACTATCCCTGTGGGATGGAAAGAACAAAATAAGAAAAGTCAGAATCTTTTTTTTTTTGGTAAGACATTCATTCTAGGAAACAGGAGATTTGGTGATTTTAACTGAGACAATCCTCTTGTGTTACGTCTCAGCATGAAATGGGGACATTAATCAGTTCTCCATCTACTTGGATTACAAAGATTGTGGAGAGCAGGAGCTGTTCTTATACCACTGGAACATAGAGCTCTAAGCACAAAAGCACCCTATTCTTGCTTTTGGCACCTTAAAAATTGGTATTTTTTCCCCTCTTTTCCCAAGAGGGCTATACCAGCAAGTCATTCCTGAGCTCTGACCATAGGAAGAACTCTGGGTTTGCAAGAACAGCAGGTTCCCCAAAATATTTTGTGACAGTGCATGTAAGAGGAAAAACACTAATATCTTTGCTTCCTTTAAATACCAAGATAAGCAGCTTGTCAGTAGAGTCCAGAAAACTGAAAAGTTAACTGGCTGCTAATAAAGCTGCAGGGTAGAAAATTAATGTGGCTTGAGAACAAGGAGCCTTTTTCTCTCTTTTTTTTTAGCACAGGATCCCAGCACCAGAGAGATTGTATAGTAAGAATGATTCTCAGCCATATTTGTCTGTGCATTTGAACTTCAAGGTCAAACCTCCTGTATTGACCGGTACTTCCAAATATATTAAAAGTTTAGTTTTGAGCTGTCATCTTATTTCAGCATTAGCATGAATGTAAGTGCTTGCAAAATATTTCCCTAGAGATAATGATAATAAATTAGCCACCTGAGAATGCTATAAAAGTCAAAGGAGAGATCTGAAAGGTTAATGAAGAAAAGGGTGGAGCAGCAAAACCAGGCCAGGGAACTGTCCCTTGATGCATTCTGCTTTAAAATCCTCGCCATGAAAAAGTATTTCCTTCGAGAAAAATCAGATAATCCATACAAATCTGGTTGTTATTACCAGGTAACCATCACTTTTGTCAGCTAATGGCCCAAGGTGAAGGAAAAAACAGTTAATGCTCTAATAACAGGTTGTTAAGTGCAGCCATGATTGACTTTGAGGGAATTATGAGCATAATAAAAGCTTCAAGGAACATTTATTCCTTCACACAGGGAGCTGGAAATTAAAACGGAGAAAAAAGTTCTTGAGTTTTGGAAATTTCTAATGTATATCCTTTCAGCAAAAAAGCTCAGGCAAAAGGCAGGATGTAAGACATTCTGACAGGTAAAGAGGGGAGGCAGACATGGCTATGATCACCATTAGGAGCAAAATTGATGGGGTGCATCTGAACACAGAAGATCTAATAGTCTGAGAGTGGATCAAAGAACTGGGGTCTTTTTGGTCTCATCCTGCATTCCACACTCTCTGCTCTCTGCTGTGGCTTTGAGAAGTTACCTGAGAGCTCTATATTTGAGTTTGCTCATGTGTCAGCTGGAGAGAAATTGCATTGATCTACCAAACAGGACAGAAACTTCAGGGATGCATGTCAAACACATGAAATGTGAAAAACAGCACTTCAGCCCTCAGTTCATTCATATCTCAAGAAGCACGCTCAGCATAACACTTCTATTTCATTAAATTAGCACTGTACACTCTGAAATTCTGAATAAGTGTCTCAAAATTTAGTAGATTAATCTAATCCTCTTGGAATGAGACACACACTGAAAACACACATTTTGACTTTCTTTCATACACTGCTTGGTCTCTGACCCTTTCAGAAAGCCCAATAGACATTTTCAAACTTTTCTCCATAACTCTGAGGACTGCAAATATACTTGTGTTAAAAAAAAAACCAAACCTTCCCTTTCCCTTCATTCAATAGTAACTACCTAACAAGGTAGAAGAGTGTCTAGAAGCCCAAGCCTTTGGAAGAGCAGGAGCTGCACATGTGTTTGGGTTTGCACCTATTCCTAGGCCCCACTGAAGCTGCAGGGACCTGCAGTGAGGTCAGATTTTCACCCAAGGAATCAGGCAGGTGGAAGTACTCACAGACCACATGCAGGAACAGGACAGCAGTGTCTGAGCCCAGGCTGTTCTCTGCATATGCTGTCACCTGGAAGATTCCAGCACTCTTATACACGTGCCGGATGCCATCCTCCACAGGGCTGAAATTGGCATAGGACACGGCAATGCCATCTCCGAAATCAAGCTGGATGTTTGTCCTTTGGAGATCACCCTGCAACAGAGAAGGCTGGAGTGGGAAACTGGGCTGATAAGAAGGGAATTATATTACCCTCCATCCCACTTAGTTCCATTCCATCAGCATGGACACAAAGCAGTAACTTTTCAAAAAAAGCCGAGCTTTGTTCTGTCATTCCCCAAAGTGGCCAGACACAGACAGCAAAAGACCAACACCTCATCCTAGGGTAACTAAAACAGGTGACATGAATCATCTCTTGGAAATATCCAGCCCTGATTATACAGAGTTTGGAAGACCAGTTTCAGCTAGACGTGCAGCTTCAGGATGGCTGAATTTATACAGGTGGAGTCCCACGTGGAAGACTGACAGATTTTTTTGTCTAATGTCAGTCAACACAGAGACAGGGCCTGGGCACACAGGAGAATGAAGCAGATGATGAGAAAATCTCTTCTAGCATTACTGTCAATGACAGTTATTAAATGAAGGAGGGAAAAACAGACAAGAAATTGCAGCACCACAGCTATTGTCTGGAGAGAGAAGTTGCACTATTTTAGTTTAAATCATCCTTTAAACCACTGTAGTTGAACTGTAGAAGTGTCTGTTATTTCGGTTTCTTGGAGCCTTATTTTATACTTGCCCCCAGCCGACCAATGTAACACAAAACAAGGCTAATTTAAACAAAGCTAAAGCCCATTGCAGTGATTTCACTAAACTGAAATAAAACTACAACTCAGGTTAAATCTCTGTAGCTTTAGCTTTCTGCATATATATAAGATGTGTTGTGCAAAGTAATTTCCTTTCATGAAAGATCTGCACTGTATTCACTGGGGGTGAAGAAGATACCACTACATTTTGGAGATGTTCCTAGCCCCAAACTGAAGTCAATCCCTAGATGTATTGAGGATGTGATCTGAAATTTAAAAAAAAAAAAAAAACCAACCTGAAAAACCTCTGCTCATAAATTTACCTTTTTTTTAATGGGAAATTCAGAATTATTTTAGTCATCTTGTAAACCTCATTATAGCTGTAAATACACAGGGAGAACACACAAGAAGCCAGACCACAATGAAGCAGGTCCCATGTGTAGAAAATCAGGACCTTAGCATCCCTCAGAATTTATCCTCCTCATACCTGCATAAAGAAATCAGAGTGCAGGAAGGGTATTTTTCAGATGTCAATTTACTTTGAGTATATCCTTGAGGTCTTCAGACACTCATATAATCAGGATTATTGCATGTAGTTTTTGAAATATGGATATTTGATTATATGTGTTAGATCACTCTCCTTCCTTGCTCCATCATTCCCATTCCATGGAAGCCAGGGGAGTTTTGGCTATTAACTTGATCAGGGCACCATTTTCACCTCTGCCCTACTTGGACATTAAAAGTTTAGTACAAACCAAAGAGCAATCAGAAAGGACTGAAGTGGTAGTGACACTAAAACGTACCTGTAATATTGAGTAGTCAGTAACATCCTTTAGACAGAGAGTTTTTAAAGTCACTCTAAAAAAATCTCTAGCAGGAGCAAAATTACACTCTTGAGATATTCAGTTATTTGATAGAAAGGCTCCCACAGCTTGTTAAACCTTTCAAAACCACTTCTCAAGGGAATGCACTAAGACCTCAAGTCCAACTCATATGGAAGATACTGAACAGAGGATAAAAATTTGATCTGGGCTGGATTCATCCCTGATGACCTCAGGCTGAAATCTCTTGCCCCAGTCATGGCAGCTCATCTCCCTTCCCTGACAATTCTCTTTTCTGTTTGCTCCTTGCTTCTCCAATGTGATTCTATCTGAAATGAGATGGTTTCACGTAGAGAAGCAGGAACAGATTTTTCATGACTAAACAATAGCAGATGATCTTTTCACCCAGTTATGAGCTGGGTCTTCAGTGAAAAGGCTGCCCATTACACTAATCATGTTTTCTTTCTTCTTTCCATACCTCTGCACCCAGTATATAAAATACTAAACCAAGCATGCTAGACCCACACAAAGATGTCAGATATTCTAGAGTTCATATATATAAATTAAAATAGAAGGGAAGTGGAGGCATTTCAAAAGGAAAAAGAAATCATTGCTATCAATTTATATTCAAGAGGCAAGTCTTGTTGCTTTAAGCCTCATAAATAACTGAAAGGGAACAAGGTATGGGCTGTCACAAAGATTGCCTCTGAGTATGGAAATCAGTGAACAGACATGGTCAAGAACACAACTCCAAAACAGCTATTTGGCAGTCTGTTATTTGTGATCAAAACCAAACACAGATTAAAAAAGAAAAGTCTAAAAGGGTTCTTATCTCCTCATGTTCCCTTGCATGTATACAGTTCAAATCACAGCCCAGCCCCATATTCCTGAAAACACAGAAAAACCATCAGTCATTCTGCATTTCTTTGTCTGTGGTCATTGCCACACATGTGTTCTGAATACCACTGTGAAGAATCCTACTAAAGCTAATTCCATAAATCCTGAGAAATTCAGGGTTTGATTAACTGTGATGAAGTCTCCATTTAGCACTGGCAGGTGCTAAAGGTCAGTCACCCCCATATGTCAAGGGTGTGTACTAGAAGGCAGGAAAGAGCTGCTGGCTCATCAGGGCGAGTGACACAGCTGAGTGGAGACCACACAGGTGTATCCATAGGAGGGCTGCTCAGGCTGCTGTTTGGCTCAGAAAGCAAGAGTAAACTTAGGTACAAAACTACCACCAGTGAACAGACTGACCAGAGAAGGTGGGGGAAGCCAGGAATGAATCAGTATGGCAGCAAGGTAAGTAATAATTGAGACCTCTACAGAAATTATTTCTTCCAAGTCATAAGGAAATCTTTGGCCACAATCCTTCTCAGGTTCACACTGGAACACCTTTTTCCAAAATCTCAGCGTTCCTTTTCTTTTCTTCTTGAAAGTCTATTATTTTAGGAAACAAACTCAACACACAGCTTTCTGCAGAATAAGCTGTTCACCTACAGAGAGATGTTCCAAAGATCCTCTTCCTTTAGAAATAAAATATTCAATAAAATATTTTTAACTACCATTATTTTTCAACAACAGACATGAGAGTGAACGCCCTCACATATATTTATTCAGCTGCCTCTTCAATCTCTAAATCCTTGCAAAGATTCCACTCTTCAGCTACCTTGACTGCTGCCTTATTCCCCATCTGTTTATCATTCTTCATACGCAGCAGTTCCGCTTGAGTTCCTTAATAAATTACTAGTTGATTCCTAATTTTTAGATTATATCTGTTCTTTTCTGAACTCCCACTCATAGTGTCTACACAAATTGTCTTACCATGTCAAGTCTGCAGAACAGAAAAGAAGCAGCAGGTAGACAAGAAATCCCCCTTGTATAAAAGCAGAGCATGCATGAACCTCTGAGGAAGCAGTAAAAAGGCTCTGTCAGATTAGCGTGGCCCCAGTGAAATACTTAGCTAATATATAAGATTTAATTTAGTGTGAGAATGTGTCTGTCTGTGGGTGGTCTGCCTCAGCTGTCTCCAGGTACTGCTCCAAAATAACATACACAAGACAGAAAATGTGACCAAAACCAGTTGTGCTTCTCCAGCTTCACCTCAGTCCCTGGCCAGAAGATCCTCAACATTTTGATGCTTTTGGCAGCAGCACGGCCTGGTGTCACTTATGCTGCTGTTGGCTACAGAGGGAACTGTACCAATAGATAAATACAATAGATAAGGGATGGAGGCTAGAGGTGCTTTCAGAAGACTCAATTCCTTCTGCAAAATAACAATGCCCCTCATTGTTCCCCATGGGTGTGAACATGTTCCCCACTGTTCTTAACTTTTCCCAGAAAAGCTGAAGTTAAAGCTTTGCATCCCAGATACAGAATTTTTGATCACAGACACACCACTTCTGCCTCATAAACTCCATAAACTGCAGTTTACTGGAGGCAGCAAGAAGTGGGTGGGGAAATAAATTTTTTGACCAGATCTATCTTTCTTCGGCATTAACATTATCACTGACAGACAAGGTAACCACACCTTTGGTGTGACCCAATATGACCTGCTTGTATGTGTCACTATAGCCTTCAATTCTCTTAAATTCCTTAAGTCTCCTAAATCTCAGGACCATTCCCCATTTCATGATTGCTATTTTCCTCTCAGCAACCTAAAAAGCAAAGGAAAAGAATGCCAGTCCTGCCGCAGACAAACGTTTACTGAGACCACTACCACACCTCTTCCATGAGGATGATGAAGGTGGCGTTGTGCCCCTGCTCCATGACCAGCTTCCCATCGGAGGTGAGGATGTGCAATCCCCGAGGTGCTTTTCCAGGGCATTTCTCCATCTTGGCCATGTACTTCTCTCGCAGGCCGTCTGTGCAGTTGTTAGACACAATCCTTCGGTACCTGGGGAACAGTAACCAGAGGACATTGGGCTCAGACAGAGGGCAGAAAAGTTCCTTTGTTTTGTTGCTGTTTTGTCTCTCCACGTTAATGCATGTGTTTTTTCAAAGGCTAGCTGCCTGCACAATCCCCTCACCAAAAGGAAGACTCAAAGAAACCCAACGCTTTATTGCGTAGGAGAAAGCCAAACCAATCACAATTCAACCTTCCCCAGAGATTCTCAGCAGCATCACTGAGAATCAATGCATTGTGGAGGTGAATTACTCTGCCCTACTAAAAGGCAGAGAATTCCTTCAACCCAACACCTGCAGGATAGCATCCTGCATCTTAGCTTTTTAATTATACCATTTATTAGGTTTTATCTGCCTCTATTGGGATAGATGGCACTTGAAAAAATACTTGAAAAAATAATTCTGTAAGTTTGCCCAGCTCAGTTTTAAAACGATTTGAGGTATGGGTTTTTCTCTTGGCTGTTCTTGGAAGAGGTTGGCTAAACAGCAAGACACTTGGCTATTCCCCATGTTGTTCAGGGGGATTAACCCCTTCTATTATTTTCATATCAACCCCAACTATTTTCTTGTTGGTCTCTGTCAAGAAGGCTACAAGCAGTCATACTGGCCAGGGCTCCTGTAACTACATCCCATATTTAAAGTAACTTTTCAGCTGAAAGGGGGTCTCTGAGGTCAAATGCCACTGGACTCCCAGCAGCTTCACTTCATCCAGCCATCTGCACCAACCACACAGGAACAGAGCTGGTTGCTGCCACAACCATTGAGCAGGCAGGACACATGACCCAGAATCAGCCCTACAAAATTTGCAGGGCCTGCCCTGTCCTAGAAGGAACATTGAAATTTTGCACCAGCCAGTGAAACTCAAGTCTCACAGCATTTCCTGCATGATAGTAGAGCATTTGCAAAGTGATGCTGCAATAAAAAACCAACACTTGCCATCTGTTCTAGGTTAGACCAGGAGAAATCAGCACATGAAGCTTGTCTGAAATGCAAGGCATTGTATGAGCAAAGTGAAAATGGCAGAGGAAGAAAACATAAAAGAGGCTAAAAATTGCTCATTTGAGCCTTCCTAGAAGCCGATATAAATAGGAGCTGTAAGACAGTAAGAGGTTCAATAAAATACAATGTGAAATACCTCAAACCTGTCCTTTTAAATGTTCAGCTGCCTCTCAGACAGACCTTTTTGATTTGTGTTTTAATTTTGCAACAAAGGGGAGCTCCAAGTCTAGGCTCCAGGGATCACACATCACTTGCTAGCAATGCAATATCTACATGTCACTTATGTTAACGTGCTTCTCCCTGTCTCTGAGGAACAAGGCAATTTTCCATACAGATGCTGTTGCAAACATCACCTCATGGATAAGACTGAAAAAGAACATAATGGGATGCAGAGAAAAAAAAGAGCTATCCAGCTTCCTTTGTCTACTGCAGTCACCAAAACCAGACAGATTGCAAGATGTACTTACCCAGTGCTGTTCCAGTAGTTCTGACCAACGTTGCAATCCTTGGACAGGGAGGACGGGCTGAACCAGAAAGCTGGGATGCACTGGTTGTTGCTGTGCCTCTCATATCCATAGTCACTATGGAGAAAGTCATGAGTCCATCACTGTACCCTCCACTAGAGTTAGCTCAGTTTTAGGTGATGTCCCCAAAGCAGGTGTGTGTTGGTGGTTCTCTGCTGGGATGGCACAACACCATGGATTGGGCTCATCCAGACACAAAGTGCTGGACTAGTCTGAGAAGCAGGAACACAATTCGCTGAAGGCATTTGATCCCAACAACAGCAGAACTACCAGCCTTGCAGAAGATTTGTGCTTCATTTGGCAACAAAACATGACAGAGATTCAGAAAGAATATTGTATTGTTCTTTTCCTATTAAGCTCTAACTTGAATTTCACTTTTTGGGTTATTTTGGCTTGTTTGCTTTCTGCAGTCTTTGCTTTCAGAATGAATCAGGCTAATTCTAAGGTCTAATGTCACTTCTTCACAACAGTGGCTAGGAATATAAAACAGTAGAAGCAATTCCTGAACAACTAGCCATAGTATGTATATTTACATATGTTAATGGGCTCCCTGACTGAGCTGTGACTTGCCCAAGACAAGAAAAAACAGCTGATGTTTTTCCAACACTAAAGCACAGCGAACTTCATAGTCTAAGGATTACACGGTGTTGTGTCACACAGGGAAGGCAATCCAGGGTATTGATTCCTCCTTGGACCACCTAAGAGTCGAAGTGTACACAACCACATCCAAAACTTCTTTTTGCAGCTGCTTTTGTGTGCCAATACAATGATGAAGCAATAGGATAAATCCAAAGCTTTCCATAAGTTTTAATAGGGTCTGGATCAGTTTCTATGCGTAGTCTTTATTGACAGGCTGGATTCAAAGGACAAATAAAAAGAGATTCTGGATTTTTGCCTGCAGCCAGTTAACAAATGCCAATATTCTAAACCTGTGTGAAAACACAGACACTACAGAAGCCACTGTCTTCAAAGCATTCTGTGCCCTTTAGGACACTCTGAGTTTTATCCTTTCCCTGTTCAGAGCCTGAACTGCCAACAGGAAGTCTCTAGGAAGAGCTTTGGTGAGACAAAATTGTGCTATGTCCCAAATGACCCAGGCTGCTACTGTTCTTTCTTTGGAGGGCAAAAATTCTGTAAGCTACTTTAAATGGTTTGGAGATTCCCTAATGCTCTTTCTCTCAACATTCAATTTAATCATTCTCAGTGGGTCCGACCTGCACAGTCAAAAATGCCTGGCAGGGACTTTGTAATTAAAAATATTCAGGAGGAGCTGTACTTTGGCCCTAAGAAGAAAAGAGCTGCATAAATATTTAATAAAATTAAAGACAACATTGCTGTGTGCCCTCAAGGTTCTGTGCTTGTTCATTAACTTCTGGTAAATGTATATTAAAACCTCACATGCTGCCCACCTTCCCTCTCATAAGCCCCAGGGTTTGCATAAGTTAAGGAAATAATCAAGTCCAGCTGCTGTGCTGTCTTTCTCAGGAAAGCTATCTTGACAGAGTAAATAAAGAAGCAGGAGGAGGGAAAAGAAAGCTCAGCAAGCACTTTAATACCACTTATGAGATCCTTCTGCCATTCTCTCTGTTAGAAAAGGCCAGGATTTGCTTCTGGAAATGACTGCAAGGGTTGGCAGGAGTCACCCCTTATCCTGACTCATAAGGATTTGTTGAACTGGGGCATAATTGTGATTTATGCCCCTGAATTTTAGATCAGCCTTCTATCTAACTGCAGGGAACAGCTACTGTGAGGCAGTCAGGGGCAAGGGCACTGTGACCAAATGGGAGGGAGCACAGCCCTCATAGTGTGTGCTGAAGGGCTCCTGCTGGTTTTTGTCCTATCTCCACAGCTCTCAAAGGCAAGTATCATCACAGCAAGTGGCACAGGGTGCTCCAAGCCCAGAACCAGCTCCAAACCTTCTTACTGGGGAAGCAGAGGGCCCATCTGCCAGGACTTGCTGGTCACTGTACTCAGTCCTGGCTGCTGGCCCTCCTCCTTTCCCTGGCACCCCACAGGACCTGCTCGGTTCAACCCAAGGGACAGACCAGTCAGTGCTTTCAAGAACTGGCAACTGTGACCCCAGAAAGAAGAGGCTGAGTGGACATTTTTCCTTGAAAAGGAGCCATTTTTTCTTGAAAGAGCATCAAGTGAAAGTAGGAGCTGTCCTTTCACCTCTCCAGTCCACCTTTGAGTGAGCAGAAGAAAAGCACTTGTCAGCATCTCCCCTTTTCATACTGGCATCCAAGGAAGGCAAATGAATCTAGAATATATTCTGGAATAACCTGTGTCTTGCCGCTGACTAAGCAACTGTCTCATCCTTTAGACATCACAAATCAGAGCAGATGAGTCCACTCTTCCTCTCTGAAAAACCACCTTTTAAAATAATCAAGCTCGTTGCCCCATTTCCAGCACTGCCAGTGTTTTCCTCAAATGGACTGTCTCACACATTCTTCCAGTCAGCCCTGCTCAGTATCATCAAAATTCACCATAAAGTTTATTCTGATTCTCCATCACCAGCTATAACAATTTGCAACTGGAAGCCAGTTAACAATTCTGTTGGCAGTGCAGGGTCTGAAACAAAAGCAAGCTTGTTCTCCTCTAATTGCATTTCCTCTGCAGGACTGACAAGTTTAACAGCAATATCCTCTCATACTAGGGGTAAAGTCAAGCAAAAATGATACTGAATGCATGCAAGGAACCCATCAAGTAATTGAAAAGGTGCATTCTGATGCAGACTCTTTTCAAGGCAGCATTTAAGGCCAATTCAGCCACCACAGTTTCCCACTTACAGCTTGGAAAAGACAAACTTTGAAAATATAAAGCGGATGAGGAAAAGACAGCGCAAGGAAAAAGAACCCAAACAAATTCATAAGCATCTCTGGAGATTGGTGCTAGATTCACTCCAGAGGCCCATGGCAATGCCAAGGGCAGATACTGCAAGGCAAGATAGCTTGTCCTGCAAGTTCCCATCATGAGAACGAAGGGGAAAGATCTCATGAGTCAAGATATGGAGTCTCAGATATAATCTTGACATTAGGAACAAATTGAACACCCATCCAGATACGATGAAAATCTCTGTTCTATATCCCTGGCTCTCTCTTAAAGACAAACTACTACAATATTCAAGAAAATACTTTGGTCAATATTTTTTCTTAATTTTGCTGCATTTCACTATATCCATGCTCTAAAAGAGAACTGAGAGTCTCAACTGTGAGCCTAAGTCCAAATAAATGTATGGATCTCATGCCTCACACCTCTTCACAAAGTATTTGAAGGTAGGTGACATGTTCAGGAGTAACACCAGCACCGAGTCAGACACTGATCCTGAATAGCCCACTATAAAGATTAAAAAGTTTTCTCAACTGATAAGCTTTCAGGGTATTTTGAATTCCATTTGAATGACATTCGGATCATTTAAGGTCAAACATCACAGATATTGACAGTCTTAAATCTTAGAAATATTGCCTGTCACTGGTGCCATGTAGGAATTCTTTGTGCAGAGATCCTGACATGCATTCTCCCATCTCTGATTGTCAAGCAATAGCAAGCAGTGTCTCATTTTTCCCCCACTTTATTTTTAAGCTGCTTTCAAAGTGACCTTAAAGCAATTTGAAAATTATGGTCCCATTAAATTAGAAACACCAATATTTATGCAAAACAAGTAGTTATATCTGACAAGGGTGGGCTGTACAGTCATGTCACAGAAGCCTTTTCAGAAATTTCTCAATAAAACATTGTTAAGGAGCAATAAACTGTTCCCAGCTATTCAAAGGAATAATGATAAAAGTGTGCATGTTTTGCTGGCTTGCCCTCTTAGAAGTCAATGACCTTGGGAGTGAGGACAGAGAAATACCCTCCTTCTTCTGAAAGGAATATATTTTGGACCAGAGAAGTCCTGGCTGTCACTATTCTGGAATGACAGACATAAAATGTCCATCAGTACTTGCAGTTATTTCGCTTTTGAATTCCAGGCTTGGATTTCTCATGGAGATGAACAAATATTTCCTGCAGACGAAGGGGAAGCCTCCTTCACTCAGCAGGTTTGGGGGTCACACATCTGCTGTATGGTATGATCACAGCCATAAAGCTGCATGTGACGCAGTTCCTCTGCAAGGTTTTCTGTCTGGGTAGTATTTTGGGTCAAAAGTACAGCCCCTGCACAAGTCCCCAGAGTCACATACTCACCACTCAAAGTCTCCTTGGCCACAGACACACGGTTCAGACACCACAGTTTGGGAATAGTCCCGGCCTAGGGAACACTGGGCTCCAGGCTTGCGTTTTTTATAGATCTTCCTCTCTCCCATGACACAAGGCTCCCCCTTTGTTGGCCAAGGAACAAGAGGAGAAACACAGTTGTAGTGGCAGCTGGGTCTTAAAGGGAGCAATTTTTCAAAAGACAAAAAAGGCAATGAAAACAAGCATTTATCGCTGGGAGGGTGGGAAGTTAGAGTCCTGCTCTCTTTTGTGGCTTTGCAAAATCAAAAGTCTCCTTGGGAGAACTCATGAGCACAGCATGCTCAGCATTGAGTTGGGATGCCAATGACAATGTGCCCAAAATGCCTGGATGTCCAAGGCATCACACCCACTTATGTCACATTTCAGAAGGCATCCAACAATATCTTGTCCTAGGAATTATCATGAAAAGACACTGGAGGTGTATGGCAGGGTTTCTTCCATAGGTCAAATAAAATCTACTGCAGAAGCAAATGCCCAGGCCTGAATCCCAGGGCAGGGGACAAAATCCAGGTGTGGATCAGAGACCTCAACTCCCTTGCTCTTTCTGTGATAGAGCTGGCTTTGTTTCAGACAATTCTGATGGTGTGTTTCACAGGGCTTTTTGAATGCAAAGGTTTCCAAGGACACTATTGGGAGTAGCTAATCTAAAATAAACATTTGGTGTCTAGGTGAGTTGATATAAACAGAATTTTCTATCTTGCAGAAATAATTTGTCTGCATAGAAGAAAAAAGACAATACCTAATTGAAATACTTCTCTTCCCCATTAACAGTGATTCCCAAGATTGCTGCATGATTACACGTCTTCCTTTTTCTTTCATTTAAATTATTTTCATTTCTTTAATTCTATGACTTCAATTATCTTATCCTTGTCAAAATAATGTTCATTTCTCATTCATGGATTTCATTCAGGAATGGCACAGGGCCAGTGGTTCTGGCTCTAGTCATGTTACCCTGCAGGGTGTGGGACATCATACTGGTAGCCAGTAACCCATAAGTAACCTGCAGAGGTTATTGATCTCTCAGTTATAGTCACTTCAGGACCTAAATATGTCCAGCACGAAAATAAGCCAGTGTATGAAAAGCAAGGCATGTAGCCCTAAGTAGAATGAAATAATGTGGTTTTCTCTGGTGTCTTTTATTCAGAGCTTTTAAGATTCAAGGGTTTTACAGATATTCAAGAGCTTTACAGATACCTGCAGGACCTGCAGGATGAATAAATGTTTTTATTTTCATTTTTGAGAGGGGGAAATAAGAGGCAAACTGAAACAAAATTATTTTCATGAGTCAGTGACAGAGCTACAAAGAATTCAGAGTCATCTACAATTCAATCATAAGGTGTAGTTTTTCACTGCCCTAAGCACTGAGGCCAAAAATATCCAAAAAGATCCAGCTGGTGCAATGGATTATTTTCATAAAAATAGAAGGTAATCTCCTGAACTTGCCCATAGATACCTGGCCCCATGTTTATTCATGCACATTCTTCAAGGGATGCAAAAAAACCCCCCAAAAAACCAACCAATATGCTTTGCTGTAAAGAACAACTGCATTCCCACCTGGCAACACAGAGCAGGGGAAAAGAAGTGCCCATCAATGCCCTCCTAGAGAGTGGGGATACCTGATTGTGCAGATGCCAGGTTTGGTAGTCATCCTTGGTACACCTGCGGCTGAACAGAGACTTGTAATCCACCTTGACCAGCTGCCACTCAGAACGGAGGCTGAAGTGCCCAAACACTCTGAGCAAGGGAGACAAAAGAAAAGAAAGAGCCAGAGTCAGCCAGACTCATACTTCCATTCAGCAAATAACATCTCATGAATCTCAGCTGCAGAAAGCAATACACAATCTTGGAGCTTAATGCCAGAAAATGGTATTCAGTCATGAATAATATTTTCCTGTTCTTACAACTCCCAAGAGTTTTTAGCCTTTTCCTGACACCTCGTACACAGCCTGACCTTAGCATGCAGCAAAATGGAACCCAAGTCTAATCACCCTTATTCTGAAGTTTAGAGGACAGAGAATTTTATTTTTTCATTATTCCAAGACTTTCACTAATCTACATTTTTACCCAAGCCACTTATGAGATTAAAATTTTTGTTGTTCTGATTATTCCAGACTAAGAAAGAGGGAGAAAGACAAGATTTACAAATTTCCTGTGATATCAAAAGAGAAGCAGAAGACAAAACTTCCCCACACTAACTGTAATTCAGATCCTGCTATGTTCCCAGCGTGCTGCCATTATTTACTCTAGTTCATCTTGGTTTACACTGCAATCATACAGAGTTGTTGGCTTTGCTCTCCCCTCACTCCTTCTGTAGCCTGCACCAAAATTGCTATGCATTGTGCTGTTCTCCATGAAACAACAACCACCCAGGAACCAATCATGCCCTCCCCTGGAGACCTGTCTCAGCTCATGGGGATCAGGGAGACAAAGGTGGGTGGGCAATATCTGAGAGTATGAAGTGGTGGGGTTGCTGTGGACACCTGTCTGTATCCAAGTTCTGCCTCACAGAGGAGCTCCATGAAGCTGACAAGCAGGAAGGATATTATATAAGAAGAACCTGTATGCTGTCATGAACAAGTGGTTCAGGTTAGAAGTGAGCAAATGAGGAAGGACTTGTCTGGCAGAAGGAATTTATTAGGTAGATTGTTGCTGGCTGCCCAGACCCATTCTTAGTGTTGTCCTAATCGTGGGGTATTAGTGATAGGAAACACCACAGCATCCAGGCCATGCTACAGGAGCAGCTGCAATTCCTGTTCCTCAGCACAGAAGGCATATCCTGGAGCAAGAGAAACCCACAGAAACCAAAGCAGTATGGGGTGCCAGAGCACTCACTGGGAGCAGGAGGGAGAAGGGAGGAATGGGAAGAAGCGTGGTGGGGGTTGCAGAAAGCCTCCAAAATTGTACCCAGCAGGGATTCTAACCGCAGTTCCCCTCCCCATTTTTCCTTGGCACTAAGTATGTCCCATCAGCTGTTACATTTCAGCTGCTTTCAGCACATACAACCTTGTTTGTGCTGCATGACTGAAACATTAGTCCCTGCAAAGCAGCAATGCAGTAGGCAGAAATCATTTAGTCCAGCAGATTTATACTAGTATAGGATTTGGTGCTTATTACATGGAAAACACAGCAAAAGGAAGAGAGAACATGACCAAACAGAAACATTGGCCCAAACCCAGGAGAGGACAGGGTTGGAGAAATCCAACACCTTGCAAATCAATGCATCTAAAGGGAAAATCTTGTTCCTCAGATTATCCCTTAGCTAACTGTCAATCAGGAGAGCAAAAGATTTCTTTGCAGTTTACTAAAATCACCAGAATTACTTGATTTTTAAATCTATTAAAAAAAGCTTTTAAAAAATTCCTTCTGGTGTTGAAATTCTTCCATGATAATTAATGAAAAAACCCAAGTTTTTCTAAGAGGAAGGAAACACATTGGCATTCCAAAAGCACAGAACATTAGATACTCTTTAATTAAATTATTTCAAAGAAGATATTTGTGTATAATTGCTATAATTTAGATGGAAACAATACTACACTAAATGTAATTAGAGGAGTGTGAACAGAGAGAGATGTTTTCCTCTGCGCTGCAGAGATGGTTCTAGGTGACCTGATTCGTAAAGTAGTAACTTCTCTACTCCACCCTCCCCTTCTTAATAAAAAGCTCCTTAAGGCTAATCAATCACTGTGGAAGAGACTTTGGAGCTAAGAGCAGCAGAGAAGCCAACAAGCACCTGTGAGCACTGCTCACCAATGCCAAATGCCACCTACAGCATGGCTTCCTTGGCCAATGTCATGAACGCCAGTTCAAGGTGTCTGCATTGTGCACTTGAAACTTCCATCGCTTACTACAAGCAAATAAAAGGAATGGAGGAGAGTGCTATGTGATCTGTGGGGTTCCAAGGTTCTATCAAGCAGCTTTCCTCGGAAAGTGATGAAAATCTTCATTGTTTGTGAAACTTAAAATGAGCTAAACAAACAATAACACTGCACAAATCCCAGCTGAACAAAACCAGGAGTTGCAGCTGAACTCCACTTTCTCAGTTTTATGAATGACATCACTGGATGTTTTCCCATAGTGCCCAAGGTGCGTGCACATGACCTCTCCCACCATACCTGTTTTGAGGTGGCCAGGTCCAATAGAGGGTTGGGCAGATAGCAAAGAGCTACAACATTTTAAAACTTATAGTGTCCAGCTATCAATAAGTGCTTGGCATGAAATGCTCCAGTTCCTACACATGGGTTTCTATATCAAGTGCAAAGCAACGAAACAAGTTCCAAGGAAAGAGATGCAAGAAGAGATTGGTGGGACCTTATTTTTCCCTATTCAACTAGTGAGACCTCACATTGCTTTGAAGACACCATCTCATTCAACTTACCTGATTCCCATGTGCCTTTGTTTCCCATTTACTTTCGTCACTAAGTAAGGGAGGTGGATTTTTTTTAATAAGCATAGCTAAACTATCAAGATAATACAGGGAGAAAAGAAACGAGGTGCTGCAAGTTTTGCCTCAATAACTTCGTCTACCATGGTCTAACTGAAAGCTTTTAATTGCTTGTTGCAAGCATAGAAAACAAGAGAGCTGTGTTTTCAAGGTCCAGCTTTGAGAAGCCGACAAAGAAGGTATATTTTGATTTTTCCGTATGAGCATTCTGATCTGGAAGTCCTTCAGAAGCAATAAATACAAGAGCCCAGATGGTATTTAGATAGAGTCAGTTTTCTGACTAAGCTTGATTTAACAAAGGTTCTCCAAACTAAGACACAGAATGGTAATTTACTGGCTTTATACTGCATAGATTTTGCTCTATCCCTCTGAGTAAGCAGTTACACCTCCACATAAAATCTTAGCTAAGAGGACAGCATCTTGTCAACTGGCTCTATGCATAGCTTAGAGTGAAATCATTGCTAAGAAAACACAAAATGCTCCCCAATCCTTTCTTTGGAGAGACAAGGCTAGGCTTTTATTGCCAGGACTGGATGTCATTAATTTGCAGAAAAACTATTAGAAACATGGAAATCAATTCTGAAATGCTTACAGTTTCATGATGGAGTCATTTTAGAAATGATCATTGGTAATGCTGCTATAATTATATCTTTCATTAATTTTTTAAATACAAGTAACTTATAAATTACAAATTTGTAACTTACAAATGTGGTATACGCTGCCTGGATAACCTTGTGCAGGAGTTCTTTAAAAGGCTTTTTACATTTATATAGTGCTCTCTTCTCAAATTGCATTGCTTTTGCCTTATCATTCCTTGTATTGTTGATACTTGTGCTTTTCATGTAATTCAATACTGCTCATTCCTGCCAGGTCAACAGAATGAATTGAGGGTCACAAGATAACCACTCACCTGCCTCTGGTCCATAGATTCAACCCCTGTCCCTGCTCATGGTATGAGAAACAGACTTCCTCAAGTAATAGCTCCCACAGGAAAGGCATCAGCTGTATCCATGATCTATCCTTCCTGGCAGTTTCAGACGAGCTGCCCAGGCATTAAAATGTAAATTCTCATGCCTAAATCAAGTCCTCTTCTATCATTTCTGAAGTAAACTGGTAGGACATCACATGGAGCAAGCAAGCACTGAAGCTGCCTGTACTTGGCTGATCTGGATGAAGATGGAAGATTTTCCCTTCACCAGTCCTCCCAGCTCCTTTGTGTGTAACACCTGATGACCTCAGATGTGCCCAGCACTGAGACAGAGGACTGGAGGTGCAAAGGAAGGAAGAAGCTGATAAGGTAGTCTTCACTACACTTAGTATCAGAAGTACCCTCCTTTCTGAAGCAGTTTTCCTTCACTGGACATCAACAAGGGGAGAGACATGAAAAAGTTGGGTGGTTTTTTGGCTTCTCTCAACATACCTTGGGGACCTCTGAAGTGAGATTTTAACAAGATTAGGCCCCACAGAATAGATTGTAAGCATTTTTAATATCTAAAAATAAAATAAAAGCAAAAGAACATAATATACTTAGTAGACAGCATCTTTTGAGATGAACTACACAAGCAGATGGATGCATCAACAGAGAAGTAAAGCCAGAACTATGGAAAGAGAGCCAAACATATACTTTAATTGATAATACTGAGAGAAAACCTAATTGCAGTGTCATCATAAATAGACTGTTTCATTTAGAAAAGCCTGAAACCAACCTTCATTTTTATTTCTTTTTATTGTAAAAGAAAAATGCTTGCAGAGGAAGTGTCTTAGCAAGCAAAAAATCCCCAATAGTAAAATCACCCAAATTAGTAAATACTTCAGCTGGCCTGAATCTGTGCTTTTTTTTTTGAGAATGTAGAAAGGAACAAAGTCAAGTAAGATCACCATCTGATTTCAGTTAAAATCCCTCTTTATTTACATCCATGAATCTAACAGGAAGTGCCAGAAGTAGATATTTAACAGACAAACCCAAGAAGTGCTATGAAGCACAATCTGAAAGAATCACCTCCTGGCAGGAAGAGAAGCATGTGTTAGTTTGGGTTTGGGGTGTTTGTTTGTTTGTTTGTTTTTAATTTTATTTTTCTAGTCCCTGGAGAAGAAGCTCTTCTCTCACTGAAACCAGAGGGAGTCTCAGATCTGGAGCAGTGGGTAGGTAATCCACCACAACTGAAGGTGCTCTTTCTCTTTCTGATGTCCAGCAGAGAAGCACATGTTGCTACTGCTACAATCATAACAGATATCCTCTAATTCATAATTGCCCTGATTTTTGGGGGATTTTTTTCCCCACAAGCCAGGGTACCGTGGTCCCACATTTCCTGGGAAATGATGAGCCTGTGCTAGAGTTGCTGGCTCAGTGAACGCTTACAGAACATCTTGGCACATAGATGTACCTGCTTAACTTGTTGATATTTATAACTTTTGAGTCAATGAAAGAAAATGCTGACAATTTCACACAAAGAGAGCCTGCTATAAATCTGGATCTGAATCCATCTCTGTGTAAAGGAAGTAGCAGTAGAGTGAGACAAACTCCTTTGTGCAGGCTGAGCTGTCTGGGCCAAAACCATACAAGCAGCAACGGAACAGTTGCAAGTTGTGCTGGTGGGACCAGATTTTATGAATAGATGAGCTATTTCTCCATGAATTAAACATAAATCATGACTTTAGAGAAAACCAAATGGGCTTTGTAATCTCCCAATTTTTTTTAATTAGAATTTAGACGGAATTAGCATTAAAGGAGGTCACTTGTTACAAGGAAATTGGATAGAAAGGGACTGAGACAAGGAAGTAGAACTTAATTGAAAGAGACACAAATCAGCAATTAGGGAAAGCAGGAGAGGGAGAGTTAAACTGTCTCATGCCTGGCAAGACAATGCAGGGAGTAAGAGACTGGAAACAAAGGAAACATAAAAAATGAAAGATGACACTGGAAAGGCAGGCAATTGCCAACAGAAAACACTCTCTAATTTTTTTCCTAAACAATGAATATGGTTTCTAAGAGCCACTTTGGAGCTTTTAATTCAGTTGCTTTTGGCTGACCTGCCAACTAGGAACAGTAGCCTGAGGGCTATGGGTGATGACTCAGGGCTGCTGTACTTCTGTCTGCGGACCAAAATAAAGTAAGTAAAATAACTGCTTTTTTTTCTAGAAAGAAGAGATGCATTTTCTTCCAAATAAAATACACCATCCATTTGGATCTAGATTTTCAGTCAGTGCAAATTAGTTTAATTTAAACCATCTAAACAGATCCTCCTAGGTATAAGGCCTTCCACTGATACTATTCAGAAGGAGAAAAAACAGCGAAATTATCAAGAAAGTACCAACACCAAACAGTAACCTGCATGAGGGCAAATTTGTTCAAGAAAATCTTGGTCTGCATTCTATTTCCCAAGGAGAAGGGTCGCACAAGAATTTCACAGAATTTCTCCTGCAGATTAAATCTGAGGGATGTGGTTTATTTCCACTGAAACTGAATGTCACGACATCAAGGTTGCCCACAAGAAAGAAATTCAAAGTGTTGGCCACCAGCAATCCATATTGAACTGGTCATGAAAAGCTGTACCACTGCCAGATTTCAGGTCAGGAGAGAGAGAGAGGACATGGGACAGGCAAAGAGTTTCTGTGAATACAGATCAAAACCAAAACCTTGCAATAAAAATCCTACAGTACAATCACGGCAGGTCCTTTCCCTCAGCTTTGGAAAATAGTCCTGGTATTATTCATCATCTCAATGGGCACTTCCTTTACAGTGCTAGCAGAAGAGGAAAATCACTGCAAATGACATGGTACAGCATGATCTTTCAGTTAGCAAGCAATGCCAAGTGCAATTAGTAAGTAATCTGCAGAACATGTAATTACAAAGCAGCCCTACAGTTTGGACTCAATTTCCCCTTTAGCTGCACAAACACTGCATAAGGCAATGGAGGAGACAGGGACTTTTTGGTTATTATTTTCTCAAATAGAAAGTGCTATCAAAATAAGAACTTCCTGAATGACAAACCAAACCTTTTGAAATTTGGTCTCTAAAAAATTTATTACCAATGTTCTCAAACCACTTTACATGACAATTGCTTCAAAAGAAATCCCAGCAACATGAAAGAGAGTATGAGACACCTAGGAAGGGGGATGGGAAAGCATATTAATTTTTAATGCTGTTTTTCAGAAGTGTTCTTTCTCTTCTTCAAGGCACTCATGAAAGACAACCAGTTTCTGACAGCTTTGAAACCTGAAGATGCTGCCACTCTCTTCTAGAAAGGATATTGGCAGGTATCAGCAATCTGAGTATTTCATCCCCTCATGGGTCTCTGGTCTCAGCAGAGGCAGGTGCTGCTGCTTTGCCAGAAGCCAGATAAAACAACACATTCAGCCATTTCAATCTTTCATCCTATGAATCAGCAGATTTCCAGCCAGAAATGTCCAATACAAATGTGGAAGCCATTCCTTAGAATATGTAAGCTCCAAATGCATGTGACAGGTGAAGCACAGTGACAAGCTTTGCCTGGATATCAGAGAAGAAGGCTCAGAAGAGGAAGGTCTAGAGAGCTGCTTTCCAACACTCATTCAGTTCAGTGATCAAAAATCTGTCAGAGTGAACTCTGCAGCCAACCCAACAGTGAGCCTTCAAGCTCCCAGAAAAGCTGGTGTGCTGTGCCACGCTTTTCCTTGTGCAGGATCAGGAGAGATTGAACTGGAAACGTGCTAAGGCAATGTAGTTTCTCAGTGCCCTGAGGGCTGGTAGGATCAGAGCACCAGAATATTTCACATCTTGCTCTCACAGAAAGGTGAAAGACTCAGGAATGCACGTGTGCACAGCATCCTGCCCTGCACCCTCCATCAGGCCTGAGTGCTTCATACAGCTCAGCCCACCTGCAGGCAGGAGGACAGCACAGGGCCAAGATCCATCTGTCCTTACTTAGCAGCTCAGGAAACAAAGCACATGAGCCTCTAGATGAGAATATCTGGATTGTATTGCCATCAGGCAAAACTCGTCCTTTTATCTAGGGAAAAGAAATCACATATCAGCCTGCCACTCATTCTGGCTCCTTCTGCAAGGACTTCTTTCTTTTATTCACTTCAGCTAGTTCCAGTCTCGAGTGAACACAGCTTTCTCTAGTCCTCCTCCTTGCATATGCTCACCTCTCCATCCCCCTTGTCTGAGCATTACAGACATGACTGAGCATCTCCCTCCCCCGAAGAAATGGGAAAATTCTACACAGTGGGACACCCACCTGGGACTCTGGAGACCTGCATTACTGCCAATGTCTCCCAATGACAGCCTGCCGAGTGACTGACCACGGGCATGTCCTTTGTTCTCCCTCAACTACCCTACTGCCAAAACACAACTAATGATGTTGACCATTTTAGCATAATATTTGATCTGCCATCCATAAATAGCACTTGACTCCAGTGACAGTAATGCTTGCCCCGGAAAGTCAAAGATAGACAATACGTGCCACAGAGCACAGTGCCTTCTCCATGTTATGGCTTCTGCCAGGAATCTTCCAAGTAGGTGGTGCAACTGCTGGGAACTGGTCTGGGGTCACAGACATCCTTTTCCTAAAGCCAAATAAATCACACGATGCTGTCTGAGAAAGATTACTCTGAGTAGATGTTCTCATCACCTGATTTGTCTTTCAGGTGCCACAGAAAGAACTCAGCTCACACTGCAAGTATTAACAGTGCAATCAATATTGTGCCTCTTGTGGACTGTTTAGGTGAATTCATGCAAGATCCAAAGGCCAAAAAACAGACTACTACTCTGCCAGAGAGGGAGATGGGAGGAGGAAGTGACAGTGATTAATCTTGGGGTCGTTAATAATGTCTTTAAGTCTTGCAAACAAAGATAATGATATGGGTAATCAACTCTCTTCAGGGCATAAACTGATCATCTGCTGGGATAAAATGGGAATTCCTATAACACACATTTTCTTGTCCATTGTAAAGTCACTTGATGCCATTAGCAGATTGATCATTTTCTCACAAAGTCCAAGCTATTCATTACTTCCAGAAGGTTTTGAAATTAGATCAGATGATACACGAATGCAGCTCACTATGGCAAATGCCAATATCCTCTCAATCATTCTGGTTTCCTTTCTTAATAATTGCATTTGGAATTTTTGTTCTCAGATCAAGTTGCAAATTTTATTTTTTTTTCTGTGTGAAGTCATTATTTTCAGAGATTTTTAATTTCATGCATTCTATTATGAAGAGTCCTTTGTGCACTGCAGTCTGCACATTCCCCTGAGTGAGAACAGAGAAACTGAACTCACAAGGACACATCAGAGCCTTGCAGGAAAATCCAAAGTCAGTACAATTCCAGTTGCACCACAAACAGATATTGCAATGAACAGAAGAAGAAGAAAGGAAAACTGAAAAGTGAGATAAAACCACAGTAGGGACAACAATTAAAACCTGTCTTTTCTAGTATCTAATGCAATTTGGATAAACCAGGCTTTAAAATCTTCTATCTGATCTTTAAAAAACCCCACAGTTTTGGTAGACCTAAGAGAATGCACAGGCTGGATGGACAGCCTTGGTTCCCAGAGGAAGTGAAGTTAAACAAGGACAGAGTTCAGCACAACAGCTCCGTCTCATTTTCTGCACTGGAAGCTGCAAGTTGGATTCAGCTTTCTAGAGAACTCTGGTGAAATCAAGAGCCTCAATTCCTTCTAGGTAAAACAACCTCAGGGTGTTTTGCCATCCACTCGTATCATCTCTCATTTGCTGAGGTTGCTAAGGAGGGTTGCTGGCTGTGGAGGGCAAAGCCTGGTGCCAGGGGGAGAACACAAGTTCCTCTGACCTCATCCCAGCAAAGGCACTGTTTTCTATCACTGGTTCCACCTTCACTTTTCTCAGTACACCCACTCAGAGGTGGCAGACCCACAGTTCCCTACCTTTAGGCAAAGGGGCAGAATGCTTCAAGGACACTGTGTCATCTTGTAATTTTCTTTCCTGTATTAGCTTGTGAATGTAACAGCAAGATCCGAGCAAAAGGCAGCGGATGTTGCCTTGCTTGAAGAAAAAAGATGATAATCACCTTATCAGAAAAAGACAGGAAAATGACTCCTGGCTGCCATGTAACTTTGAACTCAGTGGGAGCTTGGACCTGGGAGCTGTTGCCCTTTTCTCATACTCAGTTTGCTGAATCTCTGCTGAGTGTGAATCAGAATCTCTCCATATTGCCTTCATACCTTTATCTACTTTGCTGATGTCTGCCACGTGTCAGTGAGTTTGTCAGAATAAAAGTAACTCATGGAACTCCTGGCCACAGGATAAGGTGACTGCTAAAAACTTTTTCAAAGTATTTAGAGGGCAAACCCTCAAAAATAGTAAAACTCATGAATACCTTAGAAATACAAAGAATACCATGTTTGGCCAAGAAATTTCCTTATTTGTAAATCTCTATAAATGTAAGAAGTATATAAGGTAATAATATTTTTAGTATAATTTAGATAATAGATATACTTTTAGCATCCTCTACTTGCCACTGTTGGAACATGGAACTGAAACGGAGGGACTTTTGGTCTGACACAGTGTGGCCTGTGCTCTTAACACTTTCTTTCTCACCTCAAACCTCCCCTGGCACCCATCTCAACTTTTCCAACATCTCTCAACTACTTATTCATTCTTCCTCACTCTTCTGCCACCCAGTGATGGATTGTCAGTAATTTTATGGGTCTCCTGGAAAGAAAAAACTATTTCCATTTTATCTCTGGTAAAGCTGCATGGCCACACAAAAAAAAAAAGGTGTTAGAAAGGGCCAGGACTCGTATCCTACTCATTTACAACCAGCAACATTTTCTAACACACATAGCCAAGGGCAGAAGTCACAGCAATGTTGACAGACCAGCTTTCAGCTCACTGAAAGTATTAATGCTCAATTATGCATACAGACATATATAGAGATCATTAAGTTCACACATGCAGAACTACATAGACATTTATATACACACGTGGGTGTGTCTACATAAATATTTATTTATCAGTACAGAGAAACTTAATGATCCTCATCTGTAAATGAGTGTCTGCACACATACACACATAACGAGTCTACTAAAATGATGCAGGGCTGTGAAGGAAAAAGGTTGTTTCTTTTAATACAGGTTTGGAGAGATGTTTAGCACAGGAGATGAAGTGGCAGGGGTAATAATTCTGACTCAGAGCTGGAACAACATAAAGTGCTTCTCTGGACCCTTGAAAACATCTTGCCTCTGATTTGAATGGTACAAACTAGTTTGGATATATCACAACTGACTAGAAGGGGCACACAGTGTGATTCCTTTCCCCTGTTGGACAGCCTCAGACAAGTAACACTCTGTACCTATGGCCTGTTAATCTGGATATGTGAGATCTGAGCCATCAGAACATGACATCATTAAAAGAAGTCCTAGTTAACAGTGAAGGGTACAGCAAAGAACTTAGAAACCTGTAGATTTCAAAAAGGCTGGTGCATTCCAGGCATTCACCTGAGAACATGTGTAACCCACCACCCTTACGCATTTGAGTTATTTTCCTAGAGGTCCCTGTGTGCTCCACAGCTGCTTTCCCCACACCTGCACCAAACACCACAATGTGCTTTGGTACAAAGGTCTACACTAAAGGAGCTGAGCTGAGCCTCTTGTCAGATGAGAGACGTGTCAAAAGCAACAACAGAGGAACTGCAGAAAATGATCAGCCAGGACTGGAGAAGGGACAGTGGATTTACTTTGGTTAGTCAGCAGATCAAGGCAGACCAGCTCACACAGTCTCATGATACTACCCTGTGCATCACAAAACCACATTCTTAACAGAGGCCACCCAGGCTGTAAGGAAATAATTAATTCTTGCAGCATTATACCCAGACACAATTACAAAATCATAGAATAATTTAGGTTGGAACAGACCTCTGTCCAAGACATCCTGTCCAACGCCCCACTAAAAGCAGCTCCCAATTCAGAGTACTCTTAGATATTCAGAATCATATAAAGCCCCTTCATGCAAATTACTGATGTTACCATACTGACAAGTTTTTTAGGACTGTTTAGGACAGGCATACACAGCACAAAGCACAGAGGATTCAAAGAGCTTAGGATACTCATACAATAAAGACAGATATGAAAAAAGCTCACTTAATAGCTATGAAGTGGTACAAAATTGTGTGCTAAAAGTGTTGCTGTTTTCTACAGCCCAGAGAGCCTCTTACAGTATGTGGCACAAAATGAAGGTTGGGAAAGTCATTCTACTGATATATTGATTTTAATAAAATAGTATTATGAAAATATTGTTAATAATGCAATATTTTAATAATAGTTGGAGTATAATGACTATGTAACACACATTCCCCTCAGAATATTATTTTTTAAATAGGTGAACACAGACCACTTTGATGCAATTCTATGGAAAAAATCTTTTCTAACAGAAACCAACAGAGACCACTAGATGAAGTATTCTGCATTTCCCAGGATGAGAGACAAACTTCTAAAAGCCACTAACCTACCCAGGTTGGCAGTACACAAATATTCCCACTGCCCTGGTCTCCCTGCCTCAGCACTGCTTCAAGTCTAAGAGCTCTCACTGACCCCATGATCACTTTGGGATGCAAATCCCAAACTGCTGTGATCCTCTCATCAGATTCTTGAAATCTTTGGGTTTTCTACCCACAAACACGAATTCCATGTACCTCCAAACCACCATGTGTAATCTTGGTTCAGAGGCTGGCAAGTAGCAATAGAAAGGCATTGATTTCTTCTCAGCCAAAGCTTACACAAGCTCAGCATCACCCTACACTGCCCTTACAGATGAGTTCACTAAAATTCTCATTGGGAGAAACTGCCTAAGTGTTCTGTACAGAAATGGTTTACATACAGCTTTATAAATGGGATCTTTCCTACTCAGTTCCTTTCATGCTGTGGAGAGAAATTTCTCTAAACGTTCATTGCAAGTGTCATGTGAAATTTCTTTGTATGGCTTTTACAGACTATTAAGAATGGTTTTAAAAACTGCTAATGATGGCAGTAATAATAAAGACAATAACAATACCAATAGCAATAATAATGGTAATATGCCTGCAAAGATTTCAAAAGAAAAAGTTCTCAACAAACCTAATACACAATATTCAGGAAGATAACTCACTTCCTACATTCTCCACCAGAAGACTACAGAGATACAAATAACAATAATCTTAGATTTATAATGCGTTTTTCATCTCAAAAGAAAACTGCATTGATTTATAAAGTAAATGGTCTAAATCCACAGCTAGTTGCAACTGATTAGCTCCATTGATTTCAATGAAGGTGTTGACATGCAGATTTATGTGAGTTCGGATGTATCTCTCTGCACGTGTGTGTGCATGTGTCTGCAGCTGTGTGCAGCTGGAAAGTGACACACATTGCATGAAGAATTTCACAGAAAAGCACCATATCAAACAACACAGAAAGTTACACATTATCATTGCATTTGCAAAAAAAAAAAAAAAATGCACAGCATGAAGAGAATTGCAGGTTCTAATCTTGAGCTGGGAATTGGCATATGTATTTTCCCAACAGGATGCTCACAGCAGTCTTCTGAAAAGGCTCACAGGTATATCATATGCTGTTGAGTCTTGCTCTTCACAAAAACAGGGCAATGTTTGCAGACAGCAAGGCAAGAGATGCACAGATATATTCTTCTACAAAACAAGGACCTTTCTTTTTTGAAAAAAAAAAAAGAAAAAAAAAAGCCAAAACCAAGGCATTCTTTTGGAATAAAGGAACAGCGAGCAATGCTACCAGAACTGACACCACCTCTACTCTGATAAAATCTCAGTAGCTGTCTGACAGACACAGAGGCTGCCTTGTTTTGCTCCAGCACTGCTTGGCATAGGAGTGCTGCTGTGCAAAGCACAACCATAATTACTTAGCCTGTCCTTCCTAGGACAGTTTATCACAGGAGATATGGATGTGCTATACAGGAGTTGGCTACGCTTTCCTGAGCCCCCCAAGGCTACAGCACCAAAACATTTCTTCTGCCATGGCATAGATGGCACAGAAGCCAGTTCAAATGATCATTTGTTAGAAGAAAAAATGTGATTTTCCCCCAGCTCCTTTCTTGCATTTGAGCTCAACTTCAAGTTTAGACACATGCTCACTTTTGTTTGTGTAAAGCTGGCGTAGTGCTGGTTTTGAAAGGCATAACAACACAAATCATTCAAATCAGTAGCAGCAATGTCTAAGACACATAAATATTACCCTGTACAAACTTCCTCAGAAACTGATGACACTCAGTTTCTCACTACCTGTGACACCAGCAATGAGCTCCACCTATGCATTTATGCCATATAAGTACACAGATGGACTGAAGCCTAGAAATAAATAAACTTGACCTGGATCTCTTTTCTCCTGCAAGCAATGAAAATGTGCAGGAACTTCAAGTGCAGATGCAGAAAAGCAGGAAAAGCAGATTGATTGCAAGATGAAATTTATAATCAATCTCCTGGCCCTGCACTGGAGTGGCACAATAGTGTCTGATGTGATTAACCAAAGGCACTTCTTCATGCCACTGTAGGTTTGCTTCACAGGCGTGCCTCAGTATAAGGCATCTTAGCCACCTTGCTTCCTGATGTTTTCCAGAAAGCTGTTTCAGCCAGTTCAAAGACATATAGGTAAGAAGGCATTTCTGAAACCAGTGAAGGCAGTGCATCTTGTCCTTGCTTTGTTCAGAATCCCAGAGCACAGTGCTTTGATCTGCTTTGTCCAAGAGGTCAGATGATTACTTGAAGATGTGTTTGAACTTAAAAACTTCCCTTGCCTGGTTGTTAAACTCAAATCCTGGCCTGTTTTTGGGCCAACATCACTCCACTGGTTCCACAAGTGCTGTGCTTCAGCACTCCTGGGAGGAGGAAGGTCCCACCATCAGTGACAGCCCAGGCTCTTCCTTCCATGGGATGGGTTAACTATAGCATACTACACCCCAGAACAGGAAGGTTATTCTGAGCTGAGCTCTGCATATGCACAAGAACACTTCTAGCTTAAGCTAAAACTGGATGTATAGCCCACAATGCAAGCAACAAGGCTGGGGGATATTCATACCCACCAGCAAACTCAAAAGACAGTCATGCACAACTAAAGCAAGCACAGAATTGGCATGAGGTACAACCATACAGATCTCTGACTTCTGAAGAGCACTGCAGTCCCTGGGCCATCAGATCCAAGGAATGCAATCTCAGTAGTAATTATGAGAAAGGATCTCTGGTTGTCACTAGGTGCAACCTGACCAAGGCTAAACCACTCTCCAGAGAAGTAGATCTATCTACTGCTCTGTGTGAACTCTCAAGCTACAGCCTGAGACCATTTCGCCTTGCTGTAGCCCCTATCACTGCTGAAAAGAGCTTGGCTCCATCATCTGTTTGCCACATGATGCAAGAACATGTCAGCCAGGCCTGTGGCCACCAGCAAAACCCACAAAACAGCACCATGCCTTCATGAAACACTGCAGGTGGAGCTACACAACCCTGCACTGCACATCGTGAGGCTACCATGCACCTGGGGCTCTCCATGCACCCCTCCTGCCATCACAATTTAAAATAGGAGCTACTATACTTACGTCATTATCTGGGTCTCTATGCCAGGGTCTACAAGGGATCCATCCACAAAAAGTGGTGTTGATGTGAAACTGTATTTAGTCCAGGATCTTCCCTCATCAAAACTCACCCTGGGATAGAAGCAGACAACATTTATACACATAAAAAGACTCACTCTAGAGCAACTGCAGCACTTAACTGTTGGCTAAGGTCTGCAAGCTCCAATAGCTGGATTTACAGACAAGCACCAATCTTTGCCATTTCCCAGCCCACTAAATTAATGCTCTTGATGTACTTTAAAAGAACAAAGCTTTGGAAATCATAAACACTGGCAATAAGGACATGGATATACTTTATGCAGCTGTACATCAGACCTCAAGGGATCAAGAGGCTTTGCCAAGACCTGTTTCTAGGTCTGGAGTAGCACCTGGCATGAAGCATCACTCGGAGCATAATCAACCCTGGACTGAATGCATGAAAATTGCTTTCACCACCACAGGACATTTTCACCCATCCATGTACCAAGGCCATATGGCATTAGCTACAGTCCCTCTAGCTCTATGAGTACTTAAAGGCAAATTTGGCTTGTTTGTGGGAGGGAGGAGTGTTGAATGTGTGTGCACACAGGCATCCGAGCACCTGGATCTGTCTGGCAGGCTCTTGGTGGACACTGAACCCCCCTGCTCCAGGTAGGTAGGACACTATCTGACACACCACCAAAGGACCAGGAGGCCACTGTAGTGTGTATTGTAAACCACAGGTTACACCAAGCTCAGATCTCTGCTGTGGAAAGCCAAGGCTGGCAGTCACCATTCCCTAACTCTCTGCCCCTCATGTCACTCAGCAAGACACCTTCCTTGACTCAGAATGCACCTGTGCAGGAACAGGAAGTTAACTTTACACCTAAGACAGAACTCTGGGAGCACAACAGCACACAGAAAGATTATCTGCCCTAAATCTATTTATTAAAATGTATGTATCTTCCCATACACCTGTGCATTTGTATGCGTTCTGCTTGCATGCTTATCTCTCCAAACAGCATTTCAACTTCTGGGGAACAGCATGCTTCATTAGCTTAGCTAAAGTTCTCTCAGCTTTTCAATTATCCACCCCTCTTTTCTCCAGCATGAAACTTATTGTACAATGTCTCAGCCTGAGAACTAATAGATTTACATGCACCCTTTAATCTATTCCACTCCTGCCCATAAAACAGGTGCCTACTGAAGCAATATGAAGCAAATTCCAAAGCACCTAAGGGTACAATTTTGAAGGAAATCTGCTGGAGCTTATTGATAACAGATCTAAATCACTACTCATTTAATAGAGTGGGTGGGGCACTTGTAGAAGTGCACACACCATTTCAGGAGACTTATTGTAAAAGGAGAGCCTCTGAAATGAACCTCTGCAAACAAACGCGAACTGAGCTGTCGGCCCCTATGAAAAGTCAACCTGTGACCAAATCTTTCCAATATGTGTAGTGAGGTGCTTTTTATGTCTTCACAATTAAAGACAATTAAAACAGTTACACCTGGCTTGAATAATACAGTAACAAATGGTTAATATGTGACTTGAACCTTTTCCATAAGGGGCTCACCCTTCACTCTTCCAGAGCTCAACTTGCTGCAGTTTGATGCACCCACTGCTAGTGACACCCACCCTTGGCTAACACACTTCTCCTTCCTTGACTCATCCTTGGTTTGGTCTTAAGACTAGCACACGGTCCTGATGTCCTCTTTCCTGAGAGCACTTTAATTACAGCCACGACAACTGAGTTACCCATCAGAGGCTTCCAGTCACACCCCAACACATTCACACCATGGACTGGAGTCTGCAGCTCATCATTAGGAGTCTGCCCTGTTACTGCTCTCTGTATGTCCAGTTTTGGAGCCAATACATCCCATGGTTAATAGTCCACTGTCACACCGTGACTAAAGCAGTCATTTCTTTACTTCAGGTGGCAGAGAAATGTGCTCAAATGCAATATATTCAAACTTTTATAGAAATCTATGTTGCAGTCATCCCAGAGATATCTGTCAGGTCAGAAACATGAAGTCCAGAAGGTTTTCATATTGAAAAAGTAGCCTTTAATGTTCTCAAAGTACATCTCTGGAACACGAGCTTGTAAATGGGAGAAGTCAACCTGTCTGGAGGTCTCCAGATTTGGAATGACTGCAATTTCACTGGAGGATTTTGTACAATAATGACTCAGGTAGAGGAGACCTTAACACCTCATCACTGGTGAAAACACCATTGCTTTCTTTTTCTGTCTGACTGGAGACCACATTTCCTGTTCTGCATGCAAAGTAATAGACATGTGCTGAGCACCATCAAGCTGAGAGACAACCCAGTAGACAGGAACACATCTTGTCTCTGAAAGCTGTTTCTAACTAATTCACTTCTAAACAACATTAGAAGCTGGGTAGGTCAGTCCATTAGACATGCCCCTCTTTCAATCAAGCTGCGACACTGAGGGTGGTGAAACACACCCATTTCCTGTAAACAGTGTCAGTTCTGAATTTCAGAATGTTTAACTGGTGTAGGAGTCAGAGGGGCAAGAGCTAAGAAGGGGATAGTTTTGAGCAGTATCTTTAGTGTTTAGACTGTTATAACCTATTTATAGCAAAACAGTGTCTTCAACTGAGCTATTTCACCTCCAACTCTAATCAGTCACCACCACAGTATCTCTGGAAATTGATAGTCAAATACTAGAGAGGTTAGCAGCGTATCTCTGTAGTCCTTATCTAGACCTACTGCCCTCTCCTCTCGCTCCCTTTATCTGTCTTACCAGATTAATGTTAAATTCTGTAAACAAAATGTAGAAACTAGAGACACATCCTCTCAGAAATACCTGAAGCCCAAAGGATGACTTAGTCTGTGTGTGTCTGTAGGAAAGAAACCCCACCTGGAGGCTCACAGTACATCACCAGTGCAAAGAGTAATTAATACATGCAGGGGATTATGTATATAGTCATTATATTTATAAAATGGGGCAACAATCATTATATTCATCAATAAAATCAAAATGGTTGTAAAACATAGATAAGAATGACTTCATCTGCTCATTTTATAGACTCTGGCACCCTCTCAAAGTAACAAGTGTCCTTACCACATGTGCCGGATGGGCACTGACGTGTGTTTCATGGCCACTAGTGCCCCTCCCCAGTCCAGAAACCAAACGTTGTATTCCTCCTCAAAGATCTGCAAACAAATGTAGTGCTGCATGAGTGCTCCACTGCACTGGGAAGCGGAGAGTCAGAAGCACAGCAAAAGGCTCCGTGCTTTCCTTTGCTGTGCAAAACGTACCTGTCTCCAGGAATTGCCACCATCAGAAGAGATGAACACGCCAACATCCGTGTAGGAAAGTTCAGAGCCAATATTGCCTGCAACACAAGTGTCAGACATTCTTCTGTGGATGAACACACTAATGAAAATATTAATTAAATTTCTGACATTTAATGCTGGAAAATTAGAAAATTGACACTCTGCTGTTACCATCACGGAATTCAACTAGCCACATTATTGTGTCAATGCTATTTCAAAAAAGTTCTGGCTCTGGGCAGCAACGCAACTCAAGAAGGGTGTTTTCATCAGTGCTCAGGATATAAGAAATGTCATACTGTCCATCTACCTCATTTTCTTCCATGACAATAGCAAGAGTCACCAACTGTTTTAGATGAGGCTGTAAGGAAAACCTGATGTGGGCAACCATACAGAAGGTCAGTCTGTAGGGACATCCAGGTTCCAGAGGATAAATCTACTGTTTCAGTTCAAAGGTCTTCTTAGCCCAGTATCTTACCATGAGCAGAAGGCCTCAAGTATTGGATGCTGATTTAAAGGTAGCAGTGTAAGTTTTGTATCACCATATTTTAAATACCAAATGGAAACTGAATTTTCAAACAGGGATTTACAGATGGAGACAAGGAAATGGAGTAAAAAGGCAAGAATTTTGTTGTTATCACTTGGTTCTATCTTTCTGTGCAAGGCTGTTCCATTATTTCCTTCATTCTGTTCCTGTACTTTCAGCTGCACACACTCAAACCCCACAAAATATAACTCCCAAACAAATCAAGAGGATTTAGCAGCTGTACAATTAGATAATAAAACATAATTCTTCCATTTGCAGGAATCTAACCTCTGTCCTATACCAAGTGTCCAAGTTTCCAATCACTGCTGGAAATGTCTCACTGTAAATGAAGTGTTTGAGCAGCCAACACTTGTGAGAAAAAATTGCAAAGCTTATCCTTGAATGCATTCAGCAACATGGCAAGATGCTCCTGCTGTTGTGAAACTGGTTAGTGGAAACAGATGTGTATATTCCCAGCAGGTAAGGTTTTTTCATCTACAAAGCAGTAAGGCAGAAATTATATTCTGCCTTTTAAAGGTTAATTGTTAGACTGGGAAAGCATCCATCCCATGCACTGGCAGCTTGAAAAGAACCTAATTTACTAACAATTTAGATCAGTGCCTAGAATCTCACTGTCCTGCTGCCTCTATTTACTTCCTAAAAGGGTTTAAAAAAAGCTTTTGTAATTACAGCATCATGAGTAGGGCTTGTTCCTAAGCATCCATCTAGCAAGTGCAACCTGCCAGGAGTGATGACTCCACTTGGCTAGGCATGGGGATATCTGGAGGTTTCAACCAAATTATCTCACTTCATTTGCCCTGGATCAGTGAACTGGAAATCACATGGTGTCTCCCTTGCTGAGATATAAATGTCACGAAGGGAACCCGTCTCAGGTTCCGCCTTAGTCTGGCAAACACACTGAAGCACAGAAGGACATGAGAATGAAAATGCTTGGGAGAAATAGTGTAAATTCATGCAGACAATATGCTAACATCCCACACTTGCAGGCCACTGCTATGCTGAACAGGACCAAGTAGATAAACTGAGCCTTAGAAAGAACAGCTAAGCTATTCAGACATATTTGAGTGTATGTAAGAGCCTCCATTTGAAAAGACAGAACTGCCTCCATGGCTCAGAGGCCAGCTGTCAATAACACCAGCCATTCAGGAAGCATTTTGATAGCCCAGCAGCTCCCACAGAGCAGAGGGTGGTTGGTAGCCCCATCCGTCCTGCAGATTAATTACAGTGGCTCAGCCACTGCCACCATGAAGCATTGTAGCAGGCTGTCATTTAAACAACACAACCTGCCAAAGCACTATTTTGAGGAACAGCCCACAACACCAGTGGCCCGTGCAGTGTTGATTAAATGCTGCTAGTCTTGCAGCAGTACAGAGTTAAAAGTAGGTGCCATGCACAAGACAGACACCCACGAAGCCCAGGCTTCACCTGACAGACTTTGTGACAACTCTGCTTGCTACTCCAAAGGTGGGACATTTTGACACCTCCTAGGAGTGTAGCCCCTGGGTACTATCCTCCCTCATGGCACCTGCAGCAAACAGGTAGACATGTCCATCAGTGGTTGTAACAACATGAGAGGACATAGTAATGCCACTGGGTAATGGCACCCTCAAGGTGTGGGCTTAGATCTGCAAATGGGTTATTGTAGAGCACCAAATATATGACAGCTTTTGTGAACTTGGGGCCATATGCCTTCTCGGAGCCCACAGCAAATGGGAATTAGTGTGAATTAGCCCAGCACTTGCTGAAACAGAGCTGAAAGGTTTTGCACCGATGGGGAATGCCTCAGACTCTCAGGCTCCCAAGGAGATATGGGTGAGTGGTGAGAAGCATTTATGTTCTTACCTGTTGCCACCAGCAGCCCAGGAGCTGTCTCTTTGCTGGAAATGCTCCCTGAAGTATATGGATTCTCTGAGAGTTGAAGGCGCAAGTGCAATGAGCAAAAGGGCTGTTGACAGAACACAAACAAAAGGCAGAAGCTTTAATATTCAGCAAGTTAAATATCAGAGGAACGTTGGTGACTGCACATAGATGCTCTGATCCTTCTGAAAATGACCCCTCTGCTCTTAGCACACACAGGTCATATGTTCCTTTGACAGATGAGCAGGAACTCTGCACTACAGACAAGCATGTCTGTCCTTGTTTTAACAACAATATGACTTAGAGCACTTTTCCCCAGAAACTTTCTTATTCTGACTTGAATTCTATGAAACACATCCACAAAGATGGTCAGAATTTTCCCTTCATACCTATGAAGCTATAGATAAAGAAATTTACTGAATTCATTTAACACAGAGAAGGTCAAAAGAAAAACACAGAGGGAGTTTTGTTAACCCAGTGACTACAATAAGCAGCTCTGAAGGAGTCAGTTGTGCCTTGGAAAAGATGTGTCACTCACCAGCTGGCAAAGTACAGGATCCCCTCTTAGATCAGTGTCCGGTGCCTGCAGCAAACGCCAGTCTCTGCCCTTGTTGTAGGTAATGAAAGTCTTGATCTGGTCATCTACCTTCCTGTTAGCCAGGAATATGCCTTTGATCCCTGCTACCTAGGAAAAAGGGAGAGAGATGAAAAAAATACATCGGAAGAACAGGCCAAAAGCAATGTCCATCTGAGCACCCTCAGGAGTGGAAGGTCTCTGTAAAAGCAATGAAGGCATCTCAATCAAATCTCAAAACACCAAATGGCACTAAAGGTAAATCTTGATGATGCTGCAAAGCTGAAAGGTCTTGTGTGGTTTCTGTCCTTGGAAGGAAAAGACAAGGATGGCCACAGAGCAAATACCTAGGAAATAGCCCACTTTTGGATTTCATTTGAGTTCCCACAGATAGGCTGATGACGGGCCTGAAGGTGCAGCATGCACCAGGTCACACAGTGAGCTCTGTGAGCTGAGGATGGGGTCTGCCTCACTGCCTCCACAGATTGTCAAAACAGGGGAGACAGAGAATCACATCAGAACAAGTGTGGGATACTTTTGTGTACCAGGAAAAAAAATCAACACAAATGATGTGAAGCCTGAATATGCTGTGACACTAATGTTTTGCAAACTTGATTTCTTCGCTTTCCTTCCACATCCAAATTCTGACAAATCAAGCCAGTTGTTTCAAATATTTTGATTTTTATCAGCAGAACCCATTCCAGCAGAATATGTTCCTGTCAAAACATCCCCAAGAAGATTTCATGTTGAGTCTGGTCTCTGTTGCACAGCTGTGAAAGTGAGACAGGAAGAAGAAATTTCTGCAAATCTGCAACTTCCTGGCAACTGTCAGGATGCAAATCCTTCCACTCTGAAGCCCCTGGAGTGACACTACTTTTTAAATGACTCTGTAAAAATCTATTAGCATTTAGCAGTGAAAAGTCTATGATGTACCACTGGGGAGTACACAGGCTTGCCCAGGAATGTGAGACAATGCATATTAATTTTACCTGGTTCATCACAGCAAAGAAATATACTTTTTCAGAGGCAGGAAAATATATTTAACAAGGTGAAAAAAAAACCATAAACCCTGTCCTTCATACTAATCAATGTGTTATTTGTGAATTTTCCCTCATTGACTTAAACTATCTGGATTTTTATAGACAAATTGATTATGTTGTTAAATGAGCATTATTCTGACTGAAATTAAAAAAAAAATATGTGTAGTCCTAACTTCTGCATCCAGCTGCAAGAACATTTCTCTGTGTAACAGTGGAAATCAGCCTGCAACCATTTCTGTTAGTATTACTGATTAGCTGTTTGCTGCTGGCAAAGCACTGAGCCCTGGATCTCAGCAGATCTCCCATCCAACAAGTAATAACACATCAAAACCCAAATGCTCTGAAGAAACCAGGAACTGGAAGTGCTCTGAATGCACTGGTGCTGGCCAAGGCTGACAGGCCTGGAAGAAGCGTGAGAATGGAAGATAGTTTGGGGTAGAAGTTATCCATCTGTCATCTCTGGGCAGGTGGCACCTACAAATTTTTGATTATAGTCCACAAACTGTTCAGTGCTCATGAAGGTGCAGTCCAGATTCCCTGGTGTGAGTAGGTGTCCCGGATGACCAAGGAGAAAAAAAAGATGTGCTTAGTCTTTCTATGGATATCTGCATTAGGATGAGAAGGATGATGGTTTTCCCTTTTGGAAATGACACACAGCTAACCAGTCATTGACTTGAACCCAAGCAGTCGTTGCACCTATAGCAGAATAACTGCGTCTATTCCCACATGAGTCAACTCAGCATCAAATCCAGGAAATGCCTCAGGGCTGATCCCAAAACTAATGAAAATCCTGAGAGGTTGGTAAGAGGTTTACACTTGCTTGCCACTAGCAGGCTGTTGCTGCTCTTTGTAGGGTGACTTTTACTACATACCTCATAAAGGTCAATGACAATATTCCCCTCCAGTCCTCGGCTGCTTTTCACATTTTCCAAGGCCAGGGTGAAGTAGACCCCTCGGGTGTCCGAGATGTACAGGTTATAGGTATCATTCTGGTTCCACTCCTGAACAGCTGCAAAGACCTGGTTCTCATCTGTGCTGATAATATGCATGTCCTGTTAAAAGAAGACAAAAGGCCTGTTACTGAGGATCTCTGTATTTCTTTGCCCTTCGGGACATGTAGTAATTACCATGAATTATGAAAGAATGGAGATGGAGCATGAATTATAGGTATGTTTAACAACTTTCTGTTACAGCAAGCCAATAAATTACCAGCATTGTGACTTTTCTGCATTTCACTTTTTAAATAATCACCAGCTGAGCGAAGGGTTTTTGCTTTTTTCATTTTTGGTACCTTCAAGGAATTTCATCCAGTTTCATTTTTTATTTATAAATTTGAAAGTCAGTTTTATTACTCATGGAAGATTCACAGCCTTGGAGCCTGGAGTCTTCATAGTCACTAAGCATCATATAGCACCAGGCTAAAAGCAGGGATAATTTTCATTCACATGCTGAAATAATGGGCTTGTGCTTCCAACTGGCAAGGGATGGTCTCAAAAAACCTTGGAGTTCACACTTATTTGAAGGTGAGGTATAGCTATCAGTCTGAGCTACTGCTGATAGTGATTTTTAATAACACACTTTCCTATTGAGAGTTTATCTGAGATCAATTATCCCACAATATATGAGCTATCAAATAATCCACCCACTAACCCTCATTGGATTTCTGCTGCTGACCAAGATACAAAATGTCTAACAAGAGTTTTGTCATTTAGTTTTAATAGCAAAGAGATTTGACAGTGCATTTTCTTGATATTATTTTAAAACAGATTCATGGAAATTACTTGCAGGGTGGTGATGAATATTGAAGCACTTCATCCTTGCTACCATTGTTAAACAAACTGATGCAGGTTCAGCTAGAAGCAAAATGACTCTGGTTATATGAGACTCCATTTATCTATTTGTATCTATTTAAACTTTCTATAGAGTGCCAAGAGGCCTTGATTAATTCCTTGTACTGTTTCTGCATCAAGAAATCATAATTCTGGAAGTCTCCCAAAGGATGGAGTGACCTGATTTCAGGAAAAAATATCTGGAGAAAGATCAGCTCCATATCCTCATCCTGCCTAGGAGGCATCTTAATCTTTCGTGTGAGGTATCTAGATGAAAAGTTGGGATTGATTAAATGGGGCTATTTCTAATAGACCTAACATATCCTATCAGCATGAGATAGGGAGAAAAACCATTTGAGGGCCTAATTCTACCCCAGTGAGTACAATCAGTGGGAGATTTGCCATTTCCCTCAATGAAGGAAGACTAAATCAGGAAGTTTGTTCCTGCCCAGTAGCTATAATTCCTTAAAGATTAAGGAGGTATTATACCAATTCCAACAGTGTGAAAATAAAGCAAAATGCCCAATGACTTCAATCTGTTTTTACCAGTTGCAGTGGAAATATTGCATTACCCTGGTGCCAACCTCACATACGTACAACTCCAGCAGAGTTCATTAATCTGCACACGACAGATAGTTATTACTGTACAGCAAAAATATTCTAGCGACTAAGGGCAGCATAAACAAGTCTCCTTTACATGTCTTGAAGACTTTTCCATGACACCTAGCCTTAAAGAACTTCTGATTTTTAAATTACAAAAGTATCCCTGATTTTATAGCATGCACCAGTTCTGTATCAGGGCCACCAACAAATCTGTACTCTAACAGGTCATTTTCCCAGTCCTGGTGGCAACAATATTTTTCATACAAAGATATCATTTGCCTTCTTAGCCACCTCAGGAACTACTGGCTCATGTTCAGCTGCTGTCAACCAACACCCCCAGGTCCTTTTCCACTGAGCCACTTTCCAGCCACTCTGTCCACAGCCTGTAGCACTGTGTGAGGCTGTTGTGACCCGAGTGAAGGACCTGGCACTTCATCTGATGGAACCTCACGTGTTTTGCTTCCCAAGATATTATATGTCTATGTTCACAAATGGTGGACTCACCTTAGGGAGGGAGTATTTGGGTAATTTAATCTGTGCAAAAGGCTCCCGTCTGTATGACACATAGTAAGTTGCTCTTCCACCAGTTGTCACCTATGGAAACACGAAAGAAAGTGAGTGATGACCCTTCTGAGACACTGTGATGACACCTCTAAAAGTGCTTGACAAACCTTCCTTCAGGTACCTTTTCTATGACAGGCACAGCTGTCCCTAAAGGCATCTGGGTAACTCCAAAGAAATCACAAACTTGAGAGGGATGGAGAATTATTTATTTAAGCTGTGCTATCAAACTTTCCATTTTGTCCCTTATAATTCAAATCCAGTGTGATTTTAACATCTCAGGAAAAAAAAGTGCTGAGTGGGAGGAAAAGGAGGATCTGGTGTCATCACATGGTCCAGCTCAATTACCTTGGGCAAGTAATTTAAAGTGTCTGTGTTTCTGTTCTTCCCCTGCAAGTAGGAGATAATCCCTCTTTTCTCTGCTGCTTCTCAGCTTTGTCTGCACTGTAAGTCCCTTGAGGCCAGGATTGTCTTCTAACAGCCTTTTACAGTGACTAACAGCAGAGATCCACACTAGCACCATTTAATGCTAACTGTAAATGTGCTCTTGGAAAGCTGGAGCTAAGCTCTTAGATGCCCTTTGTCACTAGGAAACTGGTTTCTCTGAAATTATCCTCTGAAAACGGATGTGCGTGGGGGGAACTGATAGACATCCAAATCTGCATTTTTATGGACTGAATGAACTAAAGCCTATGCCGAAATGCCATGCATCAGTGAGATCTAGCACAGATAATTTGTAAAATATGGGATCTAAAACCTGTCAAGAGTACTTACTCTTGCTGTAGGTGTTCTTTCTGGCACCATCTCAGACCTGGCTAAAACAAGGCTTACATCAGTGGATTTCTTACATTTTGCTGGTTTGGCAGTCTTGCAGGTCTTAAGATAAAACAATGCACAAAGCACTTGTCTATTGTATGGAACATCACTTGTTGGCTTCTTAAGTTTCCAATGAAGCTAAGAGAAAGGCCCTAGATTCTCTCCTAGATATAATTCCTTTATCTGACATTTGAGAATGAGCTTACATAGAATATTCCTACAGCATCAATTGTATTCTCAGCAATGATATCACCTTTGGATACTGACTTTCTTCCCCGGAGAAGCTGTCAGTCAAGGGACATACTATTATAGATCATGAAATTTGGTATCTAATCAACTCAAGGCTTTTCCACTGACAGTTTGAAAAACTGGAAAGAAAGAAAAGTTTAGAAGTAGGACCAGCTTCTATACTAAGACTTGCCTTTAAGATTTTTTCCCATTTTTACTTGTAATGTCATCATAACTGTATTTAGCATCCTCAAGAGAAAGTAAAAAACAGCCACTATTATAGCACACATGGCATAGGGTCATAAGAATGACCTATACCACAGCAAATAAACTCTATACAGATAACATTTAGCTAAAGCCAAGGGAAAACACAAAAAAAAACCCACATGAAAATCTAAAGCAACTTGTCTACAGACCCAGAACAAGCCAGTAGAAGGGACAGGAAGAAAATAGCAGTCACTGGACTCTCACTTCATGGAAAGTGCACTGTGGACTGGCACAANCAGTTGCAGTGGAAATATTGCATTACCCTGGTGCCAACCTCACATACGTACAACTCCAGCAGAGTTCATTAATCTGCACACGACAGATAGTTACTACTGTACAGCAAAGTATTCTAGCGACTAAGGGCAGCATAAACAAGCCTCCTGTACATGTCTTGAAGACTTTTCCATGACACCTAGCCTTAAAGAACTTCTGATTTTTAAATTACAAAAGTATCCCTGATTTTATAGCATGCACCAATTCTATATCAGGGCCACCAACAAATCTGTACTCTAACAGGTCATTTTCCCAGTCCTGGTGGCAACAATATTTTTCATACAAAGATATCATTTGCCTTCTTAGCCACCTCAGGAACTACTGGCTCATGTTCAGCTGCTGTCAACCAACACCCCCAGGTCCTTTTCCACTGAGCCACTTTCCAGCCACTCTGTCCACAGCCTGTAGCACTGTGTGAGGCTGTTGTGACCCGAGTGAAGGACCTGGCACTTCATCTGATGGAACCTCACGTGTTTTGCTTCCCAAGATATTATATGTCTATGTTCACAAATGGTGGACTCACCTTAGGGAGGGAGTATTTGGGTAATTTAATCTGTGCAAAAGGCTCCCGTCTGTATGACACATAGTAAGTTGCTCTTCCACCAGTTGTCACCTATGGAAACACGAAAGAAAGTGAGTGATGACCCTTCTGAGACACTGTGATGACACCTCTAAAAGTGCTTGACAAACCTTCCTTCAGGTACCTTTTCTATGACAGGCACAGCTGTCCCTAAAGGCATCTGGGTAACTCCAAAGAAATCACAAACTTGAGAGGGATGGAGAATTATTTATTTAAGCTGTGCTATCAAACTTTCCATTTTGTCCCTTATAATTCAAATCCAGTGTGATTTTAACATCTCAGGAAAAAAAAGTGCTGAGTGGGAGGAAAAGGAGGATCTGGTGTCATCACATGGTCCAGCTCAATTACCTTGGGCAAGTAATTTAAAGTGTCTGTGTTTCTGTTCTTCCCCTGCAAGTAGGAGATAATCCCTCTTTTCTCTGCTGCTTCTCAGCTTTGTCTGCACTGTAAGTCCCTTGAGGCCAGGATTGTCTTCTAACAGCCTTTTACAGTGACTAACAGCAGAGATCCACACTAGCACCATTTAATGCTAACTGTAAATGTGCTCTTGGAAAGCTGGAGCTAAGCTCTTAGATGCCCTTTGTCACTAGGAAACTGGTTTCTCTGAAATTATCCTCTGAAAACGGATGTGCGTGGGGGGAACTGATAGACATCCAAATCTGCATTTTTATGGACTGAATGAACTAAAGCCTATGC